>JAQJVK010000009.1:24818925-25418925 GCA_035578135.1 Flexamia atlantica | reverse complement strand
AACATGGGGAATGAGTATGCAGGTTTGCTGCTACAGGTATATAAAAACTGGGTAGTTTTAATTCAAAATTTAGTAGATCTGAACTAGAAGACGCCATTTATTAAGTTTTATCAAGATATGTTGAGAAATAAGCGAGATATAGAATTTTCTTTATTTCCATAAGGTTAACATTGGGACAACGTACTGTGTTTACCACTTTCAATATCTCGGAAACCAATGGACATAGAGCAGTGATTCAAAATACTAAATTGTTTGTTTTTTTGAGCTGAATTCAAAAATTCTAGCAAAAATTTTAATTTTTAATTTTCTATGTAAAAAACTCAAAAAAACCCATTTTTTGGGGGTTTACCACCCTTTACCCCCCCTTCTGGTGGTCCGATCGGGCTGGTTCACGAACTCGTCTGAGTGATTACCACTTTACACGTCTGTACCAAATTTCATTAAGATCGGATCATATTTACGGCCGCTATCGTGTTCACAGACATATATATATATATATAGATATATATATATATATATAAATTCGAACGAATAGTGTTTTTTGCTTCTGGGGGCCCCAAAATGAAAAGATAACATGGTCTCGGGATTAGGTCTTACCATGACCTACGGTAATAGCTTATTCCTTTAAGGAAATTCGCTAAAATCAACCTTTTTATTTAATTGTTAATCGCAGCAATAGAAACAGGATGCTACGAAAGCATTTTTGGGCTGAAAACGCAGATTTTGGTGATCTCAAACATCGTCATTTTACTCACTTAAGCAAACGGCATTAAATTTACACTGAGGAAAGACTCTAAAAAAAAAAAAAATCGAAAGACGAAAAATCTTGATCCTTTGGACCCTTTAAGAGTAGTTTATTCCAATCTCAAAAGACAATATAGGGCTGAAGTGAAATTGGCAAAAGCAGAGAATGTCCTTGCTCATCTGAATTCTTCTGGAAGTAAGCCAAGAGCAGTCTGGGATATTGTTAATGAAACTGTTTCGAATAAAAAGTCAAATAAATGCTTCAAACCACTCTCAATAACGTCTGATTGTGGAGACCCTCTATCATGTCCAGATGAAATTGCAAATACCTTCAATACCTTTTTTAGTTCAAATGGTCAAATCAATGATCCTGTTGCTTTAAATCATGCTCTCTCTGATCCACCATGCCAGTCATCTCTCTTCCTTTACCCAACGTGTCAAGATGAAGTAATGCAAGTGATAAAATCTTTACAAGTTGGTAACTCTGCGGGTTGTGATGGCATCTCTTCCAAGCTGCTGAAAAGTGTTGCGAATTGTTTATCACTGCCCTTATCTTTCCTGGCTAATTGTTCTTTTGTGGAGGGGAAGTTTCCCAATGCTCTTAAAACTTCAATAGTAAAGCCCCTTCATAAAAAAGGTAGTAGGTTTGACAAAAATAATTACAGGCCAATTTCATTACTGTCAACATTCTCAAAAGTTCTAGAAAAATTGTTTTTGAATCGTTTAAATTCCTTTTTGAATAATCATAGAATACTCTTTGAAAAACAGTTTGGATTTAGGAAAAACTCTTCTACAATAGACGCTATGTTTAGTTTCATATCAAATGTTTCCAGATCCGTTGATGAGCATAAACATGTCTTCGGCATATTCCTAGATCTAAGTAAAGCGTTTGACACGGTCAACCACAGATTGCTTTTGAAGAAGTTGGAACATTTTGGAGTGAGAGGAAATGCTCTTGGTTGGGTTTCATCATATTTAGAGGATAGATCTCAGGTTGTTGAGGTCCCATTTTTGGACAGTACTGGATGTGTCTCGTCTAAAAGGTCCAGTGAAATCATGGTCAAATGTGGAGTTCCGCAAGGTTCCGTGCTCGGGCCAATTCTCTTTCTGTTATTTGTAAATGACATTCACGCCAGTGTATCCAACGTTGATCTCTGTCTATTTGCAGATGATACCTCAATGAACATCAGCAATGGTTCTCGTGACGATCTTGAGATAGAAACATTTATCCAAAGTAACTTCCTTCTACAATGGATGTCTGAGAATAATCTTTCTGTAAATACAGAGAAAACACTTTTCATGGATTTTAAATTGCGAAATTCTTATGGTGAGACATCAAGTTTGATTTTGGGTGAAACTGAAGTCTACTCCTGCCAGCAGGCTACTTTTTTGGGTCTGATCATCGATCCTCGTCTAGACTTTTCAGGACATATTGATAAAGTTTCACGCAAGATCAATAGCTGTATTTTCATTCTTCGAAGACTCTCTAATTTTGCAAACACCAAGGTATTACTTACAGCATATTATGGATGTCTATACCCCCACATTAGTTACGGTGTCGCAATTTGGGGAGCCGAGTCTTCAGGAACAAAGGCTCTATTTGTTTTGCAGAAAAAGGCGGTTAGATTGGTTTTCGGAATGCATAGGGATGATTCATGTAGAGGTGTCTTTTCAATAAATAATTTGCTTACCTTCAGTTGTTTGTATATCTACGAATGTCTCTCATTTTTCTTCAAAAACAAGCATTTTTTCAATTTTCGTAATAGTAACTACTATAGTCTCCGACATTCCACTTCCTTAACTATTCCACAACACAACACCACATTTTTTGAGAAGCAGTCATTTTTCAGCATAATTAAACTTTTCAATTCCCTCCCCCTTTCATTAAAATCTGAATTAAATGAAAACAGGTTCAGAAGGAGGTTGCGACATTTGTTAGTGACTAAGGAGTACTACAGTGTCCAGGATTATTTGAATGATGAAAATAAAGAATTATTTTAGAAAACATAAGAATCAAATGTATAAAAGTGCACTGTATTTTTAGTTTATTTTATGTAAATATGTTTGACGACTGTCCATGCTTTGTACAAGTTTACGACAATAAACACTCTTGATTCTTGATTCTTGATTCTTGATTCTAACGTGCTCAACATCATACTAGAGTCGGGGACCTTAACGGTGTTTATCTGTTCAACAAAGAACTCGAACCTCACCCCACGCATACAAATATGTACCTAGGATTCAGGCCTGGGGAGAGCAGCTAGTACTAAGTAAACCAGACTGTTTATTCCAAATTAAAACGAAGGTGATGAAGTCTCTTGAAAGAAAAAAAGTTAAATGGCGATTGTATACTTATGAACTGCTTACACGGAATGAGCAGTTTTACAATTATTCAACTTGAACCTTTAAACGTGTATACAATTACTTGGCTTACACATAATGTGAATATTACTGTTTATTTCCATATTACAAAATCAAAGTGATTAAAACTTAAAATTGGGAAGAATGAAAAAACTTAAACGAGACAGCTGATTAACAAAGTTCAAAACACTGAACAATTTTGTTAGTTTGAATATACTGCACACTGATTGGAAAATCGCAAAATAAATCCGATAGGAGCAACTGTAAGTCAACTCTGATTTCTACATAGAGTATGTAAGTTCCCTGGCTCAGCTACAAGGTAGCGTCCGTATTATGTATATGTGGCCAATGTAGACAAAGTCAATAACCCCATTATTTACCGAAACACTTCCAGGAATTCTTCCGAAACATGCTTAAGGTACACTTCCTCTGTGCCATTTAAAAATTGTACAGAAACATTCCTTCCTCGCAAAATAAGTATTTGAAATATGCTAAACACACAACCACACACAACCACACACACACACACACACACACACACACACACACACACACACACACACACACACACACACACACACACACACACACACACACACACACACACACACACACACACACACACACACACACGCACGCACGCACGCACACACGCACACACGCACACACGCACGCACAAACATATATATATATATATATGAGATGTGAGCAATTATTAAGAATCTAATGCACATGAGGCAACTGTATGAGTTCATCTTAAGTGTAAATAGCTTACTGTGTTTTAATATTACCTAATATATCACCAAAACATATTTTACGCGTTTATTAGAATATAAATGGAAAACATATTCATTTTATGACTCATAACGCCAAGATTTATTTTATTAGGCCCATTCCCCAGGACTCGAGGCTTCTAAACGGGAGGAAACCATAAAACGTTGTAAATTAATTTTATACTCTATTTTAAATTGTTGTTCTTCGTTACGTGATAGTTTCTAACACCTCGACCTTAATTTCATTTTTATATCCAGTGTATTAAAAAAGTCCCATAATGGTTGAATTTTTCTTAACCAATACATAAATAATAAGAAACATTTGAATCTAGATAGATATCAAACCTACATTTTTAGGCAGTCATAATTTCCCTCACGACCAATGGCATGGACCACAAGGAGTGTAAATCTTTCATTACGTAAGCATAGGTTGAGATGTACATCACTTTAAGGTCTTTATTAATAGAAATATAAAATATATGCTACAACGCCATAAACCGGATCTCAAAATATTCTTTTAAACAAACTGGCAGCAATTTAAGTTCATAACTTTGTACTAATTCAAAACTCTGTAATATCTTAATAAATTTGAAACCAACATAGTTAATAATTCCTCCTTTATAGATACTCAACATAAAATCTATATTTTCAAGTAATTAGCAGTTTCCTACCATCACAGACGGACAGCTAGCAAGGAGTTAGAAGGGAATCGGTCATTACATTTTTAGTTTTGTAGAAATGGAGAGAGTGCCGTTTTCCCTTTTTTAACTCCCCTTTACTTTAATACTTGTGTTAACTAATTGGTGGAAGTGTATTGAACACACACAACCACACCAGCGCGGTTGGTGTATTTGATGCCAATCATAATTTTGTATGTGCAAGTTTATCCCATTTTAAAGCTAGTTCCACTGTACTACTAGTCTTAAACTACAGTATTGTTTTTACATCCCTAAAAATAAGGATTGAATAGAATATTCCTAATGTTTATAAGGAAATACCAGTAAACGGTAAATTATCGAACAGACGTTATTGTAAGGAGTAGGCCTATTCTAAAATCTGTACGGTTGTGGTATGGTTTAACCAATAATTAGTTAATTAAGTAATTCATTTCAACCACACCATTAGGGCATTAATCCTATGATGGTATCCTCTTGCAGCGGCCACAAGTTCCCCCAGGGAAAATCATATATTAGGGTAATTGCTAGTTTCGGAATGTGCTTCGGTATCAAGTGGAATTAACAGAGCAAAAATCATTCCGAGTATCTCAAACAAGATATTACAACCAATTTGGTAATAAAAATAGTGTTCTAAAATACGCTAATTAATAGCATTAAAAACATGTTCGTGATTAAATTAATTTTTAAAGTTATGTGTAAAATCTAAAGCAGTTTTCAGGTATTGTCAGTAACAGCAGCTGTGCTTTCAGTCATAACTTTATATTTTTGTCAGTGAAACGACAATGATTTGTGTTGTCGTGTAAGCCGTGTTCATCTCAACGCATTTAAACAACATAGTAATATTTAAAGCACAGATGTTACAATATATTTATATTGCAAGACTAAATTACTTACTTAGATCCGTCAAACAGCTCAAACTGAAATTTTCATGTTCATGTTCAGAACTTAGCATGTGACTCTAAGCATGTGTTGAAAAAATATGTCTTAAAAACATCAGCTAAGCCACGCGCTGAATAATGTTTTCTATTCTTATTTTTAGCGTAACATATAAATACCATCACTCACTACAATGCACAATAAGGCTATTACTACACATATGAGATGCCGAAGGTGAAAAGGGACCTCAAGCTGGAGTAAATTTTACATTACGTCATTTTAGTCGCTTCGGGTCATAAAATATATTTTTAGGTTCCGATTGGTTACAATTCCTTAACCTTTTCTGTGCATATTGATCCGATTACTTTAGCGATAAGAATCGGAGTAACATTAAAAAATAGTCGACTTAGCAGTCTATGTCATGGAAACGAAAAGGGATATTAAGTCGCTTGAATGAGAAAAAACATGGCCGGAGACTTTAAGTCCCTTTCCCTAACGCGGTGGCCCGTACTGACTGATTAGTCACGGGCATCACAAAACTAATCTTCTGACATCTATCGGCGCATGTGCTCACAGCACCTAGTTGACTGGGTATCGTCATGTATTGTGCTGAAAGAAAAAAGGTGGAAAGAAAGGAACATATTGGAGTCAGCATGTATGGCAGTTAACAAGAACAGTATTTCTCTGCCTAGTGCATCACTTCGCCCTATGTTTGTGCCACTAATAGAGTGGGAGGTGCGAATTACAATAGATAAAGGCAAGTTTGTGTATCCTTCCCCGCCCCCTCCATCCGATAACACTGATAACGCACCGGTCACCTCAGTCGTGTCAAGGCGTTCCGAGCGACTATGTGGCTGTAATCCATCTACCGGCCGGTCTTTATGACGCGTATTTCTTTTTGTGACCGCGAAACGTCGACCATAAAAAACAGTGCGTTTTCCAGTATTTGTGTAAATTTTGTGTGTTTTTTATGACCCCTACGGTGTGTGAATGCCCCAAAATATTTGAGAATAATTCTCACTTTCTCTTCAGTTTTAACAATGATATTGTATGAGTATTACGTTTTTTTCGTTTGGATTTAAAGTTTAATTTTTCAACTTTAATTTGGTACTAGATTCATTTTTTGAAAATATAAATAAGTATTATGTGAACGTTTTGATTTCCTAAATACCTGTTTTGATTAAATAAAATTTAAATGTAAATCAAAGACAAAACTCTTAGCACTGTATATTATATGTCGAATTTTTCACAGTTTAATGCTGAATATCAGGATATTAATAACTCAAGACCTGAAGATTTCGACTAAAGGTTTCTTTTCACTTTTCGCTTCACTTTTCGTAGAGCTTGTGTAGTACTAGTGAATGTACTAGTGTCAGCTATTAATTACAGTGCATCTTACACATTACAATAAGCTTGAACACAATTTTATCCTACACTCTGCATCTCTTGGATCTTATATGCTTCTAAAATTTCACTGTAACTACAGTAACAATACCTCTTAAAGGCACAATATGTGGTTTGTGTTAATCTCCTTCAATCCCTTAACAATAGGCAACTCTATATGTTTCCTATTGAGATATTAACGCTAGAGGGATCATAAATTTAGCAGACATCGCAAAGTTACTTACCACGAAATTGTCATTTTTTAAATTATTTCATGTTTAAAATCATAAATGTAGGATCTAGCCTATCTGTAAAATTAACCCTTTTAAGGCCGATGGCCGTTATAAGCCTTTGCGGCAAAAAATACGATAGCGGCCGACGGCCGTAATAGACACCTGTCCACTTTTACCCATTTACTGGCTGATCGTGGTTTCCAAAACGCCAAAAAACATAATATCCCCATGTAGAGGGACATATGGGCTTCATGAATAAAAGCAAAATGCCGTTTTAGCTTAAATTAAATTTCTTAGTTGTCTGTACAGATTTGTATGCCATAAGAGTCAGGTGGCTTGATTTTTTTAAAGAGAGCCATGGCTTTACTTGACCATGGTATTGCAACGCAGCTAAATTAGCTTATTGTGCACGGCTATATGTGATGATTTTGTTGTTGTTTAATTTTAGTGTTTTGTTGGTTATGCGATGAGGTTATTGTATTTTAGTTGAATATTTTTTAAAGGTAGCAATGGTTGATTCAAAGAACTAACGCGAATTCAGAACTAAACTTGTAATATATTAATTTATCTTATTTTTTTCATTAATCGATTCAATAACCATTTATTATTCATTAGAGCACCTTAAGTCTGGGATCAAAGCCGCATGTGGTCCAGACTGCGCACCCCCCCCCCCCCCAACCTCACAATATCTATAAAAGCCGTCAGAGAGTTTGTGAATGCGCTCTGCAGTTGCGCAGTAGACGCCACCGTGAAGAAAGAAGTAATTTTGGTTTCTCAAGGAGCCTTCAACTAAGATAACATTGATAAACTAGGAAAGTTTCGTTATTTTCAATATAAATATTTCTTAACGTTACGATTAGTTATTAATTGGTGCTAAATATCAATATATTTTTAAATATCTGAGTTGTTGTACGTACACTAAGGTCTGTTAGGAGCATTTTGATTATAATCCGTCTATCTTGGGTGCCAGGGTCACGAGTCTTAGGGTACGGCGTGCCGCACGAGTCAAACATAAGTAAAATAAATGAAGGTTGAAAAGTGGTTCATTGCATTTTTCAAAACATATGGTCGAGAATATGCAAACCACTCCCCCCCTGATATATTTCAATGCTTTTTACTCCTTGCCATGCGTGAGTAAAATAGCAATTTGTCTCAGAGCGGGAGTTAAGTGATTACTTTGTCTCCCAGCGGTAGACATAAAATGTAATCAATAATTCAAAATTAGAACGCCTTCAAATTTACAAGCACATATGCAAATATGTTGCAGCTCAACGGATGCAGGCGCTAACAGCTGATTTAATGGCAGGAAGGATAAAATAAATACAACATTATCAACAATCAGCTGTGAAAACATCTAAGAATTAAGCATAACAATCAGCTGATCGCTGGAGCATGGTTGCAGCTAACCAGATGCAGGCACTATTGCAGAACGAAACAAAATGATTATTTTTTAATACCTAATAAGTTAATAAAATAATTGTTTTGGTTATTGGTTGCGTTTGTGTAATAACTGGTTGTATTTTGGCCTCGCCAAGCTCGGGACGCCAACATTTTCACTCGTGAGCCAATAATGTTGTACTTTAATCACTCAGCACACAAATAACTCATGTTTTGAACGTTACTTTACGTTACATTACAAAATCTAATTATTTGTTTGGATAAAAACTATTGATAAAAAAAAACAAATAATTGTTTGATTATATCGAAACAATCAACAAAGAAAGGAAACATATCTTTTCCAAAGCAAACTATGTAGTAAACTATGGAATGATGAATTTTCGCAGGTGATGAAAACATAAAAATCTGGTCATCTCGTAGTTGTGTAGAGGAAGGAAATTAATAATTGTTTATTATTATCAACGTCTACTTTCCTTGCACATCCGCCTTTTAAATATGTTGTCACTAACAAAAATTCAATTTAGATCGATTCGTTATAAATTTAAAATCTTTGAAACATATCGTTATAAGCTAGAGACCTCATTCAATAAAAGAGGATTAACAACTGTTGAAATATAACATCACACTCAAATTACGAGTTACTAAAAATTACTACTTTGTTTACGAAATTCGTGTTTTGTTGAAATTCGTGAGCCAGAGCAGGATTTATATTTTATTTTTATTTCTCGTATTTTGTTAAACTATCATTGTCAAACAAAGCACTTTTAATTTCATTTATACACCAGATTACATACATGTACATACAGTAAAGCACAATAAAACAAGTAGTTTTGATATTTTTATCTTTCTTTTTATAAAATTGTAGAATGATTGAATGATAAAATACAAATATGACGCAAACATATAAAATACTCTATGAATAAAAGAGGAGTTTTTTTTACGGAAACTGGAAACCAAACGATTTTTACTTTCTTTCATCTGGTGTTTATTTTTAAAATTAATTATTTAGTTAAAATTACATAATATTTTTTATTTATTTATTTAATTGTTTCATAGTAATATAATTTTATGTAGTTGGGTTAATTGGCTGCGTACAAATTTATTTGGATAACATTTTGTATATGTATATATTACAGCAAGTATTGTTTTCGTAATCCTTTTTTTTCTAGCCTGTGTCCAACTTGGGAAAAGTCTAAACACATTGTAAGAGAAAGATTTTCTGTAAATTTGCACAATCCCATTATAATTTAATATTGTTTTTGAGGATTGTAGAAAAATGAATTATAAAATTACAAAACAAATTATTGACATGCACTTTAAGAGCTGTCATTTGGTTACGGAAGAACAACAAAATGTAAACAGATGGTCAACTTAACATGTTTATCGGAGCAATGAGTAAAAACTGGACCAAATAATTTTCTGTTTGAAATCCGACCATTAGGCGATCTCCAGAATAATTAAAACAGCTATTAACACAGAATATATGCAATAACAAGTGACTATTTTTTAGGCTGCTAAATTATCTCAATTATAAATTAGTTGTTTTTTTCATTAGAAAAAGCTAACAATCATCAAGACACATGAACTCAAGATGAAATTGTATTGTTATATATTTATATATTAGTAGACAAACATGGTTTTTGTGATAATTTTTTCTTAGCCTTTGTATAATGTAGTAAAACTCCTTAACTACACTGTAAGAAAAGTACTTTGTTTTAGAAATGTACAGTCTCATAATAGTTTACCATAGTTTTTGAAAATTATAGAAACAAACTTGAAATTATAAACATATTAACATGGGCTTTATTAGTTGCTATGTTAGTTACGTAACAACAACAAAATGTAAATAAAGGCATGCACATGTTTCATCGGAACAATGAATAAAAACTAAAACTAAATTTATTCTGTTTTTGAATTTCGACCAAAAGCAATAAGTAGTTATATAATATTTTAAGCCGAATTTCATTAAAAATACTAAATTTAGAAACATTATTATACCATTCAACTTGAATATTTTCTTATAATTATATATAAAACATGACTATCTCTGTATTACGTCATATTACTATTTTTATTATTCCCATTCTTATTTATTATTATTTTATGCTGCTATTCAGTGTTTATTTAAACACCTTGTAACTGAAACCAAACATTCACGACAAAATGTAAATACCGAGAACAAGCACAGTTTATATAATAAAACAAGCCAAAAATAAGTAGACAACTTGTCCTAAGTAGCTTTATGAGGAACGAATCACAATTCAAGGCAAAATGCTGCATAATGTATGAACCACGCCGCTACATCGCGTGTTAAATATTAGATGATTTGTTACTTTTTGCCTGCCACTCGTTTATCCACTTCTAGGTTTTCCTTATAATATGAAGTAAATTAATTCTGAATAATTTTAAACACAAGAAAACTATTCTCAATACTTTTGAAAAGTGATTTTAATTCAAAGTTTGCCTAGGTGCTCCAAAAAGTTGTACTACCTTTGTTCGTAGAAGTATTAGGATTGTTTTATGAACCATAATGACTTGTGATATAAATTGATTATAATCAAATAATTAAATATCGTTAAAATGCCGTGTGTTCCAAGGTTTAATACATTTAAAACTAAATCAGGTTAAAGAGATTTTGCGTTACCTCCGTAAACACAACAATTAGGCTATCTGTCCCAGTACCCAAAATTTTAATTTGGGATTTCCTTAAATTCCAAAATCCAACCTCCTCATCGAGTGATTAATCGTTTTAAAGACTTTAACAAAAGAAACAAAATACCATAAATTCGGATTTGTGGTATTTTGTTTCTTGTGTCAATACTTTGCCCCAAACCAAAGTTACAGCCATTTAAAAACACAATACCCCCGTTGCAGCAGACCTGCATACTCAGCGAATTTCAAATGCAAAACAACATATTTCAATCCAACACAGCGAGATTTGACATGTTTTGGTAAGCCCCATAAGAATAACATGGGGAATGGGTATGCAGGTTTGCTGCTACAGGTATATAAAAACTGGGTAGTTTTAATTCAAAATTTAGTAGATCTGAACTAGAAGACGCCATTTACCAAGTTTTATCAAGATATGTTGAGTAATAAGCAAGATATAGAATTCTACTTATTTCCCATAAGGTTAACATTGGGACAACGTACTGTGTTTACCACTTTCAATATCTCAGAAACCAATGGACATAGAGCAGTGATTAAAGATACTAAATTGTTTGTTTTTTTGAGCTGAATTCATTGGTGCCAACAAAAATTCGGTAAATTTTATTGTTCTATGTAAAAAATTAAAAAAAACATTTTTGGGGGTGTTTTTCCCCCTTTACCTCTCCTTCCGGTGGTCCGATCGGGCTGGTTCACGAACTCGTCCAATTGATTACTACTTTACATCTCCGTACCAAATTTCATAAAGATCGGACCATTTTTGCGGCCGCTATCGTGCTAACAGACACATAGATATATATATATATATATATATATACATATATATATATATATATATATATATATGTATACATGTATATATGTATATATATGTACACGTAGTTACAATATATATATATATATATTCGAACGAATAGTGTTTTTTGCTTCTAGGGGCCCCAAAACGAAAAGTTAAAGTGGTCCCGAGCTTAGGTCTTACCATGAGACCTACGGTAATAGCTTCTTCCCTATAGGGGAAGTTCGCTAAAACGCCATAAAGGTTTGTAAAAACTTATTATGGGGCAGTCCCAATAAAATAACACATAAACCTAACGAAATTTCTTAAATATAGTCATTAAATTATTCCTGATACGGTACTGGCCAACATATGTATACTTTTTGATACGAAACTTTTAATAATTTAGAACTTTTAAACGACTTTAATTCTGGTTAGTGGCACACTCAGACAATATTGCGGCGTTTTGTTTCTTTTATTAATCCCTTCAAAACAAAAGTGTCATGGCGGGGATTTGTATTTGAAAATTTGGCCCACCCCTCCCTCTAAATCGCATTTTGGGTTGCAGGGCATGTAGAGTAGTCTGTTTTGTTGGAACTCAGGTGCAAAATATCATGAAATAATATTATTATTCTCAAAAGTTCTTAAACTGATCCAGGACTTTAGGAACTCATCCATATAGGCTCATATATTGATAACAAATGATAGAAAGTTTTTTTTTCATTTTTAAGTTTATCTCATTCAAAATTAAATTTAAATTTATATAATTCTTGTTCAATAATAATACGGATTACATGCATTTGAATAGAGCCATATCACAAAACTAAACATACTAAAAAAAATTCTATATACTACTTATTTCTCAACATAGCTTGATAAAAATTGGTTTATGGCTGCTTTTAGTTCACATCTACTAAATTATTGAACTAAAACCACCCAGTTTCAACATACCGTTGCAGCAAAACAGCATATTTGCAAAAATATGTCATACCTTGTCATGTTGGATTGAAATATGATTTACGCATTTGAAATTCGCTGAGTACATTAGAAACATTAAATACATTACTTACAGGTCTTCTGCAACGCGGGTATTATTTATAAGATTTTGCAGAGGGACCTCTGAGTGACGGGCAACGGCTCGAGAGATGCGGCGGAGACTTCACCCCATGCCCAGACACCCTATTGTAGCTCCGACTGCACGTGGGCGAAGTATACATTCCTGCAGTGCTTGACAGTCAGACACTGCTTGGCTGCCAAAAAGCATATATATATATGCCTCATTAATCCCTGGTTTTACGTTCTGAATATGTGGAGGTCAAGTGAGTTGTTTATCTATTACTATTCCTAATTTGTATTGATCCACACGCCCTGCCACTTTGCAGCCGCAGGTTTTCGAACGCGTATCACCACAGGAATGCAAATAGAGCTACCTAATATTGGGACATTAAAGCAAGTAACCGGCAATCATTTTGGTTTTGAGATATTTAATGATAATGATTCAGTCAGTTTTGAATTTTTGTCAGGTCTAGAGCAGCCAGCTCACCCACATGAAAATTTTAGTTCAGGTCTGAACAAAAAAAGGTTCAGACCTGAAATCAGGAAATGTAACATTTTCCATTCAGTTCTGAATCAGGATCCATTCTGTTCTGAATAGTTCTGATCACCCCTGATTCAGGACTGAATGGAAAATGTTCCAATTCCGGATTTCAGGTCTGAACCTTCCTGATCAGACCTGAACTTATGCCTGATGTCAGATCTGTAAAGTTGTATTTATAAATATGTAAAAATCCAAAAACTGTAATAAAAAAATCTAACTGAGGGAATGTATTTCTTCATGGCTTCTACACTTTACCACTATTCAAATTCGATTAACTTATGTTGGGATTTGAACCCGGGACCCTTACCTTCGTAAGCGTGGCCTTTATCCACTACACCACCAGACCTGCTGATATTCGTCGCAGGGCAAAATGTCATCTTAACTACTGCTTTAGTGGTAAACATTAGGATCCAAATACAGTGCAGAGATGACCTTTGAGGACTGAGAACGAGTTATAAAGTGCCTCCAATCACTTTTTTCCTCATCCACAATATAATTATATTTTTTAAAAGTAACAACTATTTTAAAAAGTGTAATAACAGAAACTTTTTACCTAAAATTTACCACGTCTAATTGTTTAAATATTATTCTATTCTACTCAAATGGATTTAAAAGTAATTATAAGCTCTATGCGATAAGTTATTTAATAAAAGAGTTATGTGGTAAGTGTACGTGAAATTTTAAAGTAACGTGAAAGTGAAATACCCCCATTGCAGCAAACCTGCATACTCAGCTAATTTCTAATGGAAAAAAATAGTTCAATCGAACATAGCGAGATTTGACTTGATTTTGACATTAAATCTCATCTAGACGAAGCCACAAACCAAGTTTTATTATTTTGAGAAATAAGCGAGATATAGAATTTTTCTTATTTCTCATAAGGTTAACATTGGGGCAACGTAATGTGTTTACCATTTTCAGTATCTCAGTGACCAATGGGCTTAGAGCAATGATTTAAGGAACTATATTATTTTTTTTTTTTTAGCTGAATCCAATGGTGCCAACCAAAATATTATAATTATTATTATTTTTCTATGTGAACACAACCTACGGTGGATATGAGAAATGGCAAACTCATTTTAAGTTGCCGCAAAGTTGTCATAACTATCAGGAAACAGCTTTGCCTAGACAAAGAACTGCAAATGTGTGACAAATTTGCTAGTGAAAAGTTGCTTTATCAGACCAACGGCAAATGAATGTCAAATTTGCGAGTACAAAGTTTCTTTTTCAAACCGATGGCAACTTTGCCGAAAAACAACCTGTTATGTAGGAAGGTGCTTTAATTTCCTGGGCAAAGACGCCCAGGCACCATCGCTTAGCTGCGAGTGCTCAGGGGTGGATCCAGATACATTTGTCAGCTATATTTACATTTTTTCAGTTTTACTGAGTTTTAGATGCATACCAGCAATTTTGTCAAAAGAATATAATTTTCTTCCACTTAATTATTTCAACTTTTATAACGCCTCATAAACCCTCTTTATTCCTTAGATAAATATTTTGAGAGACCAATTGACATATATTTGTTTATCGTCATTTTTTTATTTCAGTATGCAAATTTTTCCGGCGCGATAATCATTTTATCATACTTCGCAATTTTCAAATATATCATATAATACATCTTAAAATCTCTTTAAAAAATTACAAAATTGTTTTACTTCAGCATTACAATTCTAGTAAATCGACAATACATTGGTACTGTACAGGAATATCTTTATGATAGTTTACCTTGATGTTAGACCATATTATGATATATCCTGAATTCAAATAAATTCTGAACTCAACACTCCTGATTCAGGTACGATCAGTTATGATCAGACACAGAGGCCCTGAATTCAGGCTATTACTGAATCAAAATGCCGGACTTCAGAATCGGTCAGTTCTGATCAGACACTGAGGCTTGGAATTCAGGCCTGATTCAGGCTGATTCAGATTCCAAACTCCTGACATCAGGAACCTTCAGTTCTTATCAGACACATAGAATCCGAATTCAGGCCTGAATCAGGCTGATTCAGATACCAAACTCTTGACTTCAGGACTGATAAGATCTGACATTTGCTGATTGATCCTGACTTAAACTGAATCAGAACTGATCAGGCCTGAACTGTCTTTTTCATATGGGCATAAACGTCTTCCCACGTGCAGCCTGTAGGGACTACAGCCGAGTCATCGCTGAATATAAATAGTTTACTATTTAAGGAAAGACGTGAAATGATGGTGACAAGAATTAAAAACATAACGGCCTAAGATTATTAACTGTCCTGTACAACGGTATATTCAATAACCGTGATGTCACTCTCAACTCCATTTAATAACAAGCTAAGATAGGTTATCTATGTAATTCGCAAACAGTTAGTTATTAATCCCCACGTAACGTAATTTTGAAATCAGCTTCTATCAATCAATGGAATACACTGCATTGCTTTTGGCAAGTCGAGAAAAGTTATGAATATTGTTTTTGAAGCAATATGGGAATAGCTCTACTTTGATAAATCAAACCATGCGTGAGCAGTGCTTTTGTTAGGTCTAAAACCGTATTGGTCAGAATTAATATTTTTTCCCTTGACCAAATAGTCACTTAGTTGAATTTCGACGCTTTTTTCCTAATTTTTTAAACAAATTTGAAAAGATATTTGCAAGTTCAAATACTATTCTCTCTTCTATTGAAAACAGAAACTAAAAAGTTGGATAAAATTACAAATACTTTTTAATAAAAAATATAAAAACAAAAAACTTAAACAATCTCATGCTGCTGCTGAAATGTGTTGAAGCATTGTAAAAATTAAATTACGTCAACTAGTACTGAAAATATACGAAATAAATTACTAAAATCTGTTAACTTTTTGTGTCATTAAATTAATTTTGATCTTGAGAAGTTTATAGGGAGTGGCCCTAAGGGATTCAGGAGGAAGTGAGAGTCAGGAGCAAACCCTGATACCGTAAGGAACATTCCCTGCAATTTGCATATCTTAACTCCGAATAGTTAGCCCTTCGGCGATTTATGCAAACGCTGGCACAATCTTCGGCTTTATCGTTAAAATTTTAAAATAGGCTAAAACTACTACACTATAATAAAACTACTAAAATATTATAACTAAATTTAAGATCAAATATAACACAGTCGAACGTTAATTAAAACGTGGTTTAGAGTGTTGAAGTTCTTAGTTTGAGGGAGTAATCAAAACAGAATTAAGTTCAGACAATCCTCTTATACTGGAGTCTAGAGTAAATAGGCATTTTCCTTGCTATCTCTTCAATAAAAATACGTCAGATCTTAACTAATGATGACTAACAGAGTAAAAACAATAAAGCTGTTAGGATGATAAAATTTCGTAGATTTTTATTAAATATTTGACCAAACTCAAACTCAAAATCCTATGACGATACCAAATGACTAGGGTTTTCCTTGAAACAATGTACACTGAATAAAAAATCTCTCAAGAATAGAATATGTTGTTATTACAGGTCGTCTTATATAAATAAAATGTTTAATTGAAATTTGTATTGGTGTCATAAGTTATTGTTTATTTAAATAATTCATTTATCAGGTGTCAAAATGTTGCTGATAATCTCGTTGTTTCCGGTAAGTAGGCCAGTACAGTGTTTGTGGATGGATTAGGATGCCTGGAGTAACTTCGCTCAGCAGAATATTCCTTTTAAAACACTTGAGTTCGTGTTCTTGCACGGCTACCAGGAAGGAGAGCAGGCCTTCTGAAATTCCCTTCGCAGTAGCAACCTTAGGCGGTTGAAGCGGGAAATGGATGGTGTTGATACTGAACATAGACTAAATGGACAACGAATGAACCTTGTTATTTGGAGGACCCTAAACCAGGCCATCGAGCCCATCCTTTCGTGTAGGCCAGCCCTGTTGGAGAAATTAAGTAGTTTGCTGGAAGATAGCTCTGAAACTGTCTTAAACTGCGAAACCTTAAAGTTAATGTTCTCCGTGCGGTACCGGTATCTAAACTTGAAAAATCCATGATCCTAAGGACTTTTAAAGGAAAACTGTGATACTCCTAAACCAAATGCATCTGAAAGATTCTATCTTGTAAACTTATAGAAAAGGTTGTTATCATATCGAACTAATATGCGGTAGGATTAGTTTGAATAGAAATTGTAATGGTCTCTATTTATGCTTCTCACCTCAACAGAAAACGCATATTTTAATTGTTAATTTAATTTGGAAGTATTAGAAATTAAACTTATTCTTAGTTTAAGTCGATAAACGAGTAGTGCTTTAAATATCACAAAAGACCTAGCTATTGAATTCACTATAAACTGGTTTTGTTTGCATGGCAGATAGGATTTTTTTGAAAATGCTTTTTAGTAGACGTTTTGAATGGAAAACGTCTTCAAATAACATTCAAATCTACTTTTACTGAACATTTACTTTAAAGGTAACTTGTTCTTACAGATTTTATGAGTTTTGTGCTTTAAAACTACGATGAGCTATTATTAATATTTATATTTGTCTTCGTAAACCTGGTTTCTCTAGGTATATAGGAAATATTGTTACATATATTTTTAATTTTCTAGATTTGTTTTGTTTTTAAGGTTCTATTAAATCGAATTCTCACTATGCTTAGTACTGTTATTTAGCCAACTTCTATGGTTAGGCCCATAAATGAACTGGCAAATTTGGAAAACGTCAAAGCCATAATGATATAAATCCCCAGTAAGTGCTCAGAAGAAAAGTTATGAATATCGGATATTGCTGTTATGACTAAACCGCAAAGTGATGACTTAAATATGCACAGGACTGCAGTACTTTTGACAAATATCCTAAATTAAAACTCTGAAAGTGCACATTATTGTCATTATGAATAGTATAAACGTATTTATAGACTAATAATGTCAGTATATATCTGAGAAAAAACATTACAGAATATAAGTAATTATTTACTAAATTTAACTTTTGGTTATAGCACTGCGTAAAAAATTAATAATTTATTATAATTTTTTTATAACTTTTTATTAATTTATCATGAGTTTTGTAAATAAAACATTTCATTGGTATGATTTTGTAATTTTATAATTTTAAAAATTACTTTACTTGAAATACTTTTATAAAATTTATAAAAAAGTGATACCCTGTCTTATAGCTAAAAAAACTTACCATTCATTTTTTTGAGGCGTTTGAAAAATTGGCTATCTTGAGAACATTATACATGTTATTTGTTTTTCGAAGTTTTTGTCCCATTGAATGTGTTATTTTAAAATACTTTCCGATTTATGGGGCATTAAGTAATAACCAAATGGGCCCTTGATATAATTATTCAGAGATAGTGGTTGTAAATTATCGTAGTCTTGCAAACTAACCATGTTTATTAATTATGAAACCCCATACTATTCATATAAGACAAGCTCCAGCGACCAGTCTCACGACATATTTCATGGTAAGAACCCAACAAATAGCATTTGTAATGAGAGTAATACATTTTGGTCTTGTTACTGCCACATGCGTTTCATAACCTTGCATTTACACTAGTATGTTTTACTGTTAAACAAAATTAGACATTTTAAAAACGTACAAAAAATGTACCTAAAACATACATATCATTTAGCCATTTTCTGACAATATTAAGAATAAGTTTTCTATAAAATTGTATCTCCCTATTAGGCTTATTTTTTGTCTCGTCCGAAACCAAAGTTTATTATAGGCTTAAGCTTAAATATTGCAATTATATTTAACTTAGCTTTCAGTTCATACTTCTTTATCACAGTAAACTTGCAATTCACGTGATTTGACATCATGTGTGCTAATAGTTCAAAAATATTGGCAAAAAATTTTATTTTGAACCGTTCCCTACACATATGTGGCTTGAAGGGGCTAAAACTATCTATTGATAATAAGGAAATATTGATGTCACAAGTCATTTATTTGCATAATAAATTTGTAGTAAAAATTTAAGTAACAATACCATGCATTTTAAAATACATATACATATTATATACAGTAGAATATATGACACTTTAATTAAATAGAATTAATTTATATATTACTTTACCTAGTTCAAATATTAATAATATTAAATTAAAACTATATCCCGGTTTAAACCTAGCACAATGTTCTCAATTAAGCAACAGCAATGCTTGTTTTAACCGAAGCATAGCAGACGTTTTGAGATCCTGGTAGATATTTTGACTATATTTCCCGTTTTCTGTTGAATTTAGAGAAATTATAATATGATTCCAAAGTCCTTGCCATCAATTCCTTTAACCTCAGCCCGCCTCTATCATCCTATGCCTTGACAAACGGTCATAGTTTATAAAAAAATCGCTTATATATGTTTGAGTTTTCATAAATACATAAATAAATAAATAAATAAATAATTAAATAAATAAATAAATAAATATATATATATATATATAAATATATATATATATATAAACTCGAACGAATGGTGTTTTTTGCTTCTGAGGGCCCTAAAACGAAAAGTTAGCATGGTCTCAGGCTTAGGTCTTTCCATGAGACCTACGGTAATAGCTTCTTAATTATAGCCCCTTTTAGCGAATAGGGGAAATTCGCTAAGCGCTGGGGTAAATTTATAAGGTTTTTTGAGGTAGTTGCATTGTAATTCATTTCGTCCCTGGAATAATAAAGAAAACAATATGCGCTACCACATATTTAACCATATATATACAAATTTTTACATTATTTAATGTAAGTTAACTGGCCAGTAAAAATAATAAATGAGATACAATAAATATATAACTGCACTGATTATTTTTAGATAGGGACTTATTGGAATTCATGATTTTTAAATCGGGTTTCATATATGTTTATGGATTCAGGTTCCCTCCCATAAGTTTTAATTACCCCCGATGGTGTCGAGTTGGATTTTCATTGGCACTAATTTATCTATCAGTTAAATCACAAGTGAAATTCTACCCCCTTTTCATTCTCACTCAAAGCCAGATGGCTCCCTCACTATACCTAAACTTCAGACGATCCTTGTATTTCCACACCATTAACCTTTACCACGTGTACAACACCACAACCGTAACCACCAACTCCCTTGCCGCATGACCAACACGCCTGGCACAGTTGTAGGCTCCTAATGCGCATTGCGGCCTGTTGGCCCTTCCATAAATAGATTATACTTGTTTCTGGTTACACCATTACACTCAGGGATAACTTGTGATCATGGATTAAAAGACTTAATAATTTATTGTATTTGTAAATATTAATCATTATTAAGTATCAAATAGAACAAAAAAGAAAACTTTTTAAGTACTATTGCTAAAGGGGCTAAAAGCCCCTGTTTATAATTTAAGAACATTTGAATTACAACAATATTTCTTTGTTATAAAACAAAATACCTTCACAGTAAACTGGCTTTTAGATGCACCATGTGTAGTTATCTGGCACATGGTTCTATATCAAGAAACAGCACTACATGTTTTAACATAAGCAGAGTAGACGTTATTAGATCCCAATGCTTTTTAAAAGGTACATATTTTTACGCCATCTTTAGTTTCTTGTCAAATTTTAAGATATTTCTGTATTTTTCCAGATTCCCTGACATTAAAATCCTTAGTTTGGGCCCTCTCCCATCATTCTGCAACTTGCCAAAAGCCCGAAATTCCTTTGAAAATATTTCGCTTACCTAATGAATATTTGTTTTTAAAGCCAAAAACATGGTTTTTTATGTATTATATATAAAATTATATATGTAGAGTAGAGTGATTCATGGGAAGGGATACTGTTCTAATACTAAAAAAGTAGAACCCTTTTTATGGTTTTATTTAATGCTGCATAGATTTATATATATACAGGGTGAGTTTTAATTTTCCCCCCTTACTTTTTTTACATTTCTAAAAGTAACTATCCCAGACCCCGCCCAAACATTATTGGGTAGTAAGTTCCTCGTTTGGAGGGGTACTCATTTTCGGCCGCCATCTTGGATCCTCCATATTGGATCCAAAATATTTTTTTCAAATGTACTAGGAAAAAATATCTATTTTAAATGATTATTCTACTGATGGTACAAATCTTGAAAGAGTGTATGATTTTAAGGATTTAGGCTTGATTTTAGACCCTACTTTGAATTTTAATCATCACATTTTTTCTATTATAAATAAGGCTTATAGAAACTTAGGATTTATTATTAGGCAGTCTCATAATTTTCATTCAATTTCAACATTAAAATCATTGTACGTATCACTTGTTAGGTCTAATTTGGAATTTGCTAGTATAGTATGGAATCCTTATTTTGCTGTTCATATCAATTCAATTGAGAAAGTTCAGAAGAAGTTTTTGCGCTATTTATATTTTAAGGAAACTGGTCACTATACTTTTGATATTTCATATAATTAGCTTTTAAGTATTTTTGAAATGGAAAGTCTTGAGAAAAGAAGAAAATTGGCACATTTACTATTTCTTTTTAAAATGTTAAGAGGTGAAATAATTGATTCATTTTGTTTGTCTAAAGTTAATTTTTATGCTCCAACATTTTACAATAGGTCACAAAATTTGTTCAATATTAATTTTTCACGCACAAGGGTACAGTTTTCATCATCTTTAAACACAATGATGAGATTATATAAATCCTTATCGGGAGAAGTTGAATATTTGCAAATAATATTTACCAGTACAAGAGATATTGTCAAGGGGGTTTAAATTGATAGCTTGAATTTCTAGTCAGCCTGCTGAAAAAGGGGGAGGGGAAGTATCTGTATTTATTTTATTTATTGTTCTTTTATATTTATTTTCTCTCGCTACTCTGGAGCCTAGTTATTTTTAAGTCTTAGCAGAGTTTATTGTTGTTGATTATTGTTAATATTTATTATTGTTTATTGTTACTGTTACGATATTTATTATTTATTTTTTTATTTTTATTATTTTTTTGTTACTTGCATTAATAGTGATAACTATGTTCGTTGAACTGGACTGGACTAAAATATTGTGGACTTTATGATAACTGCATGTCTTCTTCTGCAACATGCACAATGTAATTGGGTATATAACCTGTATTGTTGCACATAAAATAAATAAATAAATGTAAAAGTGGTGTTGTGACCCATCATTTCAAGCTGGACTTTTTCACCGATTACGATTCCGCAATCCGTTTTTTAATATATCGATTTGTTCTCAAGATATGAGTACTTTTAATTTATTTATTTTCAACCAATTTAAACATTAATTAATAAACGGTATCAGGAAACTGACACATACTTTTTCCCTTCGAGGCATTAAAAAGCAGAAAACATATATTGTGAAACAAAACAAATTAACAATTAATTATCACACAAATACCAAATTTTATCAAAATTGGTTAGTAAATAACGGAGATATCGATTTTTAAATATTTGCCATAAGAATAACATTGGACAACGTGCTGCGTTTACCGCCGAACTAAAATATCAATTATCTCCGCAACCAGTTGACGCAAACTAATGATTCAAAATACTGGACTATTTAGTTTTTCAAGTCAAATTTAATGGTTGTAAGTATATTTTCTTTAGAAGTTACAGATTTTGTGAAATTTGAAAAATATGAATTTTTTAACACTCAAACCCCTATTACTTCTGAACCTGAATTTTTACAGACAAGCGGGTGGTGTCATTTTGTTGGTCATCTTAAGCACTAAAAACCATGAAATTTTTATCAAAATCGTTAGAGCCGTTTTTAAGAAATTTTGATTTTTGTCAATTTTAACGGGTTATTTATGGGGTAAATACCCTTACAAATCAAAAATTCAAAAAAACGAAAAATACGCCTGGAGATACCACGGCTTTATACCTACAAGCCAAATTTCATGAAAATCAACTGGGTGTCGTCTCTAGCTTTGTTTATATCCACACACACATACATCCACACACACACACACACACACACACACACACACACACACACACACACACACACACACACACACACACACACACACACACACACACACACACACACACACACACACACACACACGCGCGCACACACACACACACACACACACACACACACACACACACACACACACACACACACATACACACAGAGAGAGAGAGAGATAGACAGACACCACACCAAAAACCACTTTTTTTGATTCAGGGAGCACTAAAACGAATATATCCACTAACAACTCAAATTCTAAAATTTTGACGAAAACAATACTTTCTCCATATACATCGTATAGGGGGGAGAAAGTAAAAATTGATAAAATAGGCCCATAAGCACAAAATAATGCTTGATAGTGACGACTATCCAACATCAATCATTGTTGAGCGACTTACACTTAACTTTGATCAATGTAATTTTCTTGGCCACCATCTAGGATCCGCCATTTTTAAATGAGGTAAAAAAATGTGGTTATGGGCCTATTTTATCAGTTTGTAATGTTTAAATTGGTTGAAAATAAATCAATTGAAAGTACTCATATCTTGAGAACAAATCGAGATATTAAAAAGGATTGCGGCATGGTAATCAGTGAAAAAATCTAGCTTGAAATGATGGGTCACAACACCACTTTTACATTTGAAAAATTATTTTGGATCCAATATGGCGGATCCAAGATGGAAGCCGAAAATGAGTACCCTCTCAAAACGAGGTACTTACTACCCAATAATGTTTGGGCCGGGTCTCGGATAGTTATTTTTTGAAATATAAAAAATGTAAGGGGGGGGACAATTAAAACTCACCCTGTATGTATATATATATATATATATATATATATATATATATATATATATATATATATATATATATATATATATATACTAGTAGATATACCCGCGGCTTTGCTCGCTGAAAGGATAAAAAATTAATGTTTGGTTCAATTATATGTCATTCGTAATGCGCAACTTTTACAAACCCTGTATATATATATATATATATATATATATATATATGTCTTTAAGCACGATAACTCGCGTGAAAATGATTCGATCTTAATGGAATTTGGCATGGACGTGTAAAGTGGTGAGTATTCGGACGAGATCGTAAACCAGCTCAATCGGACCACCGGGAAAGGGACGAAGGGGAATTAACCCCCCAAAAATGGATTTTTGAGTTTCTGTACAAAGAAAAATCTATATAATAAAATTTTCGCTAGCACCATTCACTTCAGCTTAAAAAAACAAATTATTTCGAATTTGAATCACTGATCTATGTCAATTGATTACCGAGATATTGAAAGTGGTAAATACTGTATAATTGACGCGAATTATAGGGGCCCAGTGTGGTGGATGCGCGGTAGCAAAAACGGCTAGTGCGCATGCGCGACAACGCCTCGCTAGAGCGCAGCACTGTCATTCTGCTCTCAGCCGTCAACAATAGCGTGTCACTACATGTCGTCCTAAAAACATTGACCGACGGAACATTGACTCTTACTGGTGATTAATGATTTCTTTTAATTCTATTCAATAATATAAAATATTTCATTAGTATTTATTGAAGCGTCTTGTTACTCTGGACAACGATTGACAGAGAAGCAATAACTATGTGCGAGCTGCCGAACGTACGCAGCCAGGCTAGTACAATGTCGGCCGCCGCTGCCGCTACTACTCCCCTCTCCTCCCAGCCTACCCACTCCCCGCCCCATGCGCGGACTGGGCCCCAAGAATTGGCGCCAGTTATACGTTGTCTCAATGTTAACCTAATAGGAAATAAGTAAAATTCTATATATTGCTTATTTCTATACATGCCTTAATAAAAATGCATTGCTTTATGGCTTCATTTAGATAATATTTAATGTATATCAGTCTAAAATCTCCGATATTCCAATTTTCGTGGCAGCAGACCTTTATACTGTGGCAAAAAAAACTCCATTATTTCTTAACATATCTTGATAAAACTTGTTATACGGCTTCGTCCACTTATCTACTAAATATTGAATTTAAAACACCCAGTTTCAACATAGCTGTTGCAGCAAACCTGTATACTCAACCCCATGTTATTCTTACTGAGCTTACAAAAACATGTCAAAACTCGCTATGGTGGATTGAAGTACGTTCTTTTGCGTTTTAAATCCGCTGAGAATGCTGGTCTGCTGTAACGGGGGCATATTAATATTTAATTTAAGTTAGGGAACGCACATTCAAAAAGAAGCTTTTTAGCCCTTTATACTGTATGTAATGTAAACCAAAGTGTACTAACTGATGTTAAAATTCTACATCTATGACCGTCGCAATAAGCAGCAATTGATTGTACTACAGACAACATAATTTAGGTGTATGAAATATTTATTAGGTTTAAAAACGAATACCTGTTATAACTATTACACGATCGGAGGGTATCACTGGTGTAATGTTAAGACTGCCTGAGAAGGCAGGTGTTTATTTACAGCTGAAGGTGATTTTCATAGATTGTTGACTTTTCTGTGTTTGCCTCTGTTCTGGGAGGATATTGTATTATAAAGAATAACGCACTGAAAAAATACAAAAAGTCAATGTAAATAAGTGCGGTATTAAAAACACCATGGAACAACGATTAACACTTCAATATCTTATTAAATTTAGTAAGAAAAAAACCTTATGATAAATATAGTTTTCTACACCTACTAACCATGGAACTGGTAACATTTAAAAGTGTACTTTGGAAATCACTTCGCTTAAGTGTACCTTTTATGGGCGATTGAGCTCTGGAAAACGTTATAGTGGAATCAACTTTGTTAACGACCCCTTTCCTTTGTCTTTGCAAAATAGAGCATGGTTTGCCCTATTGTGTACGTTTTAAAATTGTTGAACACAACCAACAGTCATGTTTTTCCAGGACTGTTTTAAGCTTTCGTACGCTTTAATTTCCTATAGACTCCAATAGTTGCCTTTACCTACATAATGATTTTCTGTAAATTGTCCGTTTTTAAGGCTTGTTCTCACAAGTTCATATACGTGTGGATAAAAAAAAATCCTCCCATCATAAAGCTTAAGAATTATTTGTTTTTAATCTTGTTTACCAATAATAGATTGATGTGACAAGGTGTTGAATTAATGGGCACTTTTTAAATGAGATCGTTAAAACTACTTTTAAAAGTTATGACCAAAAGTGCTATTATTTTCTCAGACATTTAGCAATTAATAATAGCATTTAAAAAACAAATTTACATGGTTTCTACATTTAAAAACAAAATACATAATGAAGAAAGAATTCTTAATTGCTAAGAAATTGTATGATTTGTACTTACTTTAGGAATTAAATTATAAATTATTGTTTTTACACTAACCAGGTCTTAGTATACTAATTTATATTGACGGAAAATGTTTCTCATCCACAATTTCAAAGGGGTTGAAACATTGCTCGGATTTAAATACACACATAATGAATTGTAATAAAATAAAAAAAAGTTTAATTCCAGCCGATTCTTCTATTAGATAATCCCATCAATCAATGGGACTATTGATACTTGGCTTAACTATACTAGCTACAGCGAAGCCTCTCTTAGGCATAATGATTTTCAGGTATCAAC
Organism: Flexamia atlantica; assembly: GCA_035578135.1. Lineage (NCBI taxonomy): Eukaryota > Metazoa > Arthropoda > Insecta > Hemiptera > Cicadellidae > Flexamia > Flexamia atlantica. The sequence goes on along the minus strand of JAQJVK010000009.1, from coordinate 25,392,038 downwards.
TGATATTGATGAAACTATTTAGGCTATATTATTGATAACTAGTCTCCAGGGCCGGATTTAGGACTTTTGGGCCCCTAGGCTCACTCAGTGGTGCGGGCCCCCAGGGCCTTAGTGCCCAACCGTCCGTTTTTAGGAGGATATGTCATCCTTTTTAACCATTGTTCTTCACGACTTGTCTATCGCATTTGCGGCCGAAAAATATCAAGCCTCTCGTTCTTTTCGTGGCCGTCACATCTTTTGGCCTTATCGTGGCCAGAAAATCTGTCGTTTATACAGCAGCTAACGGGTATATTTCTCGGTCGTTTCGCGACCGTCAAGTCTCTCTCTCTTTTGTCATATCTACTGACCACACTGTGGCCGAGAAATCTATACCTGGCCGTTTATACCCTGTTTATACCGCACCTGGCAAATCTGTCGGTCGAATCGCGGCTGTCAAATCGCGGTCCACAGTCATAATACCGCGGCTGTAAAATCTCTCGGTCATATTGCGGACTGAAAATCGTCCAGTCTTTTCGTGGCTAGCAAATTTCTCGGTCACATTGCGGTCGGTAAACCTTTTGACATATCGCGGCCGGTAAATCTGTCGGTCGCGTTTTGGCCGTCTGTATTTTACATCAAAAATTGTGCTAAAGTGTTCGATTTAAAAGCTACATTACCGATTTTACTGGTCGGGAAATTTAATATATGAAATCTGGTGGACACTCTGCTTTACGTTTACAGCGGTTAGCAAATTTCTCGGTCACATTATGGACAACAAACAGCTCTTGGACAGGCTAGGCTTAGGCTATATCGTAAACTGCGAACATCGGTCGCATCGTCGCTGTCGGTAAATCTCATTTATTTTCCACATTAATTTTTGTCCTAGCTGCAGGTTATGTTTCCGGTCCTCAAAAGACGTCACAATTTGTTTAAATTTTCGACTGAGATAACCTGAACACTATTATTATTCTCTTCTCTTCTCTTTATCTCTACAGACCTTGCCCCCTCCCCACTTAGAGAATTTTGCGGCCTACAACGCGGCGCCGTCCGCAACAGCTGACCTACAGTGGACATGATGTCATATCTTTTGAGCTGTCTACTACTCGTACTTAAGAACTTAAATTACGCTGTTTATGTTTCACGTTCAATGAGGATAACAATTATTAATTCACTTTTTATTCATGGTCGAGGTTTATTGTGTACCAAACCACGATAATTTCTGGATTTAAAAAAATGTATATATTTTTGTGTGGCGCGGGCCCTCTTGTGGTGCGGGCCCCTAGGCGCGCGCCTATGGCGCCTATGCTTAAATCCGGCCCTGCTAGTCTCTGAAGGCTCAATTTTATTTTATAACATGCTCTTTTTATGAAAAAATTATATATATTCTAAAGTTGAAATTTAGCTTGTTAATGACTTTAAAGTTAAGTTAAAAGAACAAATTTTCTTCTGAGTAGGTTTTTTTGGTCTGCAATAAACCTTTATTTAATTATGCAACTGTGCTTTTTTCTTTAATACAACTACTCGAAAATTATAGTATGAAAGAAGCAACAATACCCCCGTTGCAGCAGACCTGCATACTCAGCGAATTTCAATTGTAAAAGAACATAGTTCAAGCCAACATAGCGAGAATTGACATGTTTTTGTAAGCTCCATAAGAATAACATGGGGAATGAGTATGCAGGTTTGCTGCCACGAAAAAAGGAAATATTGGTGATTTTAGACTATTAAACATTAGATCTCATTTAGATGAAGCCACAAACCAAGTTTTATCCAGATATGTTGAGAAATAAGCGAGATATAGAATTTTACTTATTTCCCATAAGGTTAACATTGGGACAACGTACTGTGTTTACCACATTCAATATCTCGGTAACCAATGAACATAGAGCAGTGATTCAAAATACTAAATTGATTGTTTTTTGAGCTGAATTCAATGGTGCAAACAAAAATTCGATAAATTTTATTTTTCTATATAAAAAACTCTTTTGGAGGGGTTTATCCCCCTTTACCCCCCTTCAAGTGGTCCGATTGGGCTGGTTCACGAACTCGTCCGAGCGATTGCCACTTTACACGTCTGTACCAAATTTCATTACGATCGGACCATATTTACGGCCGCTATCGTGTTAACAGACATATATATATATATATATATATATATATAAATTCGAACGAACGGTGTTTTTTGCTTCTGGGGGCCCCAAAACGAAAAGTTATCATGGTCTGGGTCTTAAGTCTTACCATGAGTACTACGGTAACAGCTTCTTCCCTATAGGAGAAATTCGCTAATTCCCTATAGGGGAAATTTGCTAATATGAAGTTTTTCCCATTATTGAACTCTTTTAATAACAAAAAAAAAAAACAAAAAAAAAACAGATGGTCAATATTTAATATGATAATATTATGGTCATGGGACAATATGATTTAATTAAAATTAATTATCCTTTCAGTGGGCGAAGCTGCGGGTATATCTGCTAGTTTTTCTATATAAAAATTTAAAAAAAACATTTTTGGGGAGGTTTATCCCCCTTTACTCCCCTTTCTGGTGGTCCAATCGTGATTTTACACTATAAAGAAATAGATCTTAACTAAATAAAGCCACATACCAAGTTTCATTAGGATATGTTGAGAAATAAGCCAGATATCGAGTTTTACTTATTTCCCATAAGGTTAACACTGGAACAACGTACTGTGTTTACCACTTTCAATATTTCGGTAACCAATGGACGAAGAGCAACGATTCAAACTACTGAAATATTTGTTTCTCCGAGCTGAATTCAATGGTGTTAGTAAAAATCGGATTATTTTAATTTTTCTATGTAGAAAAAAACTAAGAAAACCCATTTTTGGGGGGGTTTATTCCCCTTTACCCCCCCTCCCGGAGGTCCAATCGTTATTTTACACTATAATACAATAGATCTTAACCAAGCGAAGCCACATACCAAGTTTCATTAGGATATGTTGAGAAAAAAGCAAAATATAAAATTTTACTTATTTTCCTTAACGTAAACATTGGGACAACTTACTGTGTTTACCACTTTCAATATCTCGGTAACCAATGGACATAGAGCAGTAATTCAAAATACTAAATTGTTTGTTTTTTTTAGCTGAATTCAATGGTGCCAACAAGAATAAATTTTATTTTTCTATGTGAAAAACTCAAAAAACCCATTTTTGGAGGGGTTTATCCCCCTTTACCCCCCCTTCCGGTGGTCCGATCGGGCTGGTTTACGAACTCGTCCGAATAATTACTACGTTACACGTCTATGCCAAATTTCATTCCGATTGGACCATTTTTGCGCAAGTTATCGTGCTTAAAGTCACACACACACACACACACACACACACACACACACACACACACACACACACACACACACACACACACACACACACACACACACACACACACACACACACACACGCACACACACATATATATATATATATATATATAGATTTTTAAATATATATATATATATATATATATATATATATTTGAGAAAGTGAACGAATGGTGTTTTTGGCATCTGAGGACCTCAAAAAGAAAAGTTATGATGGTTTTAGGCTTAGGTCTTACCATGAGACCTACGGAAACAGCTTCTTCCCTATAGGGGAAATTCGCTAAAAATATCAATGGGAAAACTGAACAAAGCCTTAAGAACATAAGCGAAAACCAATTTTTTAAGGGTAACTTTGGTCATGAATCACAATTATATAAAAAAAACATTTACTTTAAGTTGAAATCCTAGGAAAGATACTGTGGCGATAAGATATAAGGATATATTTTCATACTCTTCCGTATTTTAGTATTCTTATTTCCCGTGAGGAATACGCACCAGCTTTAATCATTTAGAGATGTTTCGCAAAAATAAAACCTGAAGGTGCCTGAAAAGCCGGCTCCACACATGCGTCATTCGACATGCAGCGAGCAGCGATTCGCCGAATCACGAGTAGTGTGGATGGGTGTTTATGTATTTGGCAAGTAGCAAACATTAATGCTTGTTCATTGTCGGTCCTATAGCGAGACAAATAGTTCGCCGAACGTCGAACATTCGGTGCATGCCGAATAACGCATGTGTGGAGCCGGCTTAAGAGTCAATAATATACAACCCACAATACACTTCCCTTGTAGCAGATCTACAAATAAAGCGAATTTCTATTGCAAAAACAATAAGAGCTGTCTTACATATATATTTGTTATATTAATGAATATAATAAATAATCGAAATGTAAATATAGTTACCATTACTTAATAATACGCAATAGGTAGAGTTGCTATCTTTGTCGGAAATGAGCTAAAAGAAAACACTGGAGCCTTAGACGTAAGAAACCTATGTAAAGAAATGGTCTGTGAGATTACAGCCATAAGAATGACACTGGAAAAAACAACAACTTTACATAATGGGCGTCTACAGACCACCACCAATAAACCAACTGGATGAGGCCCTTGTCATCCTCTCAGCATCAATTGAAAACACCAAAGCGGAAAATCACTCGGTTATTATCGTTGGAGACATCAATGTGGACAGTCTGAAATCTGACTCCAAGTCAATGAAGTACAGTACACCTCGGATTATCCGAACCTCACATTATCCGGATCCCGGATTATCCGGACCGCTCCATCCAAGAAATTGAAAAATTAAAATACGGCAAAAACGTTATATTAGTGAGTTTACGAGTGAAATTTGCCTACTAAAATTAAAATGCAAATATAATACATTACCGTACGCATTTGGAATCTCAATAGTTGAAGGAGACTTATTGCCTAAGCAGTACATTACGGATTTTCATGAACATAGTTTTCTGGTTTGTTACTTGGGGCGCTAGCAGTAATCAGCAAAGGCGTAGCGCACGACAATTTTGCAAGCTAATTGCTGTGACTTGATGTGTCACGTTAGTTTTTTAAGAAGAGTTAATGTATTAAGTTTTGAGTTAAATGTATTAAGTTTTGAGTTACTTGAAGTTTTGTCATGATTATTCCAAGTTTGAGATATATGCTTTTAGTTATGATTATTAATTCTTAATACTTAAAATATTTTAATCTGGTCATTTTTAAGTTTTAAATAAAAATTTAAAACCTCAACCTTAAGTACGGTAAAAGTTAACATTATATTCTTATGACTAATAGTGAAGTTTAGTTCTTAAATTTGTTTCAAAATTAATTCCCGGGAAAATTTGAAAGACTAACATGTTGTAACTGCCTTGATTCGCCGTTTGCAGTATCAATTTAGCAGGGGCTAAGGTACGCGATCGCTATTTAGGAAATATTGTAATGACCTCGGATTATCCGGATTTTTTGTTATCCGGATCGGTGTTCCGTTACATTAATCCGGATAATCCGAGGTGTACTGTAAACGATAGTCTGGCAAGCCACAACATCACCTTACTTCCACTTCCCCCCACAAGAATATCACCTAATTTTCAGACATCCATTGATCTTGTGTGCTCTAACATTGAAAAAGAAAAATTGTCTACAGTAGTTTAGATACAGGAATTTCAGACCACACTGCTCAACTACGGTAAGCTCAGTACGAATCAGCAAACCCCCCCCCCACCCTTACCCAAAATAGTTTTGGCAGAGTATTTAATAACAAAAACCTCAAAATCTCAAGGAAATCCTGGAAAACAAGAACTGGGATGAAGTTTTAAACGCACAATGCACAGACCAAGCTTACGAAAGTTTTCTGCTTTCTGTCAAAGCAGCAATGGACATAGAAAAGAAAGCCTGCCCCTTAAAGAAATTTAGACCTAAATTTAATTATAAACCAAAACATTTTGCAGATGAAAGAGCCTCTGATCTAAAAACTTATTTTTTTGACACATCTCGAAAGATAAAATCCAACTGGTGATGAAAATGATAGAAGCGCCATGATAAAAGTAAAAAAAAACGATATGCGGCTCAAAATGCTAAAGCGCAAAGCATCGGCAGAACACATCCATAGCGCTGAAAATAAATCCAAAGCTGTGTGGCAAGTTATAAACAATGGAAAGCTGAAAAAGGCAATGAAAAATCGTTTAGCACTCATCCAGCACCCATAGCACTCATAGGAGATGGAAAAACAGTTGAGGACCCACATAAAATCGCAAACATTTTCGATGAGTTTTTTTACCAACATAGCACAACAAACTCTAAGCGCAAACCCAAGAACTGAACAACTACAATCTTCGTCTCCAACAAACAATGATCTCCTCTCCCTACCTCCTACTGATGAAAATGAAGTTAGGAACATAATAAACAGCTTGAAGCCTAAAACAGCAGGTCTGGATGAAATATCAGCAAACATGCTAAAACACTGTAGTAGAGCCCTGATAAAACCACTTGTAAAAATTACAAATCCATCATTAATGCAAGGCAAATTCCCAAGTAGCTTAAGAATATCAAAAATTTACCCAAAGCACAAAAATGACACCAAATCAGAAACCAAAAACTTCAGGCCCGTATCACTAGTCCCAATCTTTTCTAAAGTAATTGAAAAAAATAGCCCTTAAAAGATTGATAAATCACTGCAAGCTCCAAAACAACCTAACCGAAAAACAATACAACCGGCTTCATTAAAGGAAAATCAACAACCACTGCAATCATTGAGCTTGTTGAATTCGTACTTGATAACCTAGAAAAACAGAACTTTGTAACAGCCATAATGCTTGATTTCAGCAAAGCCTTGGACTGCTTAGGCCATAACTTGATTCTCCACAAACTTTAAAAAGTAGGAGTAAAAGGACAAGCAAATGCCTATTTTAAGAGCTACCTAGCAGAGCAAAACAAATAGTAGAAATCGAAGGGCGACATCAAGCCCATAGACGGTAAGTATCGGTGTAATACAGTTCAGTTCTGGACCCTGTGCTATTTATCCTCCTGTCAAATGACTTGCCACAACACCTGGACACCTACTGCTCACCTTTGTCGTATGCTGACGACACAACATTGCTAATTTCAGCTAAGACCCCAGAAGACCTGGCTGAAATATCGTTTATTACGCTCAATATGGCATACCAATTCTGTCATAATAATGACCTAGCGGTTAACACCAGCAAAAAAAAGCAGCTGGCATTTGGGAAAAATAGACACATTGCCTATGTGGAGGTTGAGGACCACACCAAGTTCCTTGGCATTACTATCGATGGACAAATATCATGGACCCAACATATTTACAATCTGTCAAGCAGACTCAACACCAGCCTCTACGTTCTGGAACGAATTAAATATTCCAGCGATGAAGCCACCACGAAGACAGCTTACCACGATCTATTTGAGTCACACTTATGGCCTTGCAGTTTGGGACTACGGCAGGCAATTTGAAACGCATCCTTTTCCACCAGAAAAGAGCTGTTCACCTTAGTAAAGGTCTTGATTGGAGGGAGAGCTACAGACAAACCTTCAAAGAACTTAACATCCTGACTGTCGTCACACTATATATCAGGGAGGTGTAACTCACCTATAGATACAAATTCTAAACTACTTCCAGATTAGCTAGAGACTTAAAATTTAGCACGAATATTCCTTTGGTGGTCAAACTACAGGGAAAATTGTCAAAACAAAATATTTCCACTTCAGACCCTCCCAAAGGGGGGGAAAGGGGGAAAAAGTTTAAGTTCGAAAAAAGTACTTTTCGTTTTCGGGCCATAGCGGCTAAACTAGAGGTCATATCTAAAAACGGACTGCACAACGTTTCACGGATTTTTCACGATCTACAACTTTGGTCCTCTGACTTTCTGCCCTATCTCGTCTTCTTCACCTTAGATAGCGCTAGAATTTTTAATTTTCGAAATTTTCCTAAGGTTTTTCAGCTCCAGTAGATTTAATATCATACGTAGAGGGCTGAAAATTGGCATACATCATCTCTACAACATATATGTCACTAATCACGAATAATATAACTAGTTTGTAATATTAAAATGCCTGCAGATTTAAAAGAATCTTCAAAATTCGCCCAATGTCAGCGATGTCCCCAGGTTTTTCAGTTCTAGTAGATTTAATATTATACGTAGAGGGCTGAAAATTGGCATACATCATCTCTACAGCATATATGTTACTAATCACGAATAATATAACTAGTTTGTAATATTGAAATGCCTGCAGATTTAAAAGAATCTTCAAAATTCACTAAATGTCAGCGATTTCCCCAGGTTTTTCAGTTCCAGTAAATTTAATATTATACGTAGAGGGCTGAAATGTGCCATACATCATCTCTACGACATGTATGTTACAATTCACAAATAATATAACTAGTTTGTAATATTTAAATGCCTATAAATTTAAAAGAATCTTCAAAATTCGCCAAATGTCAGCGATTTCCCCAGGTTTTTCAGTTCCAGTAGATTAAATATTATACGTAGACTGCTGAAAATTGGCATACATCATCTCTACAGCATATATGTTACTTTAGGTGGATGTAAAATCCCATCAAAAGGGATCAGACATCCACGCTCATAACACCAGGTTTGCGGATATTTACCGGCTACCACCTCACTACAGCGCACTCTGTGAAAGAACACCTTCCTACAATGGCAGAAAATTCTGCAACCTGCTCCCGGAAGACATCAGAAGCCAAAGAGGGAAGAAACTAAAGACTGCCCTCACCAGCTGGCTAGCAGAAAACCCCATCTACCTACATCCTGGACGAGTTTCTGCAGTGGAGAGACTCCATTTAACAACGCAAATGAAGACTGCTTAAAGTGTACAATTTTGACACCATAGCAAATACTAATGTTTTTTGAATAAAGAGATTTTGATTGATTGATTTGATAATACACAACGTACAGTACACATCTCTTGTAGCAGATATACAAACAATGAGAATGTCTATTAAAAGCAAATAATAAAAGCTGAATTCGCACATACATAACTGTTAATGAATTAAAATGCTTGTACAGTTACCATTACAATTAGAACTGCATTGGAAATGCAAAAATATTGCCTCAAAAGTACAAGATTTTAACATTTAAAAAAATTAAAATTGAATTAAGTAACTGTAATTCATTTGAGAAAATATGAAGCTAACTCATTTTCAACTTGCAACTTTCTGTTAATGTATCGAAAATTTGTAAAAATGTGAAGAGCAATATCTTCCGACTGAACCAACCTTTTGAGGCCCGGTTTTTGGCATTGGGTTTAGTTTAACTATGCCTTTAATGTAATGTGCAAATTAACGTATGTTTACATTAAAGATGTTTTTCTTGCCCTCAACGTTGATACCCCAACATCATATACACCGAAAGGTAGCTATTATCAATAATGGTATGCCAAATTTTGTTGTGATATCTCTTTTCCTTTTAATGTTATAAAGTCATCCTAAGACTTAATTGTCCCCTTATATGTATTTTGTTTAAATAAAGTTATTTTGAACTTGAAAAGTCATTTTAATCACGCACTTAGGTCATAGCATGTCACGGGTGTCTTCCTTTCAAAGAAACTTCTTAAAACTGTCCACAACTATGACTGCTGTTGCTTCCTGGTAGATGTTTACGCTTGATAAACTGCAATAAGATTTTGTTTCATAATTCGACCTTTAAAAACACCATATGTTTTGTAAAAAAGGTATTTAATTAAACATGAAAGCAATTCATTAAATAAAAAAGTGTGTATAAACGTTTTATGAAAAATGTATTGTATAAAAGTAATTTATTTTACTTTCATTATGCCAATGAAAAATGAAATTTCCAATGGTCAAATTATATAATGAAAATGCTTCAATTCACTTTCATAATATTTAATCCCTTGTTCTTGCAAAACGCTTTATAAGAAATATGGAACCACGCACATTTATCACTAAATATGTTGAACATAGCTTTACGCTAAACAGATAGAATGAAATATTCATATTGTTTGGTCTGATTAAAATTTATTGAGACACATTTCTTACTCATTGTAACCGTTCTATTTCAATACACGTATCTTCGAGAGAGGTTTGGTGCAAAGTGAAAACATATCAAATGAGTCGATGTTCATAAATGGAATACAAGCGAATTGAAAATCGTTCTTCCAGCTTTAAAAATAGAAGAAAATTAACAAAAAGTTATGATATGAGACATTTGAGTCTGTAAAATGGTAAAATGGAAATAATTGATTTTCGGCACAAAAGCATTTTCACAGTTTTCGTTATGTTCATATTTTTGCACGAAAATATCAATTCTTATTTTACGTTCAGTATCAGAATCAGAATATCTTTATTCAATCTATGTACACAAAGATACAATGATTAGATTCAAAAATAATTACAAGAATAATATGTACAATATGTTTCATGCGATGCAATTTTTACATTAAGTAGGTACACTATGAGCTACATATTAGAATTAGCATTCACTCACTAAATTCAACTGTTTTTCCTAGCACTGGAAAAACTTTCTATCGAATGCAAAGCGGCATTTACTAAATACTGTTTTAACAAATCGAGAATTTTTCCCCTTTTTTCTTTATTTTTTTTAGAGAAAAAACTAAAACGATGTAAACAGTCAAAGAATATTCACCCTTATAAGAAGGTTTCATTTGAAAAATTTCGAGTTTGTGATTTTTAACATGCCTTTGTATCTAAGTGTTGTACTGATAATTTTTACGATCCGGTGCAGGTCTACGTTTTAAGCATATTTTATAGTTTCAAATGTGAAGAATCTACAAACGGTAAATATTTTAAATTTAGAAAAATATGTCTAACAGAGCCTTTATTTTTTAGGTGAAATAAGTTTGTAAGTGCCTTTTTTTGTTGAATCAAGTCTTCATCCATGTTTTTTTCTTAAATTAAATCATACAGCTTCAAATATGATGTATACAATTAATGCACATTATTTACCGCTGAAGTGAGCATTTCCTTAAAGCTCTGTAAGGGCTTAACTGAACCACTAAAAAACAATTTATAAATGTTACGAACAAAATATAAACAATGATAAACTGTTGCTGAAGATTTAATCAAGGTTCGTGTCCAAAACATTTACATTATCTATGACAGTGACTGTGTCTCAGTTAAAAATTTACGACAAATTTCTTAGAGCATTTTTTGTTAGTCTGCTGTGATTATTCTCAACAATGACACGTGGGGTGGGTTGGTCGTAAGAAAAAACGCCGTATGATAAAAATTGTTCATCTCCTGGTTAGAGTACTTATAATGAATTGTTTATAAAAAGTTGCAATTTTGTTTCTTGCATTTCTTTTAGAGAAAAAATATAGTTATATATCAACGCCTTGTATTATGAAAAATAAAACATATCAATTGCAACGTGTGTTATAAAAAATCTTTACGAATACTATGCTACAGAAAGTTTGTTGACAACTCATTTCCAATCGCAATTCAATTAAAGCCTTAAAGTTGATGAAGGTTTTAAATTAAATTAGTTCACTTAGATATAAAACAATAATTCTTCAACTTTGATGTAACCCATACAAATTAATCAAGATTATATAGAATAAAGCTTTGGAAGCATTTGTTCAAATCTAGAAAGAGCAAAATATTGCAAAAAATTAATAAATTTATATCAATTAAATGTTCTTAACTATATTTCCTTTGGAGTTTAGTCGTAGATCCTTAACAGACGATACTGCTTGTGTTAAATGATGTTTCGCAAGTATACTACAGTTGTAAACATTCTATGATGTGAAAATTACAACAAAAATACAACAAAATTCTCAGTAGAGGTAAAATTATGTTTTTGTCTGCAGAAATACGTTCACGTTTTTTATACGTGAAAAAATAAACAAGATAATATGATTAAAAATAGCACACCTTGAACGATTTAATAAAACCATAGATAATTTATAGGCAGGGTTTGGAGAATCGGAAATCGTGAATGTTAGGGTTTGAACTAAATATTTATAGTTAATGGCTTCAAGTGAGTACGATTATATTCAATATTCAAAGTAATTTGGTTAATTTCTAGGACGGTTAAGAAACCAAGCCCATTATGAGGTCCAGGTGGCGTCCTGGTATACAAACCTTTGCAGCTTTATTGGAACAATATTTTATTGTCATAGTATCGCACTTAAATTTTTATTACAGTTATATCAATCGCCTATTATTCGCAAGTGAATAACAACTAGATAAATAAAAGGTTTCTCCTGCATATTTTAATTGATATATTGATTGCAATAAAGGTTTGTAATTAGTAATTAGTTTGTAATAAGTAATTAGTAATTGCATCGCAAGTAGTTTTTATTCCACCTACCTAAACGTCTTATGATGTTTATAATTTCCCTGATGTATTTTTTCTCTAAGCTCGTCGATTATCTGTTTGGTGAAAAACTTCACACATGACATTTTAATCAGTTATAGCATTTTAATTTCCTGAAAATTCCGGCCTCTTAAGACTAAATTGTTGGTTAACCTAAACTTAAGGAAACGTCTGCATGAAATAAGTGTTATTAGTAATTGTTTAGCTAATTTGTTGAATGATGATTTTGAAGTTTTTGAACTGCAGAAAGACAAGTGATCGCGTATTTAAATAAATAAGTAAATATTTTTGGAGTTGATGGGGAATGATTTTAGAAAAGTGATCTATATCTAAAAATCTTTCATCACGAACCTAATGAAATATATGTTAGATTGAATCTTATTCCGGCTACATTATTATTCCCAAAAACAACATTTAATAGGTCTTATACATCATTTTGACATAGGTAAAAACATAAAACACTTTCAATTTAAGTAAAAAATAAAATAAATAAATAAAACAGAAAAATCCTGATTCAACGTGGTGTTCATAGTAAAATATAATCAAAACAGTTTAAACAACCAACACATTTCATGAACCAATTTTTATACCTCCCTATTTAACTTAATATGCTCCTTATATATACATTCATACAAAGGGGTGACTATTAGTTCGGCCAACACTTATACGTCGCTTGAAAATCAATTACGTACCAATACCAAAGTCATTGAGACACCCCCCCCCCAAAAAAAAAGCCCATCAGCCCATGAGTCATTTGGGCCATATACCCAAAATTCTTAAAAAAAAACCTTAAAGACCAGTTTTTCCGTTAAAATTATAAGATAAAAATTGAAGCTAAATTAAAACTGCATATGAAGCATATAGACAACTACCTTACAACATAATTAGGTTGAAGATTTTTATAATTTGGAATACTTTGCTTGTATTTACATTCTTTCCTGTGAAAACATTAGATCTAATGTGACGTTCCGCGAGTTAGTTTTGAAGCAGTAATTATTAGGATTAGGATTCTTAGTAGTGTAAAAGATGCAAAGGAAAAGTTCTGTCTTGAAGTACCGAAAACATTTTTCTTTTAACAGATAGCGATATTATATTTTGAATTAAAGCAAAACAACGATATTAAATATAAACCTTCTGCATTTTTAGACTTTTTATTAATCTGTTTTTCTTAGTTTATAAATGATGATCGATGCTTTGTGTCCAAATTCTGTTCATGGATTCCTATGTGATCAGGCGATTCAATGTACATGCATCAGCTTCCAGACCCAGATGTTCTATCATTCCTTGATTGAACATCAGTCGACATCATCGAACTGTAAATGGATATTTTCAATGGAGATTATCATGAATAGTTCTCTTCAAGCAAGTGCCAAATTCATTTTGTCAATTAATTTTTTCAGAACTAATAAACTAACATTCATAAACTGGGGTTTTAAATTTCCACGCTATGAAATCAAGGGGCAGTTTCCACCCATCCAATACCTGTATCTATACTTCCAAACAAAATGTATTTTTTTCTGCAGACTAAATTTTTACGAGCTACTATTTCTTAATACATTTGGACACTAGATTGCCAGTAGAGTTTAAATAGAATACTTGTACATGAAAACGAGCTCGAAATTATAAAAAAAGTCTGAATAAATGGTACATGTTAAACTAAACTATGGATTGCAACTTTCACGTGTCTTCTCTACACTTTAATTGGTAAAAATAGGCTTTTAACAAAAGAAACTGGCCCATAATTTGAAATCTCCCTCAACTACACCTTAGGTTTTAAAATGAATTTTGTCAAAATAGAATAAACAAAGGCAAATCATCACTCTGAGTATGTGGAACATAATATTATTTCCTAGGCAATAACAATATTCCTAATTAATGTTCAAAGGCCTACACTAGTTGTTATAATCATAAGAATATGTGATGTTTCTTATCTCTGCTTAATTTTTCATCCTAATCAATGCATCCGTATCTTATACATTTACAATTTCATTCTTAGATTAGGGACTTTGAAACTGGCATTTTTTATGTTAATTTTGAGTATTTACACCATAGGGAATACGTAGATAATACTATGCACAAATGTAATGATTTTGTGGTAAAACAATAAAAAATGTGCAAATGCATAAGCACTGTATACCAACATGTCATTGGATTAAAGAACGTTGTACTGAATTGAGTTTACTTTATTATTGAAAAACAATTACCTCTTTCAGCAAAAGTAAGTTCTGTAACACTATCATTGGATCAAGAAAAAAGGTTTAATGTTTGTAAATTATAAATAGTTATGTCGCATACAACAAATCATTGTGTAAATTGATCGTGCGGAATTTTAGTAAAAGGCTGAGAATTCACAAAAGACTGAACACAGCAGATGTGAGATCCGTCATAGTGATATTGGACTCAGATTGGATTTACTGCCTTTCATCCAGTCTTGAATTCGCGCCCACCAACGAAAACATTGTATTTGAAAAATGTGTTTTTGATATGTACTAGGGGATACAATTCATGCATTTGTAAATAAAAACTTAAACTCGTTAAATATGAGGACGTAGTGTTTGTTTTGTTATTACGAACATTTGAAAAGTTGATTTAGATCACAGCTCTTAATCTCTTACATTTTTAGTTTGTTTGGTCGTTAGGAACCTCACTCTTTTGGTCGTATTTTACTTCCTCACTTTTTCGATTCAATAATGATTTTTATAGCCTCCATATTACCGTGAAGTAATCAATAATAATCATAATAATAATATTACCGTGAGGTAATCAAATGGTAAGGGTACCTTTTCAAAACGTTTTGGTTTTTTGTTAACCTTTTCTGTTTCAAGAAATCATCTAGTTAGTCTACTTATGACGGTATAATCGGAATCAAACGATTTTTTTACTGTTAATATTTATTTAAAATAATAAACTATTTAAAATTCAGATTTATTTTAGTTTATTTAAAATAATAAACTATTATAAGTAGAAATGTGTAAAAATATTTTTATCTAGTCAGTTATCACATTGTCAATAAAATATTTGGAAGTTTTCTATGTGGAAGTCAATAACAGCTGCATTAATGACAGGAAAACTCTAAAATAAAGATAAAATCAAATATGGCAGTATCATAATATTGGTCCTTTAAATATTTTGTGCTGCTAGATAAGATAATAAAGTTTACCTAACGTCCTGAAAAGACTTCAAATACTAACCCTTAGCCGTTTTTTGGCATGTTGTTAAAAAATTTCCAACCTGGCCCTACTTACACACAGCTTTCATAAAAAGTTGTGCCGTTTTAATGTTTATAACATTTTTAATTTGTGAGGTATAAAAATATGGTTTGAACCTCTGAATTTATCTGCTTAGTAGTTTTATTGCTTTGTCTTAGAAAACAGCAGTTTCAATGTTGTCGGTTAAGTTGTTGAATATCGTCAAATATTCTATTCTGATCCAAAAACGTTTTATAATCAAGAAAAAGCTAAATCTGTTGTTTTGGAGTGAATTAGGGTCAGTAGTGTTAGTTCAAAGGGCTCAACTTCACTGAAACAACATTGCACGTGGGATTAAGCAGTTCATGTGGACTGGTTTGGTATGAAAACTGAATACTACTGGAAGACCGGCTCTATCAGAAGTAACAATTACAAACGTTAGACAATATCTTGTCTTGGAGGACCAAAATAATTACCTTCTACATCGGAGTTTGAAGCTTGGAATTCCAGTGTTAACTCTGCATAAAAAATGTTATGTAAAAGGCTGCATTTTCATTTCATGCGTATATAGTTGCATCGAATAGAATAGAATATTTTATAGTTTTCATTACATTCAAAGGCTACAAATATTATACATAACATATCAAACAGAATGATAAAAGCGTGTCGAGTATGCAATCTTAAATCAAATTGAAGAAAATTAATACAGTATTTTTAAAACTATGCGATGTTTCCAGGAGATACGAATGATTTCATCGCAATCAATTGGTGTATCAATAGACTCAACTTTTAAATTAAGGGATCTTAACATCCTCATAAGATCATCGAAAAATGATGAGACCCAGAAAAATGTTAACGTAAAAAGGTGTAGACGTAGGGTCTGGTGTAGACTGACCAAAGACGAAGTGATTGGACCTTTTGTCCATGCCGAAAACAGTGTTGATCGTAATATTTACCAGGATAGTAAGATCGAAATGTACCAAATGAATCAGCATAAAACTTATTTTAATGATGATTCTAATGAAATAAATATTTTTAATAAACTTTGTACGGTTCTCTTTTTATTTAAAGTCAAAAGTGCATTATTTATGAAAACCCAGTATTAAAATGTTATATTGAACTCATGAACTCATGACTTAATTTTACTTGAAACCTGTGTTATATGATTTAATGCAAGCAATATGCTTGTCACGGACATCGAATTCAATGCTTGCAGAAGCATACTCAAGACTTCAGGACCTCTTAAGAGAATAACATGGCGTATAACCTCAATGGTACCCCTAGTACAGCCAATATAATGTAGATGTTAAATTATCACATTAAAAGGAAGGTAACAGCTTAAAAATGAAATCCGTTTGTAACATGTCAAGATAACTACATACCTTTTAGCATTGACATGACTTAAGAAAATATAGGTTTAAAAACCTTCAAATAATTGCAGTTGCTGCATTAACCTCTCGGGAAATAAGAAACCCAACTCCCTGCAGTGGTTCTAAGACCCAGCTAAATATTGTTCCTGTCTCTCCTCGTTGAGTTTTCATTTTTAAATATCCCTGTTTTATATTTTTATAGTTCGGCCTATGTTGTGGGTTGTGTTGTTTGTGGTTACTTAAGCTGTTCGGCCTTGGTGATTTACAAAGTCGTTAAGTTATTAAAAAAACAGAAGGAAAATAAAATCTGCAATTCAACCAACTAATTTCAAATATTTTAAATCCCCACATTTATAGAAAAACTTGATAATGATTAAAGCATTTCTATAGCCTTCAATTATAGGGAGTATTTTTTAATAATTTAATGTATTAAATATTTAATAGATAAACAGTTTAAGACGATTTGCAGTATTTCATATGCATTCCTCTTTTAAATGATCATTAAAAACCTAATGCTCTCAAAGACCAATACAAAAAATACCAATAATAAAAACCAGAAAATAAAGTTTTTGACGGGAATGGTTTTAAACGACCAGATGTTTTTTTAATGCTCTCTTAAAAATTGAGTTCACTGAATTTGGAGAGTTGAAAAACCAAAGAAGTGAATAGTTTGACATATGTTTTTGAAAATACTCAACCTAATGAAACTGTTTCAGCAATGTCTGAAAATAAAGTCAAATACACTCGTTTATCTCCATTGGATTTATCAAATACATCATCATAGTTTATCTAGAATAATAGTAGAAAACCTGAAGTAATTTATCTGTACCTAATCTAAAATAATGATGATAAAGCGACATAAGGATGTCGTCTTTACAATAACCTTCTCCCAGCTAAAATGTAACGTTCAATATGTTCGCAAGATGTATCTTAAAAGGGAAATTTTATAATAATAAACTTGATTTATTTATTGGCGCAGGCAAGAAAATAGAAATCAGTATTAACGAATATTTCCTTAAATGAATAGGTTATTGATTGTAGGTCCAATGGTAAGACCTAAGCCCGAGACCATGATAATTATATATAATTTTAATTTACGAAACTTTCAATGCATGGAAAGTTCCATTCATTTAAAACTTACAAGGATATATACACGGTGTCCCAAAAATAATGATTAATTTCAAACCCTAACAAAACCCATTTAGGCAGACGTAGCCAATCTAGCATGTGATGATGTGATGGCTGAACTCTTAGAGTTTATTTTAATGTTGTGTATAAACCTGCTGATTCACTGTCGTTACTCAGAGCTATAAACTTAAAAATCTAACCAAAATAGAGGAATTGCGCACAACAGTCCGATAAGATGACATTATCGATCCCGACCTATTGAAATCATAGATTTGAACACATATTCTTCATTTGAAAACACACACACACACACACACACACACACACACACACACACAAATAAAGAAATAATATTCCATAAATACTAATGTGGCCCCATGTCAATTTTACTCTTAACTAAGGATCACTGACAACTATCCGTCAAAGAAATTTAGGGATTATCCTGCAGAGGGGGGAGTTCATATAAAAATCGGCAAAACTTTTTTTTCAAAACTTTTTTTATATATTTTGGTTCTACATTTAATTCCGAATATAAAAATATAAAATATAAGGCCGTACGAATTTTTTCTGTAACACATGGACAAGGACAGTTTAAAAAGTGAGTACCGTACTCAAAAAGCTACTCGCTTCGTAGTTTTTTGTCGATTCCCGAAAATAATTTTCGAAAAAGTTAATGTCACGTATTTTTGTTCTACATTTAACTCCGAATATAAAAATATAAAATATAAGAACGAACGATTTTTTGTGTGTAACATGTGGACCAGGGCAGTTCAAAAGTGAGTAGTCGTGAAGCTACTCGCTTCATAATTTTTTGTCGATTCCCGAAAATTGTATTTTTTTACCGTAGAAAGTACACAGCTCAGCTTCCAGAAGAGATAGAGTGATAATTTTTAAAATTTTATTCAGCTTGTTTAATTCTATGATCTATAGGATGAATTTGAAGGAAAAACCAACAGAACATATTTTTTAATTATTAATTTATTCGAATTTCTTACGTAAGACCTAGTTAAAATATTAAAAAATGTATGTGTCCACTAATTATTGTAATCAAACCAAACCCATCCTACAGATCATAGAGCATACCTCAAGGATCAATTAGAAACAAAGGTACTTAATTATCACTTATGGATTTTAATCAGTACAGGATCTAGTAAAACCTTGTAAAACGTGAAAAATCACCCTCTCTCCTCCTCCTCCAAGGGGTAAAAAATTCCAACCCATTCTTTTGTTCCTATGGTTACATGTATTGTACAGAAATATTTCTACATTTTAGGCTATTATTAAAGATTTATAATTTTTTCATGAACTCCCCCCTTAAAGCTTCGATATTTAAAAAAGTCACATGCGAAATCGAACAAAGCAACAATAAAAAGTAAAAATAATAAAAACTTAGTCTACTTAGAATACCTTGAGAGAGGTTTTTAGTACGCGATTTAGTGTTTAGTCGGTGCACGTTTGCAATAACAGAGTCTTAAAGAAAGATTTTCACAGGAGTTATTTTCACGTAGGCTGCCTCGTATCCAAATAACCAAGAACATTTTATGAAAATTCTAAAATTTCTAGAAAATAATTGTTATTCCACGGCTTGTTTAGTAGAAACACTTTTAATTCATAAATATAAAATATTTGTACTATCAAAAATAACTGTAAAATTCAATAATCTATACTATATTTCGCTTTTTGCTTAGTCATGTACAATATAAAGTATAATTATAAAGGATTAAACAAAAGCACTTTAACAAAAACTATAACATATTTAAGTGTAAACAAAAATGTTGATGCTGTATAGTGTATACTTATAAATATCTCATTGTACATGTTATCCATACCGTCTGTTTTTATTCACAATTCAGGTGCATTAGGCCAAATGAGCTAACAGTTTTACAGTTTGTTTTCTACTTAAATGTTATTCGTGAGAAAGGGGCTTGACATATTCTGAAAAAAAAACTGAGACGCGTACAATAGACTCTACTAAAACCAATTCTTTATTAAAGTGAATAACGTAAAACATCATAGGTGCAAAAATTATTTTTTATAATGTACTGAGGGCTGAGAGGTAGAAAAATAAGTCCTAGGGTGCACATGTAAATCGATGACATTTTGAAGAATCATCCTGGGGGGTGGGGACCATTTTGTCAGGGTTTGTGAGCCGTCAAAAACCAATCCGATCCTCATGAAAGTCGGCACAAACGTGTAAAATGGTTAACCAACACCAGTACGAAAACTAGCTCATTCGAACCATTGAAAGGGGGATAAGAAGGGTTTACCACCAAAAAACTTGTTTTCTTTTCACAATTTTTTGGGAGAAAATTTCTAATTATAAAATTTTAGTTTACACTATGGAATTCAGCTTAAAAATACAACAAATAAGTAAATTCAATAATTGCTCTTTGTCCATTGGCTACCAAGGTACTGATAGTGATAAACACTGTACGTTGTTCCAATGTTAACCTGAACAAATCTTCATAAAATTTTATATGTAATTTCATATAGTTAAGGTATACTTTATAACGGCCTAAATTCCTCCTCTTTTTTATTTCTGTGGTAGCAGATCTGCATACATTTTTTCCATGTTATTCTTATGGACAGAAAATAAAATTCTCTGTCCTCCTTATTTTTTTTACAAATGTTAATAAATCTTGGTATTTTCAGGTTTTATTCTAGTTGAGGTTTTCTGGATATATTATTACAACCACCCAACACATACCTGTTTCAGCAGACCTGCTTACTCATTGTCCATGTTATTATTATTGAGAATACAAGAAACTTAAATATAAGCTATGATTGGATGTAACTAGCTTTATGTTCTGGTAATATTCTTCCCAATTTCACTCGAACCCCTTCAATACGAGTTAATCCTCATATTCGGGGCCAAAACATGTAGTTATTTTCAACCAAACAAGGCGAAAAAAACAAAAGCATATAATTTTAAAGGCCATCAACATTTCTACAACTTCGTATCTACAAAAGTATTCTATCCTTTTTAGTTTTTTAGTTATGGACAAAAAACTTAATTTCCTTTATAAAGTGCATGTTATTTGCATGTCCATAGCAAACGGTCTATGGGTACCCTTTAGTATTATGTACTGCATAAATAACATGCACTTAATATGGGAAAATGAAGTTTTTTGTCCATAGCTAAAAAAACTAAAAAACGATGGAATACCTGTGTAAATTAAAAAGTTGCAGGGATTTTGAAGGCCTTTAAAATGATATGCTTTTTGGCATATTTTGGAATTTGAATTTTTTATTTTCAGGGCTAACTAAATTAAAAAATCAAATTGTGTCCAAAAATTGGATATTATTAAAACATTGTCATTTGACAGATCGTAGTAAAGCTGAGTTACCAAGGATTAAGGATTTTGAATCAGAACGGAAAAATATTTGAAGGTTTAGAAAATACAGGGGTTTCCGTAAATAAAGAAAATTTTCACAGAAATGACCGGCATTTTAAAACGGATTGAATTAATTTAGTTCTGTTTTCACCGAAGATTTTGTTTTAATAAGACTTTTAAAATATATAAAAGTTGCTATATGTTTACACAAGTAAATCCGGAGATTTGAACTCTTGAAATAAACACCATATGGATAAATCTACATGAAAATGTTTTTATCGAACTCTTCATATGCAAATTAGTGAGGAATAATTTTATTTGGCGTTCCTACGTTAAACTGTTCTCCTGTTACAATAGGTGGACGGGTGGTCTGACTTACCTTGTATATTTGAACTATACGTGTGTGTTATTGAACAATAACTCCGAAGTGAATGGCTTGTATAAGTAATAGAAAGTCTTTCTGTAGATTTTACGTGAATTTATATATTATTCTTCTCGTGTCTCTCATCCTAAAGTAACGGCCCAAATAGAATTTCTGTGTGGAACATTGCCAACATGGCAGACGTGAGAAGCGTTGGACATTTGTAGTTTTGAGCTATTTTACTTAAGCCCATCTCATATGTTCTTTGTATTACTAGACAATAATTTATTCTATTAACACAAAATTACACATTTAGTTTTTATTAAATGTTAGCTGTTTATTACACATTGTAAGATAGAGTAAACTTACAAAAGCCAAAATTTCTCTGAAATTCTGCGAAAACCCGAGGATTGAAGAAACCTACGCAAATAAAAGTTTAAGATAATTCAATATAGAAATTGTTTGTTCTTTTTAAAACAAATTGAATGGTGTAAACCAAAACTTGATAATTAAAATGTTTCTTTATAGTCCAGTCAATCTGTTCCTAAAAAGAGGTGATAGGGGAAAAATTAGGAAAAAGGTGAATTTTTTACCATCGACTACTACCGTATAGACAAGCTTCTAGCCAAAAGTCCCCACCCCTACCCCTCTTGCTTCCCCCCCCCCCTACAGGCCCTAAATGTTCTTTAAGTTAAAAAATGCAGTATTTTGTAAAAATGACTATATCTCATAAATCATTTGAAATATCCCTTACATTTTGTTGTTTTCGAATTCCTTATAAAGAGCTCTAAAAATAATGTTACATAGTGTTTTACGATTAATATACTCCTTCCTCGTCTATTTTCCAGTTTAATTTTGAAAAAAGCATTTTCCTTTATTTTTAACCTAAAATGTTTATATATCTCTTAATAATAATGTTCAAATTACCTCCATTAGAAAGCTGTTTTGCACTAAATATTTTTTCACCACACTACGATGAAATCACCTGTTTTACAAACGTCAAACGCGGACCGAAACACACCGTTTGCCGCCACAGGACCGAAAACGTTGGGGGCCCTAGGGCCGAAAGTCAGCTGATCGTTTATTTGCTTGAAACAACGTCAGAACATCAAAAAATTATACTGCATTCAAGACAGGATAGTTGCGATCATATGATTGTCATAGCTGTGTTTTGTTTTCAAGTGAGTCAAATAATAATCAGTTTTGTTTAATTATTTAGGGTACATTTCATTGTGTAGTGTGGTGAAAAATAGCGTTCGCACCTCGGCCGAAAGGGTTTTGCAGCTCTCGATCATTTCAAATTCTCGACTTCGTCTCGAATTTGAAACACGATCTCGAGCCTGCAAAACCTCATTTTCGGCCTTTGTAGCGAAATATACTATTTCCTGCTTATAAGCTTTAAAATGATATCATACTTGACTTACTTTTCTCACATAAGGCCCTGCTAATACAAGTAAAACATGTTTTACAGCACCTGCCGCGGCCGCGCGCCACGCCAATGAAGTTTTTTCATCCTGGGGTTTTAAAAAGAGGGGAAAATAGGAAAACGCTGAAATTTTCACCATCAACTACTCCCGTATAGACAAGCCAAAAGTCCCCACCCCTCCCCCCTTGCTTCCCCCCTACAGCCCCCCCCCATATTTTCCAAGTATACTAAATGCAGTATCTTTCTAAACTGCTTATAGCCCAGAAACCATTTGAGATATCTCTTATAATTTGTTGTTTTCGGATTGCTCGTAAAATAATCTAAAAATAATGTCATATAGTGTTTTACGATTAATTTACTCCTACATCTATTTTCTTGACTAAATTGAAAAAAGCATTTTCCTTCGTTTTGGACCAATATATTTATATTTTGCCTAATAACAAGGCTCAAATCACTTCCGATATGAAACTGATTTGCACTAAATATTTCCTCCTGTTTATAAGCTTAGAAATGATATCATGAATGACTTGCTTTTCTCACATAATGCCCTGCTAATACAATACAAGTAAAACATGTTTTACAGCGCTACTGCGCGCTGCGGCCGCGCGCCACGCCACCGAAGTTATTCAACCTGGGGTTTTAAGGGGAGGGAAAAATAGGAAATAGCTGAATTTTTCATCATCGTCCACTACCGTGTAGACAAGCTTCTAGCCAAAAGTCCCCACCCCTCCCCCCCTTGCTTCCCCCCAAACAGTCCCCCCTTATTTTCCAAAGTCTAATAAATGCAGTATTTTGCTAAATAGTCCATCCAGGCAACAAAAAGGTATAGAGGGAATTTTTTTTAACATTTTTTGACTTTGCAGCATTAATTGGACTAGTTGGTAGGTAAACATATCAAAAGTCCTCTTCCGTAGTCCTTGAATGGGGGGTGGGCGGGGGTCTCAAGGTTCCATTTTTTCGTTTTTCCTAAATATCTTGAAAACTATAAACTTTTAGTATTCCCGATTAAATTTGAAAATTTAAGAAAATTAAATTTCCTGTCAGAAAAGTAAATAATATGTCAATTTTTGACCAACTATTGACAAGGTAAGCACTCATTTTATTAATATTTAAACAAATATCCCTTCCGTAAGAAGTACATGTAAATGTGTGGGTAACATACGTGCCCAATGAGGCAACGCTTTTTTCACCTAAAGGATAATGAACAGCATTCAGGAAATATTGACAACATTTCCATTAATTTGACACCTCAATCATAAAAATTCGCCTAAAATAAAGGTGTTGACGAGCTCATAAAAAAAATTATTTTTCAAGAAATCATTATGTCAAGGAAATCATGTTCAAGGAATCGTATGTTAGTAATAATTCCTTGAAAAATAATGTTTTTTGTGAGCTCACCAACACCTTCACTTTAGACCAATTTTTATTATTGAGTTGTCAATTTGTTGGAAGTGTTGTCATTAGTTCCATAATGCTGTTCATTTTCCTTTAGGTGAAAAAAGCGTTGCCTCATTGGACACGTATGTTACCCAAAATTTAAACGTATTTCTTATGGAAGGGATAGTTGTTAAAATATTAATAAAATTAGTGCTTACCTTGTAAATGGTTGGACCAAAATTGACATATTATATACTTTTCTGACAGGAAATTTAATTTTCTTTAATTTTCAAATTTAATAGGGAATACTAAAGGTTTACAGTTTTCAAGATATTTATGAAAAACCAAAAAATTGTACCTCGAGACCCGCCTCTATCCCCCCGATGAAGGGCTACGGACGGGGACTTTTGATATGTTTACCTACCAACTAGTCCAAACAATGCTGCAAAGTCAAAAATTGTGTTAAAAAAATCCCTCCATACCTTTTCGTTGGACTATATACCTGGATGGACTATTTAGCAAAATACTTCATTTGTTCGTCTTTAGGAAATTAAGCGGGGGCTGTTTGGGCGGAAGCAAGGGGGGTAGGGGTGGGGACTTTTGGCTAGAAGCTTGTCTATACGGTAGTAGACGATGGTGAAAAATTCAGCTATTTCCTATTTTTCCCTCCCCTTAAAACCCCAGGTTGAATAAACTTCGGTGGCGTTGCACGCGGCTGCGGCGGCGCTGTAAAACATGTTTTACTTGTATTGTATTAGCAGGGAATTATGTGAGAAAAGCAAGTCATTCATTACATCATTTCTAAGCTTATAAACAGGAGGAAATATTTAGTGCAAAACAGTTTTATAACGGAAGTGATTTGAGCCTTGTTATTAGGCAAAATATAAATATAATGGACCAAAATGAAGGAACATGCTTTTTTCCAATTTAATAAGGAAAATAGTCGTAGAAGGCGTAAATTAGTCGTAAAACACTACATGACATTACTTTTAGATTATTTTATGAGCAATCCGAAAACAACAAATTATAAGAGATATCTCAAATGGTTTCTAGGCTATAAACAGTTTAGCAAAATACTGCAATTAGTATACGTGGAAAATATGGGGGGGCTGTAGGGGGGAAGAAAGGGGGGTAGGGGTGGGGACTTTCGGCTTGTCTATACGGGAGTAGTTGATGGTGAAAAATTCAGCTTTTTCCTATATTCCCCTGCCGTTAAAACCCCTTGGTTGAATAAACTCCAGTGACGTAGCGCGCGGCCGCGGCAGGCGCTGTAAAACATGTTTCACTTGTATTAGGAAGGCAATATGTGAGAAAAGGAAGCCGTTTGATATCATTTTAAAGCACATACACAGGAGAAAATATTGAGTGCATAACGGAAGTGATTTGAGCCTTTTTATTAGGCGAAATAAAAATATATTTGGTTCGAAATGAAGGCAAATACTCTTTTTCCAAATTAAACAGGTAAATAGATGTAGAAGGAGTAAATTATTCGTAAAACATTACACAACATTATTTTTAGATTATTTTATGAGAAATCCGAAATCAACAAAATATAACAGCTATCTCAAAGGGGTTTTAAGTTATAAGTAGTTTAGCAAAACACTGCAATCAATATACTTGGAAAATATAGGGGGGGCTATAGGGGGGGAAGCAAGGGGGGTAGGGGTGGGGAGTTTTGGCTATAAGCTTATCTATATGGTGGTAGTCGATGGGAAAAAATTCAGCCTTTTCCTAATTTTTCCCCTAAAAACCCCAGATTGACTGGACTATTATAAAAATCGCAAAAAACTCATTTTTGGGTGGTAAACCCTCAAATGGTGCGAATGAGCTGGTTTTCGAATTGGTGTTAGTGTTAACCATTTGACACGACTGTGTTAAGTTTCATGGAGATCGGATGAAATGAAATGAAGTTAGGGCCATTTGACCCTTTCCAGAGACGACAAGCAGTGACAACGAAACCCCGGTCATATAATGCTGTTCTATGATGAGGCATCCGAAGTGTTAGGGAAGCAGAGCGTGAAGTCCTTATACTACCCTGAGATTAAAAATGAAAGTCGTGGTACTTATTAAATTATTAGTCAAAATAATTTGATGAACTAGTTTTAAAAATTAAAAACACAAGAGAAAGAATTTTAACTGATCCCTGATCATTAAATTTTAACAATCTTGTCTCAAGGTAGTACGGTGTTATACGCTCCACGCATTTCAGACCATAGACGTATCTCAGACAATAGTTCTGAGACCGTTGGAGCGCATTAGAAAGAGTCGTCATGTCTTGATCACAGAGTTTCAGTAAGTAAAGTGAGGTAAGGCAAGTGCTTTTACCGATGGAGTTCGGTATGCAATGATAAGAAATTTTTGCATCTTCCTAAGTGAATGTTCGAGACAAAGACTTTCTTTCGGATGTTGACTACGGAGTTATCCCAGGTAAGAGTTAAGTTAATAGTGAGTCCGAGTTTTTTCACTCTGAATCGGATAGTTCTTACGATCGTACAAATATATCTTTCTCAAAAAAAGGTACAATTTAAAAAATGTCCCTTTTTAGCGAAACAAATTCATTGCTTCAAGTATTTTGAAATAATTCGTTTTAGTTAAATGCTAAGAAAAAGTAATTCACTGAAATCGGTTGGATTTTCAGATATAGAAAATAAAAAATGTGAAACAATATTTTTGTATTTGTTCACTTTGGGTAAAAACCCCATGAGTATTGTCCACTTAAGCGGTTTTAGGCCGCGAATACCTGAGGAATGAAATGCCGCAAAGTATATTAGTGCACCTTATGACTTGAAATTTGCCATTTTTGGAATTTTCAAGTTTTTAAACCTTGGTCAAAGCCCCTAATTTTTCATCTTCATAGGTGTTTTTGTGATCTTCTCAACTTATAAAACAAAATGGTAGGCTATATGTCAAATCCATGCATCTTATGACGTTGATTTTGGACATCCCCCAAGATACCTCTTTAAAACGAAATATATTTTACATGTGTACCTTAAGACGTAATTTAAGGCCTCCCAGCTCCCGGTCAAAAGATAAAATTTATCCCCCCGGATTTTTATATTGGTGGAAAGTTCCTCGAAGGACACATTTTCAAGAAAAGTAAATTATTATTCTAGGATTGTGTTCCCGAAAAGTATAGTCTAAAAGCTCTTGTACCTTATATTAATTCATTTTAAAAAGTAAATCTTCTATTATAGGCCTACACAAAACAAAAATATCTTGCTACATTTTAATTATATTAGTAAATTAGGTAAGTCATTATGTCTGCATTTGAATAATTTTGCCTTTTACTGAATATTTCAATAAATTATGATCATAATATTTTCAATGCAGCTTAATGGCTCATTAGGCAGTAAGGGTAAGAACTTAACACCTATGAGATTTATAAAAATCTGTTTTTAATCTTGTTTACAAGAAACATTTCGATATTGGCAAGAGTGGTTATGTAGGGTATGTTTAGGACACCAGTTTATTTGTTCACGGTCCATGAAAGAGACCTTCGCAAGCCTACTGAAGTCCGTTGGCCAAGTTAAATTACTTAACTTGATGGCGGTCTGTGTCTCCGCTCAAGTTTCCTCGGTCAAGCTAGCCCCCAGATTTACTTTACAAGCAAACTCTGTACATTTCTGAAACTAAAATAACAAATTATTTTTATCTAACGTACATCATGTTAATATTTTATATATTGTTTAACTTGTTATATAACACATACTCTTATTTTTCAAGCTTAATTGAGACTGAGCTGAAGGAAATACAAATTTAACTTTCGATTAAAAACATTCTAATTTATTTTATTATTTATCAAATCATCCGAAGAAACCAAAGAAGCAAAGTAGAACTACATAATAACATCATTAATTCTGAATAGTAATAAAGGTTATATAAGCTTATATAGTTGAATTCGAAGCTTATAGAATTTTTTTCACATTTCAACTATTCTTTGTATACCTAATTCTATTTCCAAACTTAAACCTACTGTAAGTAATTCCCTTATATATGTATATATATATATATATATATATATATATATATATATATATATCATAATTTCTGTTTAAGTTATAAGTTTTGTTGTTTGAAATTGCTTAAGTTGTTCAGCCTTGGTAATGATAAAAAACATAAGGAAAGTGGAATCTTCAATTCAGCAAACTAATTTAAAATATTTCAGGTTCTCTCACTTATAAAAACATATAAGAATGCCAAAAAACCCATACCAAGAGTACTAATTCTGAAAACCATATAAATAATATATCTTTTTTGACGTGTTAATGAGAAATTTATTCGCTTAACTATTTAGATTAATAGCCGTATATTTTTGTAAAGCTAAACATATATTCATAACCACCAATTATTGAGAGTATTTTTGAAATAATCTAAATTATTCAATATTTTAAATAAATTAACTTAATATTGAAGTTGATGTAAAGTATTTTATATTTACTAAAAACTAAAACTAAATAGTAACCAAAAAAATTTAGAATTAAAAATCTCAAAACCAAAATAAAAAAATCTTTAAATTAGAAAAAAAATACTTTCTTTATGGTAATGGTTTTGAAGACCAGATGATTTTTTATTGAAAACGTGAACTAATTTCGCTGCACCTAACCTGAAATAACGATGATATACATATAGCTAATTATTTTACAGCGTATTTAATTTTCCCATAGCGAAAAGCAGAAGAAAAATGCTACTGCACAGGTCTTTTTAATCTAGCAGTTGCCATTATTTGTGCGAATACTCAGCACTGATAGTAAATTACAGTATTAGAGTATTATTCTTTTTTTTAGTTATCAAATCCAAAAATATATTTGTAAATTTTTATATTTACTAAAAAAATCCCAGGCGAGAGCAACTGAATGAGCGTAAGACATAACAGTACCAGTCTTCTTGTTTATATTTTTATGACAGAAGGAAAATATAGGGAATACATCTAAATACCTAAGAGTTCGTTAAAAACGAAGATAGTGATTTCGTAAAAAAATCCAAGAAACCAAAGACAAACTCGGAAAACTGCCTAAAAAGCTGCTCACGTGTTGTCTGTGTAAACTTCCAACCCACTAATTTTTATTTCCTTCAAAGGCAGAAATACGTGACCAAACTTGTTTTTAACTTAGTCTTTGCTCATATTATCCTTTTTAGTATTTATAACATCTGTGTAACTTAATTTAATGTTTCCCGTCCTGCTATGTTTAGACGCTTTTACTTCTTGTGACGAGTGAGTAAAATAATACTTCGCCTACCAAAAAGGAATTAAAGAAGTAACTTTTCCCCAACCTTCCATGTTTAGACGCTTTTTACTCCTTGAAATGTGTGAGTAGAATAATTAGTAAACCCATAAGAATAACATTGAAATCAATAATAAGAGTTAGAGCGCCTTGAAATCTCCACGCAAAATTGAAAATATGTTGCAGCTCAACAAATGCAGGTGCCAACAGCTGATTCGAGGCACTGGCTTACAGCGGAAACGGAAGAAGTGCTCAGCTTGAAACAATTAATGTTTTGAGGTTAGGTACAGTTGTCATTTACTGAAACACAATGAATTCCGATTATGAATATTCGTTAACCCCTCCAGATATTTCTGATGAAGCTAAAAATGTTACAGCTGATTTATTACTGGAATAGACAAAGGAAGAGTATGAGAAACGGAATAAGGTAAGAAAAAAAGAAGTAAAAATATCTCTGAAAATGTAATACTTGTGTGCTATTGCAACAGTCAAAGGTATGTAACCCAGCTTACTTATGGACAATCTATTCCATGATGAAAGCTACAATTCATGTTAAAAATAACATAGACATCAGTGGTTTTACAAAAGTAATTTATTTTTTTAAGCGAATAAACGTTGGCTATAAACCAAAGAAAGCTAAAACCTTCACATAAGACGAA
Organism: Flexamia atlantica; assembly: GCA_035578135.1. Classification (NCBI taxonomy): domain Eukaryota; kingdom Metazoa; phylum Arthropoda; class Insecta; order Hemiptera; family Cicadellidae; genus Flexamia; species Flexamia atlantica. The sequence goes on along the minus strand of JAQJVK010000009.1, from coordinate 25,361,831 downwards.
GTAAAACAATTTTTGCAAAATTGCAAAATGATATTTTTGTAAAACTACTTTATTTAATTAAATGATGATGTTCTTAAAGGAAAGACCAAATTGTCCCAAGACCTTGTCAAAGCACAATTCAATAGTTCAGGACATGACTAAATTAAATACTGGTTTATTTAGGTATCATTTGTCAAGATGTGGATAAAACTAAGCTGTCGAATATATTTGTAATATCTCAAGCTTATATCAATACATCACTTCTCTTTGTACTTAAAGAAAACCGAATTTTTGACGAATTGAGAGTGATCAACCGATCATTGCACTCTGATGTATTCAGAATTTCATCAGGAAATCTACTTGATTCGTTCGTCATACGCTTTGCTACTATACACAATTATCCGTTTCTATGTAGAGCATGTTTCATCCTCTGACAAATAACAAGTTGATAGTCAAACGTATTTCTATCTTAAAAAGATTGTTAAGATTTATTTGAAATTATTAATTTTCGCTGACTGTAAATGTCCAAATACAAAATAATATAAATGGTTCAATTATATTTTTACCTTTAATGGTAGAAAACACAGACCATGAGGTGACCTTTTACCTTGAGGTGTCAAAGATGATTGCCTTGGCAACACGCGTTTCACGTCAATAACGACACATCTTCAGTTACGAAGCACACGTTAAACCAGCTATTGATTGTCAAGGTTTATATTAAAACCGCAAATACGAATACTACGAAAGACACAAAAAGTCACTCTAAATGGATTGCCGTATTCTAATCAGCGTAAAAATCTGGTTTATAATCATGTATTTGAACATCATATTTGCATTAAAAAAGCTTACATCAAATACCCACGTTGCAGCAGACTCAGGAAATTTCCGACTACGTACTCAAAACATTTACAAAGGACTTCTTTATATGTAATCATGTTCCATTTGTAAAAATATTGACTTGAATATTTTGCTTACATATCACACTTAAAATAAACGTATATGTTTTATGATTCGTGAGCCTTAAACAAAAGGAATATTAACGACGGGATCACATTGGTTTTTATTTTAAGGTTATAGTATTATAACCTTCCTGTATATTTTTTTATAATTCTTGGTCTAATAATTAATAAATAGTTAGTAGATGTAAGCTTGTTTTAGGATACAGAAGTCAGCAAACATATAATTAATGAACTGGAATCATTAATCATGATTCAATAAAATAACAACACAAAAAAATTAAATTTGATCATAAGATAAGTTTAAAACTTCAAAACACCCGTTTTAGGGGATATTGATTAAAACTGTGGGGATTCATCCATGAATTTAGATACTTATTGTTTCTAGAGAGAGAAATAAAAGACAATGTACTGTATTTGGCACGCTCAATATCTCAGTAGCAGATTGATGTAATGTTTCAAAATAAATGGTATTTTTCATTTTAACTCAATTCTGACCATTGAATTTGCATAAAATTAGTAGGAATATGTTAAATATTTAGTATCGAGTTGATATTTAAATAATTACATTGTAAAAATTGAGTAGAGTAACTTTATTTACAAAAAATGCTCCAATGATAATTTGTATCCAAATAATATCGGTGAAAGCTTTTTTTATGGGAAATGCTTTACTTTGTAGGTGGGAAACAAGCAAACCTTAAAGTAGATGACAATACCAACAAAAAGGATGTATGAGTCATGATAACTCTCACTTGAAGGGAAGGGGGGTAAACAGTGGCCTTCCCTCGAAAAGATATGACTCTTTCAACTGATTTCAAAAGAATACTTATATGCATTTGTCCTACATCTGACATTTGCAGTGTAAATATTAAACTGGAGGACCCGCACTGCTCCGTAGCATTATATTTTGTTTAATAATTACAAGAATAATTTATCTTCTCTATTAATACATTCATACAGTTAAAATTGAACATTTCGTGAGTTAAAAACTGGGACAGTGGTGTGTCCTGTATTAGAGAAATTAAACAATATTTTATTTTAAAAGGAAAACAATATTTTTTAGCTCAATAATAACATTTTGCGTAAATAATTGAAAACTACATATTAATGATTTATTTTAGAATTACCATAAACAGGTGGATTTCAAAAACTTGTGCTTGATTTGCGGAAATCGAGGTGCCGGAACTGCGTCCTACAGATTTCTCTAATTGATTGTTTGTGTGAAAAAAAGGTCACATTTTATCAACTTCAGCATTGAATGACCAAGGTAAAAATTAAAAAAACTTTCACCTCTACATAAAAAATAAAATGTTTGTAAAAATTAGGCTTAAAAATAACCACTCTAAGCGAATGTTCGGGGTTTTGCTTAAGGCTGATTTTGATTTGGCTTTAAATGTTGGTCTCGGTTCCACAGACAATACATAAAAACGCCCGACTTACGAGCAAAACTTTGCATGTAACTCCGATTCAATTACGTGCCATCGTATATTCTTTCACTACTTGTGCACGATCGTCTCTTACAGTAGGATTAGTCCGGCGGATTACATGCGGTTGTCTTGTGTAAGTAAGTTACTACCGCCGATTTTACACGATAATTTTTCGAGCTACGGTACTTATGGCAATAAATTCAATCAAATGGATGGTTTTTTAAAATGCTCAAAATAATCAATAAAGATGTCCTGCTCGTCGATCTTCCTTGTTCCACCTAAAATCAAGCACTGCTTGTAACAAATGTGTTTTTGCATTACTATGCGTTAAGACAATATTAATAAATTAAACACTTTCAATATATATAAATATATAAATATATATATATATATATATATATATATATATATTTGAATCCCGTTTTAACTAAGACTACTTCAAATTAATGTTTGGTTGAGGACATTTCAATATATACAGTCAATTTTACAAGGTATAATTCAAACCCCACAAACGCACATGTACGGCTAATTTGTATCCGTTTTGTCAGTAGCACATAGGGTAATTTACACCCACGTTTACAGCTCTGGAAACCGTGTGCTACCCAAGATACTGAAAAAAGAACAGTTCAGGCACTTTTCATAAAAATTTAGCATATATAAAAAAGTGCATCCTAAAACAAGTACTCATGACACAACTTTCAAGAAGAATAATTTCCTTGAAATCCAAATGCTTTACCATCTCTGTTAGCTTTTATGGATCCGTACATACGATCATTCAAAGTCAGACAAAATTGGTAACATTTAAATACTTATATGCTCCTGTAACTGTGATGTTACAGTGCTATGATCCTGATGTTACAGTGAAGTACTGAGTGAGATAGACTGACTGATTCTTTAGCCAGGGTCAATAATGCTCTGCAAATACACCATCCACAGGTATTAATTTTTCCATTTGAAGAATAGTGGTTGCCCCTACTATTGAATAAATAATATAAATAGTATTCTGACTAACAGGGGGCAATTTTAAAATTTCTGAAGCCACTAGGGAAATAGGGTGAAATAGACATCTGAACAGCCTATTTGAGGCTTTTTAAAACTATTTCCAAATTTTTACATTACATGAATTACAGGGTTCTGTATTTTATAAAGTCCTACATAGGTCAATGATCTGTCCGTAGAACTGAGTCTTCGGTTGAAATAAATTAAGACCACTTCCACTTGCACTATATATCTGCACTTGCACTTACATCATATTACAAAAACTAAGTGTAAGCATAAAGAAGAATACAATAAAAAATAAATTTCTGACTAACATGGCTTAATCTGCTCGGATAAAAATATGAAATTCAGACTATAGCTACATTACATTCTGCCTTTATTTCAAAGTTAATAACTTGAATCCCTGTTGAATCATTACTGGGAGAACAAAAGTGGTAGGGTTTTATGACAATAGAAGGAGTTTATTATAAGGAATATTATAAAAAAAGAATATTATAAAAAAAATTATATTTTTCTTTTCAAATGAATATGCAATGTTTATAACACATAAGCCATTCTAGACAAAAGAATGTCTTATATATAGACTCTGGATCGCTGATTTTTACAAAAAAGAAGGATTGAATTATCTGTACCCATTAAATTGTGCAAGTTGTAATGAATTTAGTCATATAACAACAACTTGATTTACGGATTTAAAAAATTTAAACCTTTTTTTGTAGACCTCTTCTATATTAAAGGAAAGGTATATTATTTTCGGGGCGGCTACTATAACTGCTACCCATAAAATAAATGGCAACGTTCAGCCCTCGTACTGACATCGCATGTGATTGTCTTTTGGTCGCTCCCATGGTTGCGGCGGCGGCGCGGCGGTGCCCGACGTTGCGAAACTCGACCACCTCATTACAGCTAGGACTCCCTCATTACTTTCCGTACATTTGAGATTTTTTGTTCACACGCTTCAGTAGGTTAGCACAGACTGGGAATGTGGCAGGCTACCTCTCAACCAACTGAGCCAACTGAGATTATGAAAAGTCACACCATATATTACTAATATTCAATTTAATAAACAAAAGCCTAAATAAAAAGAGGCTACGAATATTTTTGTCGTGATCCAAAACTAAAATTCATTCAGGAATACTATTTTTAGCCTCTTTATGCCCATCTTTAGATCCTTAAAATACCCCCCGTTGCAGCAGACCTGCATTCTCAGCGAATTTCAAATTTCAAAACAACATATTTCAATCAAACATAGCAAGATTTGATATGTTTTGGTAAGCTCCGTAAGAATAACATGGGAAATGAGTATGCAGGTTTGCTGCTACAGGTATATTAAAACTGGGTGGTTTTAATTCAATATTTAGTAGATCTGAACTAAAAGAAGCTATTTACCAAGTTTTAACAAGATATATTGAGAAATAACCGAGATATAGAATTTTACTTATTTCCCATAAGGTTAACATTAGGACAACGTACTGTGTTTACCACTTTCAATATCTCAGTAACCAATGGACATAGAGCAGTGATTCAAAATACCAAATTGTTTGTTTTTTTGAGCTGAATTCAATGGTGCCCACGAAAATTCGATAAATTTAATTTTTCTATGTAAAAAACTCAAAAATTCCATTTTTGGGGGGGTTTATTCCCCTTTACCCCCCCTTCCGGTGGCCCGATCGGGCTGGTTCACGAACTCGTCCAATTGATTACCACTTTACATATACGTACCAAATTTCATAAAGATCGGACCATTTTTGCGGCCGCTATTGTGCTAACAGACACACACACACACACACACACACACACACACACACACACACACACACACACACATATATATATATATATATATATAGATTTATATACAGACACATACACACACACACACACACACACACACACACACACACACACACACACACACACACACACACACACACACACACACATATATATATATATATATATGTTACGGTAGACTTTTCCCTACCGTGAATGGGATCTCGAAGTAAATGGGCGTACTCGCTATGAGAGGTATAGTAAAACATAATCAATAGTAAAGCATTATTAAGTCAAGATATTTTTATTATTCAGTTAAATATAACGATCATCATATTTGTCACAAGCTCCTTTGAGTAGTATGGAAAATAATGTTATCATAAAATAGCTCACGAATTTAATTGTAAAAAGAGGATTTGAATCACTCAACAAAATTAAACTAAATATTGGAAAATAACTAGAATAATTAATCAGAATATTAAAAGTCGTAAATAATTATTAATCAATAAATCAATGATTTGGAAATCGTTAATCTGGACAGTCAAAGAATTTTAATTTAAATTATTAAATATTCCGTCTTACCTCAAAATAGATGGTCGTTGTGCCCCCAAGGAAGTCGGGGGCAACACTGGCTTCTGTGAACTAGTAACTAGGCCCTGTCGAAAGAGCTAGCAACCAGAATCAGCAGAATAACTGTTGACTGTTGAGTATCATCAAATACCGGACTCTATGTGCCAATTACACAAGACTGGTATGGGAGTTGTGAAACTCCTATAACAGGTCTCAATCTCTAATAAACCAATAAATTTAGATAAATAATTTTGGAAAATGGTGATTATCGTCACATCACCCCCGCCTGGCTAGACATGGTCCCCATGTCTATTAAAAGGAACTTGTGAGTACAGTGCAATAATGAATTTAATGAGCAAGAAAGTAGAGGCTGGGACTGATTGTTCAAAGTAATCAGAGGTGTAGCAGTAGTGTCACCCGAGCATCGTAGTATCAGCAGTAGTTGAACGGCAGGCAGCGTCAGCAGCTTGGCTGTGTGACCTTGCAGGGTCATGTGTACTGGGTGGCTCGCTGCAGTAACTGGGTCTGCTTTGTGCTGAGACTTGTGTTGCCGAGTCAACGCCTCAGCTGATGGTCACTGATTCTCGTGCAGCATATGAAACAATATAAAGCAATAATTAGTATGTTTTAAATAAAATTAATATATTCTTTACTAAAACTATTGGCAAGACGGAATTTACCACTATTAATGCAACAATATAAAAAATAAACTTCAAATCAAAACATTAAAGAAAAATATTGTTGCTTTGTTGGAAATTAAAATATTTACTTCATTGATTACATGACAATTTACGATCGCTATTACGAACATATTTTTTAACTAATCATGGCTACAAACTAACCTCGTATAAAGAACCCTTGATTACATAATATCCTAAATACAAATTATTATATTGACATTGTGAAACACCCAAAACGCATATATATATATAAACCAAAACTGAGCCAAAAATAAAATTAAACTGAAATTTAAGTATTTTATAATGAGTTTATATTATTATATTTACAATTCTCTAAATTCATATAGAAATCAGAAAGTTCCGTTAGCTGACAAATTTTGTATAAGATTTCTGTTAACAAACAGTTCATTGGTTACATCTTTGTCGCTGCATTTAAGCTGGCTTTCTTCCGCGTTTTCCAGTTGAATGCTACAGGTTTCTCAACCCCTACATTACAAAAGAGCTTCTGCGACTTATAAACTACAGAGTCCTTCAGATATCTAGAAAGTGCTATGCTGACTGAGTGAATAACTTGATCACTTTTTGTCCCCTTTACAGTACACACATCACTATTGTGAAAGATAGATGTTGGCTGAGAAGCTAAACTAAAGTCCATTTCCCTAGTTAGACTTACAGATGGAGTAACGAACTCATTGTTTTCACTATCAATATTGCTGTGATCAACAAACCCATCAACATTGGCTATTTTCAAAACCGAGTCATCCGACTTCATGGTGTCATCAATAAAACACAAAGATGGCTTGTGAGACTCTGGGAGAGACACAGAGTTATCACAGAAACAGTCTTTCTTGCTATGGATTGGATTATAACTCTGTTGGAGAGTGGCGTCTGTTGCAAGGGGAAGAGGCTCATTTTTTACAATTTCCTCTGGTTCATTATTATTTTCCGCGTTGACAAAAGTTACAATAGCTTTTGTGTCCGCGGGAAAACAAAATGAGGATGTCTTATCAGAGCTAATGTATTCACTAGGTATGAATAACACTTCACGTTCATGGATAGGCCTATAACTAACAATATCTGAGTGAAGCAAACTTAATTTTTGATTATTCGAGTGAGGTAATTTACGAGAAAGGTTGTCTGAATTAGATTTACTATGCAGATTTTTGAAAAATTCTAATGTTTGTGATTGGTAAAGCTTTTGCATGCGAACACTAGGTTTACATTCTTCCCAACTATCCACATGGTCGTAACCTAAATGGTTCATCCGATCACTATGGCCACCAGGATCACTAATGCAACCCCTTGGCATTGAAAGTTTTTTGTCATCTGAAGACATTCACGAGAAAAAACAGTCTCATCTTCATTATTGGCAGTGGTGAAGCTATAACGCTGTAAATGACGATAGAAGCCGTAGTCCCTGCTACCTCTCCTCATCTCTGGAGCACGGTGGTCGTCGTCGGATGTCTCCCTTCTGATGTTGACATCTCTGTATCCACTGCCGCTGCTCGTGTAAGGATGAGAATAGTCTCGCTGTGGAGTCCAGTTGTCATCTCTGCGACGTCGAACTGCATACTCATCCCCCGCGAACTTGCCGACTGAAGCAGGGCCGCGTTCGTCACGTCTGCCACGCGGCTGTATTTTCTCTACCATACGGAGCAAGTGATCTATGCGGGATTCAAGTTTTTCAACCCAGGCTATAGATCCCTCATCATAAGTTAGTTGATTTTGTGAACCGGACCTGCATCCTAACGTATGTTGTGTTTTTACATACACATTGTCTGATAAGAAAGCAGTTTTATAATGAGAATAGGATGCACTAGGATTTTTGCATTGTATGTTGTCAAAAAAATTTAAAGCATCATGCTCAAGATATGTTGGGAGGTACAATACCTTAGTATTATCGTCCCAGTTATTTATTTTTGACATCCTATCAAATCTTTTGAAAAAAAGTTGTACATCTTGGCCAGCCTTGCCTGAATACCTCTCAAAATGGAAAAACTCCATATTGGAAGCCTACCTAAGATTCCACAGTTAGAACCACATTCCTATACCCACAATTTTACCAATTACCATGGATCAGAGTAAATGATTTCATAATTGAATATCTAATTATAAACAATGCAATGGTGCAAAATTAGACTTTGTATCAAAACGTTCACACTCGCTTGTATCACTTCATATCTCAAATTAATTGAACGTTGTTCAAACCAACATGTCTCAACACTTAATTATTAAAATACAAGTATTCAAATAAATGCCTGAGAGTTAACAGTTTAATGGCTACATGCATTTGACTGTCCAGTACACATATCATATCTCAAACAGAGGCCTAAACATTTTATATAAATAAAAAAACAAGAGAACAACTCTCAACAAAATTTATTATATTTTCAAACAAAAACCTTAAGTAAAAACTTAAGACCGGCTGTCTCCACCACTGTTACGGTAGACTTTTCCCTACCGTGAATGGGATCTCGAAGTAAATGGGCGTACTCGCTATGAGAGGTATAGTAAAACATAATCAATAGTAAAGCATTATTAAGTCAAGATATTTTTATTATTCAGTTAAATATAACGATCATCATATTTGTCACAAGCTCCTTTGAGTAGTATGGAAAATAATGTTATCATAAAATAGCTCACGATTTTAATTGTAAAAAGAGGATTTGAATCACTCAACAAAATTAAACTAAATATTGGAAAATAACTAGAATAATTAATCAGAATATTAAAAGTCGTAAATAATTATTAATCAATAAATCAATGATTTGGAAATCGTTAATCTGGACAGTCAAAGAATTTTAATTTAAATTATTAAATATTCCGTCTTACCTCAAAATAGATGGTCGTTGTGCCCCCAAGGAAGTCGGGGGCAACACTGGCTTCTGTGAACTAGTGTAAGGGTTCATTTTTTTCACCCTTAATTTTTGTTATTTTCGATAAAATTATTGAGCATAACCCCCCACAAGAGATAGTTTATTAGTTTCTACCACCAAACAGAACAGGCTTTAGTAACAATCAATCATCGATCATAAACTCAGAGGTTAGGAGTTGTCCCTTACTGGGCATGGGCAGTTAGCGGCCGCGGCCCGATGTTGCTGTCGCCGAGCCGGCAGCAGACTGCGAAAATGCGTTTCTGCGCATGACCGGCCAGAGCCGCTAATAAAACCAGCCAGACTGCCGCGGGCCGCCAGTTGTGCTACCGAACCCTGCCACGACAACTCGCCTCTTGAAGTAAGTGCCTACCCGATCGACTTGTTTTTTTTTTGTAAAAATAATTATTAGCTTTGCTGAAATAACCTTTTGCCGCTTTTGAGGCCTTAGCTTACTTGCATTGGCATTATGGAATGATTTAAATCATATACTGACTATTTATGAGAGAATAACGACTTGTCAGATTTTGAGGTTATGTAACCAAATTGCCAATTTCATTTGCTGACTTTATTTAGAAGCTTTAAATTGATTGCATACTGAATGCCTGATGGCTAAATGACTGCTTTATTTAAATAATGCTTTTTGCTTAAAGGCTTATTGTATAATACTGCTATAATTTGAACACTTGCACTTGTTATTTTATGCTTGCATTGTGATTTTGTATTTTGCTATGTTGTCTGTTATTTAGGTGCAACATTCACAGGTAAGCCTATGGCTAAGTAAACCCCTACCGTATTGCTGTGATTTATTGCTTTGAACCTTTGCTATTATAATTTGTTCCATATGTTGCACCTACTTCAGCCTCATCCATATACCCAGTTTTACTGAAGTGATTATTATGAGTTAATCTTTTGTTAAGCCTTTGATATTATCGTAAAGCGAGTGTTTATAATTGGAATACAAGCATTATTATAGCCCGTAGTACACCTAAAGCATTAGGCCTAATAATAATGGTCAAAAATATCCGAAAGTAATAAGCTAACCTAAACTAATGGAAACTTAATGATTATGGCTAGTGCCTGCTGTTAGGATTTATAATACTATCCTAAAACCCCTCCACCACCTATTGCTGACGAATACACAGCATCCTGAGGGCAGCGTATGCCAATTCCTTTCTTAACCTAATTCGATAAATAGGCGAAAGGGGATTTTAGGTTAGCGACCGGGCTGTTATTTAGCAGTATTTTATACATTGTTTTGGGGTTATGGCATTACTCCTATCAACCTTCCACTCTCATTGCTGACGAATACACAGCATCCCGAGGGCAGCGTATGCCAATCCTAACCTATCCTAACCTCTGATTTGTCCATTTGGGGAAGCGTAGGGATAGCGTTTAGGATTTCTTTGTGGGGTTCACACGTATGTTCCCATCGATCCGATTACCTACCCTCTCTCATTGCTGACGAATACACAGCATCCCGAGGGCAGCGTATGCCAATCCTACCCTATCCTAACCTCTGACTTGTCCATTTGGGGAAGCGTAGGGATAGCGATTAGGTTTTCTTTGTGGGGTTCACACGTATGTTCCCATCGATCCGATTACCTACCCTCTCTCATTGCTGACGAATACACAGCATCCCGAGGGCAGCGTATGCCAATCCTACCCTATCCCAACCTCTGACTTGTCCATTTGGGGAAGCGTAGGGATAGCGATTAGGTTTTCTTTGTGGGGTTCACACGTATGTTCCCATCGATCCGATTACCTACCCTCTCTCATTGCTGACAAATACACAGCATCCCGAGGGCAGCGTATGCCAATCCTACCCTATCCTAACCTCTGACTTGTCCATTTGGGGAAGCGTAGGGATAGCGATTAGGTTTTCTTTGTGGGGTTCACACGTATGTTCCCATCGATCCGATTACCTACCCTCTCTCATTGCTGACGAATACACAGCATCCCGAGGGCAGCGTATGCCAATCCTACCCTATCCCAACCTCTGACTTGTCCATTTGGGGAAGCGTAGGGATAGCGATTAGGTTTTCTTTGTGGGGTTCACACGTATGTTCCCATCGATCCGATTACCTACCCTCTCTCATTGCTGACGAATACACAGCATCCCGAGGGCAGCGTATGCCAATCCTACCCTATCCCAACCTCTGACTTGTCCATTTGGGGAAGCGTAGGGATAGCGATTAGGTTTTCTTTGTGGGGTTCACACGTATGTTCCCATCGATCCGATTACCTACCCTCTCTCATTGCTGACGAATACACAGCATCCCGAGGGCAGCGTATGCCAATCCTAACCTATCCCAACCTCTGACTTGTCCATTTGGGGAAGCGTAGGGATAGCGATTAGGTTTTCTTTGTGGGGTTCACACGTATGTTCCCATCGATCCGATTACCTACCCTCTCTCATTGCTGACAAATACACAGCATCCCGAGGGCAGCGTATGCCAATCCTACCCTATCCTAACCTCTGACTTGTCCATTTGGGGAAGCGTAGGGATAGCGATTAGGTTTTCTTTGTGGGGTTCACACGTATGTTCCCATCGATCCGATTACCTACCCTCTCTCATTGCTGTCGAATACACAGCATCCCGAGGGCAGCGTATGCCAATCCTACCCTATCCCAACCTCTGACTTGTCCATTTGGGGAAGCGTAGGGATAGCGATTAGGTTTTCTTTGTGGGGTTCACACGTATGTTCCCATCGATCCGATTACCTACCCTCTCTCATTGCTGACGAATACACAGCATCCCGAGGGCAGCGTATGCCAATCCTACCCTATCCCAACCTCTGACTTGTCCATTTGGGGAAGCGTAGGGATAGCGATTAGGTTTTCTTTGTGGGGTTCACACGTATGTTCCCATCGATCCGATTACCTACCCTCTCTCATTGCTGACGAATACACAGCATCCCGAGGGCAGCGTATGCCAATCCTACCCTATCCTAACCTCTGACTTGTCCATTTGGGGAAGCGTAGGGATAGCGATTAGGTTTTCTTTGTGGGGTTCACAAGTATGTTCCCATTGATCCGATTACCTACCCTCTCTCATTGCTGACGAATACACAGCATCCCGAGGGCAGCGTATGCCAATCCTACCCTATCCTAACCTCTGACTTGTCCATTTGGGGAAGCGTGGGGATAGCGTTTAGGATTCCTTTGTGGGGTTCACACGTTGGTTCCCATCGATCCGATTACCTACCCTCTCTCATTGCTGACGAATACACAGCATCCCGAGGGCAGCGTATGCCAATCCTACCAATCCTACCTCTGACTTATCGATTCGGGGAAACTTGGGGATAGCGAGTAGGACTTTAACTTGGGGTTTGTAGCGTTGTTCCTGGCAACCTTCCCCCTCCCGTTGCTGACGTATAAATAGCATCCTGTGGGCAGTGTATGCCAACCTATCCCATTCCTAGTTCTAGTCAAGGGGTTAGCGGGGCTATAAGGATTTTAGGATTGAATCCGAGTAAGGCAACGATGATGATTGGTCGCTGATAGCTTGTGCTTAGACCCTTAGTCTGAGTTGCCTTCTCTTTGCTAGGATAATTACCTGAAATAAATACACTAGATAAATTAATAATTTGAGATTAGAATTATACCGAATAACTTGTTCTCACGACTTTTCGACCGACCCCTGGAAATTGTAGCCCAGCTAGGCTGGACTATCCGAGTTAGAGGAACAAAAACTACGTCGACTAGTAAATTTCCTCACATATTTATGGCGCCCGAACAGGGACTACTGTAAAGTAGTGTGCGAACGAAGAATAAAATAAACTTTTGTTGAAAAACTTTGATTTTGACCATAACGATGTTGTACCATTTGGAACGATTTCTGAAACCTTTTAGGCTACTTCTTCCCGTCCATATCATTGAGAGAAACGATGGAGGACATAAGCCACCTTTCAAGAGCCCGAGTACGACCCACTCAACGAACCCAAGCGCGACTTCGACAGCGACTAGCATAGCGGCAACAACTACTGTCACCGTTGTTCCGACGACACCATCATCTTCTACGCCTAGCTACACCCCTGCCACCACCAGTTCGGAGACTGAAGTTCGAGTCAGTTGGGTCTATAATTTGTCTAAACCTCAACTCCAAGAGGAGTTAATGAAATTTGGCGCACCAACGGAGGGAAACGCAAACCAACTCCGAGCAGATCTCGTGCGACTGCTTAGACAAGGCGGTGCCGGCGCAGCAGCAGTTACGGAGACGATGGAGCCACCGGTGAAGACAACCCAACCTATGGAGCTGGAATCGGTTAGTATAAGGGAGATGCTAGGTTTGCCGCCAACAGCAGACTTCACAGAAGTTAGACGCCGCTTGACCAGCACATGGAGCAGAGCACCCACGACTACGATGTCAACAGAAATACATTCCCAGAGTGGAGGTCTCCCGCCGTATAATCCCCCTGCCAGTTTCGGAAATGTGGATGAGTCAATGAACTTGGGCACAGGGGAGCTGAGAACACCCGATTTGCAAATTGCAGGATTCAACCCTTTGCCGCAGTATCGAGTCTCGGAAAGGGAATCCGCACTGCCACGACACAACTTCGAACGACTGACACAGAGCGCTGGAAGCGGACACCGAGAGTCGCAGTCATATCAGGATCGGTTCGCTGCAATCGACCGTGGTGACAGGTTTTCTAACACCGCCTCACTCTGTAACGTAGTCAGGAAATGGAATCTGCGGTTTGATGGTAAAAAAGAGACTGATGCCATATCTTTCATTGAAAGACTGTCCGAGTTGATGGAATCGTATGAGATATCCCCAGAATTGATGATGAAAGCTCTACCCGAGCTGTTGAAAGATAGTGCTCTTCTGTGGTACAGGAACACCCGAGATTTCTGGGCGGCCTTTACAGATTTTACTCGAGATTTTCAGGTCCAGTATTTCAAACCTGGCTATCTACTGAATCTGGACGATGAGATACGTAAGAGGACCCAAGCTGAAGGAGAGGTGTTTCGACAGTATGTTGTAGCGATTTCGACTTTGATTCGCCGACGAGGAGGGTTCTCAGAGACTCAGAAATTAGACAGAATATACAAAAACACCCATCCGAACTACAAAGCTTACATCAGGAGACGGGACTTCGTAAACTTGGCCGGTTTGCTGAAGGTAGCTGAAGAGTATGAAACATATTTAAGGGAGAAGATGAATTACCGACCTCCTCCGGGGCCAGCGCAAGCCTTAGTGCCGGAAACAGCGTTCCACGGTCGTAACCGACCAGTCGCCAAGGCCCCGTACTACACATCCATGGTATCCAAGGAAGAGGAAGGGTGCGTCACCAAAACGGAACAGCAAAGTTCAGACTATCGGCGTAGACACCAGGCCAGGAACTCTGATGGTAGGACTACACGCCAAAGAGGGGGGAATACCGGCCAGCGTAAGGAAGATCAGCGCACAACTGGATCTTCAGGCTACGAGCAACACAAGCAGCGGCGACCGAACAATGCGACTTCAGGAACTAGAGCGCCAACGAAAGTTTGCTGGAATTGTGATCGAGTGGGCCATGTATACAGACAATGTCGACAGCCGAGGGTACTGAAGTGTTTCAACTGTAAGAAGGCTGGTGTTCGAACGACCGAATGTGGATGTCTGAAGCCGGGAAACGCCATGGGGACGACGGAGCAAGGAGGTCGCCGGAGTCCGAGCCCAGCACCACCCCAGGGACCTCCAGTTTCCAGCTAGGTACGGTACGTGATGAAAGCCCTTGGAATAGAGAAGACAGAGCAGACCCTCGACCGTATTTGGAGATGACAGTCTTCGGCAAGAAGTATCAAGCTTTGATCGACACCGGGTCCGTCATCTCATTGGTGGATGATAATGTTTGTAAGGATTTGGAAATAAATATACGCCCGAGAAGTTGCGATTGTAAGGTTTCGATGGCAGATAATTCGGAGGTCAGGCTGAACAAAATGTTTACCTTCCCAGCCGAAATAAGAGGCGTTACTCACGAAATAACGATGATGCACCTCCCGAACTTGACTACGAGGATGATAATAGGTATGGACCTGATAAGTACGCTAGATTTATTGACGATACCACACTTTAAAAGGGGTGAAAGCGAAGACGGGGCTGACACGAGTTGGATCAATAACGTTTCGGACTTGAACGGGAGTACTGGGGATGAGGATGCGATGCGAGAGATCAGCCCAGAGCAGAGTGAAAAATTACGAGAAGTGTTGGCGACCGAGTTACCAAAGTTTGAAGCTATGCCTGGCCGAACAAATTTAGTGGAGCACGTCATTAAACTTAAAAATATAGAACCCATTAAGCAAAGGTACTACCCCCGAAACCCTGCGATGCAGCAAATAATTGACGAAGAAGTCGATCGAATGTTAGCTGAAGGAGTGATAGAGCCTTCGTCAAGCCCTTATTCGAGCCCTGTGGTACTGGTGAAAAAGAGTACTGGGAAATACCGATTCTGTATCGACTTTCGGAAAATAAACCAAGTGAGTGAGCGAGATGCGTATCCCCTCCCACAGATAAATGCAATTTTGGAGAAATTGAGGGAAGCTAAGTTTATTTCGACTCTTGATTTAAAACAAGGATACTGGCAGGTGCCACTGGCGAAAGAAAGTCGGCCTATCACTGCGTTTACGGTCCCAGGGAAGGGGTTGTATCAATTCGTAGTCATGCCGTTTGGGTTACATAGTGCGGGTGCGACTTTTCAAAGGTTACTAGACAAAGTTATCGGTCCCGAACTTGAGCCAAAGGTGTTCGCCTATTTGGATGATCTGATTATTGTGAGCAAGACGTTCGAAGAGCATATGCAGCTTCTAGGCGAAGTTTTCGGACGCTTAAGAGCAGCCGGTTTGAAAATCAACCCCGAGAAATGCCATTTCTGCAAGCGCCAACTTCGTTACTTGGGCCACCTTATAGACGATAGAGGCATCAGAACCGACCCCGAAAAAGTTAGGGCCATTCAGGAGTTCCCTGTCCCAACCTCAGTTCGATCATTACGTAGCTTCTTGGGTCTAGCCTCATGGTACAGAAGGTTTGTCGATAACTTTGCAAAGGAGGTAGCTCCTCTCACAAAACTCCTACGAAAATCAGCAAGGTGGAACTG
Source organism: Flexamia atlantica (assembly GCA_035578135.1). Classification (NCBI taxonomy): domain Eukaryota; kingdom Metazoa; phylum Arthropoda; class Insecta; order Hemiptera; family Cicadellidae; genus Flexamia; species Flexamia atlantica. The sequence continues at coordinate 25,345,494 of JAQJVK010000009.1, read as the reverse complement.
GACCGAAGAGCAACAGGCGGCATTTGAAACTATGAAGCGCAAACTGTCGTCCACGCCCATCTTAGCGTGCCCAGACTTTAGACGTCCGTTTGTGTTACAAGTGGACGCATCAGGTGACGGGCTTGGGGCTGCACTCACCCAGAGAATAGACGAGAAGGAGAACGTGATCGCCTACGCGAGCCGCCTACTCTCTGACGGCGAAAAGAAATTCACTGTGACTGAGCTGGAGTGCCTAGCGTTGGTATGGGCAGTGAAGAAATTTCGCCCATATCTAGAGGGATATAAGTTTATCGCGGTGACTGACCACCAGGCGTTAAAATGGCTAATGAACCTACAACAGCCCTCAGGGAGATTGGCCAGATGGGTGCTCGAGCTACAGCAACATGATTTCTCCATTCAGTATAGGAAGGGAACGTTAAATAAGGTTGCGGATGCTCTTTCCCGCTACCCTGTCGGCGACTTAGTAGAATCTCAGGCGTGTACAATAAACGTACAAGCAGCCCCACGACCCAAAATTCATAAAGCTTGGTATGAGCGAATGTTGGCATCGATCGAACGGACTCCACGAAAATACCCTGATTGGGTGATTAAAGGTGGTCGGTTGTATCGAAGAAAGGTCTACAAACGAAGCGATTTAGAAGACGAAACCCTTCAGTTGAAACTCTGCGTGCCAGAAGACGATAGGGAGACAGTTTTAAGGCAGAACCACGATGAGGAAACTGCAGGACACTTAGGCGTACGCAAAACGATAAAAAGGGTGCAACAACGATACTACTGGCCGGGAATGTTGAAAGATGTTAAGGCTTATGTCAGGAGGTGTAATGTCTGTCAAGCACATAAAGTCGAACAAAAGAAACCCGCAGGGAAAATGGTGTTCCGAAAGCCTACGGGCCCATGGTACACTATTACCACAGACCTGATAGGGCCTCTCCCGAGATCAAAGAAGGGTTCAACGTTCCTTTTGGTCATACAAGATGTGTTCACAAAGTGGGTAGAGATGGTACCACTTCGAGCAGCTACGGCCCAAGCAGTCGCAAACGCATTCCGGGAGGTCATACTTCTCAGATACGGGGCTCCCGAGGTGGCGATAACGGACAACGGCTCACAGTTTACGGCTAAGATTTGGCGAGATCTTCTAAAACGATGGGGAATCGAGCACCAGCTAACCGCCCCTTACTCTCCACAAGAGAACCCTGTGGAGCGATCGAATCGCGTCCTGAAGACCGTGATCGCACAGTATATCAAGGATGATCATCGGTTATGGGACACTTACTTAGGAGAATTTAGGTACGCCGTGAATACCGCCGTCCACGACACAACTGGATTCACACCAGCAATGCTCAACTTCGGCCGTGAGCTAAGGACACCCAACGCAGTCCATGGACCCTTGGAGATCCCTGACGATGGAAATGACGTTGAACCCGGATATGCAGCTATGAACCGCACACGACTGGAAAAGTTCTTTGAAATATCCAAACGTTGTAAGGCAAATATGGAAAAGGCAAACAAGCAACAGGCGAAGTACTACAATCTCCGAAGGCGTGAAATTCGTTTTAGGGAAGGAGATCGAGTTTGGGTGAGGCAACATCATCTATCGTCGGCGAAAGACTCTTTCGCGGCTAAGCTGGCAGCAAAATATGACGGACCTTTTGTGGTGAAAGGAAGGATCGGTGCGAATATTTACGAGATCCGAGACAAGAAAGGAACTTCGACTACGCGGGCACATGTTAAGGACTTGAAGAGGTGGGTCTCAGCCATCGACGGCCACCCGCCTGCAGCGTATGCAGGTCACTTGGAACACCTGCAGTGTATGCAGCGGGTTCCAAGCGCAACGGGCCAGTGAGTACCCTACCTTAAGGCTTTTAGGGTAGCATGGTAGTGTAGAATGCACGTAGCTTGCTTGTAGTAATTCGCTTGTTCTTTTGCAGATTTGCATGCTAACTGCCCGCTTGCCTGGTAGTGTTGTAGTAGCATGGTTTGCTTTTCTTGTTGCTTGCTGGTTTGTTTGCTTGTTGTATATAGTTTGCTGCTCATCGCTCTTTTTGATTGTGATTTATTTGCTTGCTTTTGCACGATCCTTCTTCTTTGCTTGAACCATTGATCTGACCTGTTCCTGGACCATGTCATCACCTACTAGGACTGTGAGACCTCGCCCTCTGCGACCAGTGGAAAAGGTGGCCACTGGCGACCAGCGATGTCTGTTCCCAGGGGAGCTGATCAACGGGGACGTGATCAGCGCCTTCCTGCGCCTGGTGGAGCGTCGGAGTTGCCGAAACCACGCGCTTCCATACGTTGTTGCCGTCAGCACGTACTTCTTCACCCTGCTGAGGACATCTACGGCCCATCGGGTAGAGGGTTTCGAGCGCGCCCGCCGACATCATAAGGGCCTGGAGTTGCTAGACTGTGACATCGTCTTCGTGCCCGTTCACGAGCCAAACGTAGGACGAGTCGGGCATTGGTGGCTGATGGTAGCGGACAGCAGGACGGGGACGATCAGTGCTTATGATTCAATCCCGGGCAGACATCAAGCGGCCCACCTCCAGACATTCCGGGACTACCTGATGTACGAGGGGCAGCGGACAAAGCCAGACGAACCACCGAGGGAATGGCTCTTGTGGGAAGGTAGACCATGCCCGGCGCAAACCAACCCGATCGACTGCGGGGTCTTTGTATGTGCGGTTGCGGCCGAGCTGGCCTTGGGCGGACCCCTTCTCAACTTCGATGTCGACCCCAAGGAAGCGAGGAAGGACATCGCTAGGGCTCTACGAGCCTCTGCCTTGGACGAGGACCCGACTCCGATCAACGACCTCTTTTCCGGCGATGTCGACTGGACGTTGGAGGAGCTCATGGACGATCTGGGGCGATTGGCACCTCCTACTTTTGGGATACCAGAAGTTGGGGAGACAGAAGACGAAGAAGTGATGGATTGGGACACCTGCAAGGACGCCCCACCCCGATCTCATGCTTCGACTCCGGAGGTTCAAACTCCCCTCTCATCGGCAAGCTCTTTTGAAATTCTGTACAGGGAAACGCAGCGACCGGACGAGCCAGAGCGGCCAACTCTTCTGGAGCTAGTTGGCATGGTGGAGGGTGACGTCCAGATGCTCCCGGGGGAGACCCCGTCAGGAGGACCGCCATCGCCAGGGAGTACCCTGTCACTGTCCCCGGGCCGACTTCGGGATTGGGTGAGTGTCTCTGATGACCCCAACGAGCGGATGGAATCCGGAGCCCAGGACGAAACGTCAGAGAGTTCCAGAGCCCAGATCCCGACCAGCCAGGAGCACGTCACACCACAACCCTCGACATCGCAATCGACGGAGGAAGCGCCGAGCGCGCCTCGGAAGACGAGAGGGAAGCGGAGGACCATGAAGGTGCAGATCCCCGGCACCAACCAATTCAAACGCATCAACGTGAGGAAGTTGGGCCTCACCCCATTCAAACGTTGAAAGAAGAGCGTGCAAGGGGAAAGTTTTGTTTTGTTTTTTTGTTAATTTCTTTGTTTTGTTCTCACAGCCGGAGCTCGGCTGTGCTCATGTGAGGTGTTAGGAGGTTGACACCAGTGTCGAAGATCCCGCAGAATCAGGGATGGTGTTTTGTTTTTTTCTTAAGACTTTGGTGCTTAGTTTTGTCTAGAACTTAAGAACAATATTGTTGATAAGAGTCCCCAAGGTGAGGGAAAGCTATGAAGTGTCAAAGGAAGGCACAGATTTTTTTTTTTCTTTTCTTGTTTCTTTTTTTTCGCTCTCGAAGTGAGAGGAGGATGTAAGGGTTCATTTTTTTCACCCTTAATTTTTGTTATTTTCGATAAAATTATTGAGCATAACCCCCCACAAGAGATAGTTAATTAGTTTCTACCACCAAACAGAACAGGCTTTAGTAACAATCAATCATCGATCATAAACTCAGAGGTTAGGAGTTGTCCCTTACTGGGCATGGGCAGTTAGCGGCCGCGGCCCGATGTTGCTGTCGCCGAGCCGGCAGCAGACTGCGAAAATGCGTTTCTGCGCATGACCGGCCAGAGCCGCTAATAAAACCAGCCAGACTGCCGCGGGCCGCCAGTTGTGCTACCGAACCCTGCCACGACAACACGCCTCTTGAAGTAAGTGCCTACCCGATCGACTTGTTTTTTTTTTGTAAAAATAATTATTAGCTTTGCTGAAATAACCTTTTGCCGCTTTTGAGGCCTTAGCTTACTTGCATTGGCATTATGGAATGATTTAAATCATATACTGACTATTTATGAGAGAATAACGACTTGTCAGATTTTGAGGTTATGTAACCAAATTGCCAATTTCATTTGCTGACTTTATTTAGAAGCTTTAAATTGATTGCATACTGAATGCCTGATGGCTAAATGACTGCTTTATTTAAATAATGCTTTTTGCTTAAAGGCTTATTGTATAATACTGCTATAATTTGAACACTTGCACTTGTTATTTTATGCTTGCATTGTGATTTTGTATTTTGCTATGTTGTCTGTTATTTAGGTGCAACATTCACAGGTAAGCCTATGGCTAAGTAAACCCCTACCGTATTGCTGTGATTTATTGCTTTGAACCTTTGCTATTATAATTTGTTCCATATGTTGCACCTACTTCAGCCTCATCCATATACCCAGTTTTACTGAAGTGATTATTATGAGTTAATCTTTTGTTAAGCCTTTGATATTATCGTAAAGCGAGTGTTTATAATTGGAATACAAGCATTATTATAGCCCGTAGTACACCTAAAGCATTAGGCCTAATAATAATGGTCAAAAATATCCGAAAGTAATAAGCTAACCTAAACTAATGGAAACTTAATGATTATGGCTAGTGCCTGCTGTTAGGATTTATAATACTATCCTAAAACCCCTCCACCACCTATTGCTGACGAATACACAGCATCCTGAGGGCAGCGTATGCCAATTCCTTTCTTAACCTAATTCGATAAATAGGTGAAAGGGGATTTTAGGTTAGCGACCGGGCTGTTATTTAGCAGTATTTTATACATTGTTTTGGGGTTATGGCATTACTCCTATCAACCTTCCACTCTCATTGCTGACGAATACACAGCATCCCGAGGGCAGCGTATGCCAATCCTAACCTATCCTAACCTCTGATTTGTCCATTTGGGGAAGCGTAGGGATAGCGTTTAGGATTTCTTTGTGGGGTTCACACGTATGTTCCCATCGATCCGATTACCTACCCTCTCTCATTGCTGACGAATACACAGCATCCCGAGGGCAGCGTATGCCAATCCTACCCTATCCTAACCTCTGACTTGTCCATTTGGGGAAGCGTAGGGATAGCGATTAGGTTTTCTTTGTGGGGTTCACACGTATGTTCCCATCGATCCGATTACCTACCCTCTCTCATTGCTGACGAATACACAGCATCCCGAGGGCAGCGTATGCCAATCCTACCCTATCCCAACCTCTGACTTGTCCATTTGGGGAAGCGTAGGGATAGCGATTAGGTTTTCTTTGTGGGGTTCACACGTATGTTCCCATCGATCCGATTACCTACCCTCTCTCATTGCTGACAAATACACAGCATCCCGAGGGCAGCGTATGCCAATCCTACCCTATCCTAACCTCTGACTTGTCCATTTGGGGAAGCGTAGGGATAGCGATTAGGTTTTCTTTGTGGGGTTCACACGTATGTTCCCATCGATCCGATTACCTACCCTCTCTCATTGCTGACGAATACACAGCATCCCGAGGGCAGCGTATGCCAATCCTACCCTATCCCAACCTCTGACTTGTCCATTTGGGGAAGCGTAGGGATAGCGATTAGGTTTTCTTTGTGGGGTTCACACGTATGTTCCCATCGATCCGATTACCTACCCTCTCTCATTGCTGACGAATACACAGCATCCCGAGGGCAGCGTATGCCAATCCTACCCTATCCCAACCTCTGACTTGTCCATTTGGGGAAGCGTAGGGATAGCGATTAGGTTTTCTTTGTGGGGTTCACACGTATGTTCCCATCGATCCGATTACCTACCCTCTCTCATTGCTGACGAATACACAGCATCCCGAGGGCAGCGTATGCCAATCCTAACCTATCCCAACCTCTGACTTGTCCATTTGGGGAAGCGTAGGGATAGCGATTAGGTTTTCTTTGTGGGGTTCACACGTATGTTCCCATCGATCCGATTACCTACCCTCTCTCATTGCTGACGAATACACAGCATCCCGAGGGCAGCGTATGCCAATCCTACCCTATCCCAACCTCTGACTTGTCCATTTGGGGAAGCGTAGGGATAGCGATTAGGTTTTCTTTGTGGGGTTCACACGTATGTTCCCATCGATCCGATTACCTACCCTCTCTCATTGCTGACAAATACACAGCATCCCGAGGGCAGCGTATGCCAATCCTACCCTATCCTAACCAATAACCTACTCTAATAAACCAATAAATTTAGATAAATAATTTTGGAAAATGGTGATTATCGTCACATATATATATATATATATATATATATATATATATATAAATTCGAACGAATAGTGCTTTTTGCTTCTGGGGGCCCCAAAACGAAAAGTTATAGTTGTCCCAAGCTTAGGTCTTACCATGAGACCTACGGTAATAGCTTCTTCCCTATAGGGGAAATTCGCTAAAAAAGTCATTGAACAGAGCTTGAATTACGACTCGTAGTCGTAAATTCTGATAATAATGATTTTATGCACGTTTGAACATAAGGACGGAGGCACGGACACAGAAACATAATAGTTATTTATGTATTAAGAGCGTAAAGTAGGTCTTTCTCGCTTGAGCTAAACAGTTACCGCGTGACGCCTAGCGGAGCGCGGTATTTTTAGCGAAAGCGAGAAAGACGGTTTACACGCGAAATGCATACTAAATTTTTCCTACAACTGCATTTTTAAATTCCCAAACGATAAATACAATCACATTTACTCACGTCCATTGTAGTTGAATGCGCCATTCTGATTGTGTGGTTATAAACAATGAATAAAAATAAAGACATTTACAAGAACAAACACGATTCTTGAATTGAAACATATTGAATACATATTTTAGCTTATAAATAATAGGAACACGAATTCGTCATCACTTATTACATCCATTGTAGCTGAATGCGCCAGTTTGAGGTTATAAACAAGTCGAGCTCAAACGGAAGCTGATGGGAGCGCTGTAGCGCGCCGAGTAACAATGCAATCAGCTGGCGAGCGTTAGAGTAATCGCGTGGCGAGCGTTAAAGACTTAAACGCTCGCTCCAAAGACTTTCAAAGACATTATCGCTCGCTCCTCAATAAACAGCTGTTTTACGATTGGGTTTCGGTGGCGTAAACTGACACTTTACGCGCGGTTGTAGGAAAAATACATTTAACTAAACTCATGCGAGCGAGGCCTTGCTCGGGCACCCGCTGTTTAGATTTTGTCTTTGGACGGCCTCACGAGTTTAGTTAAATGTTATCAATTTAATAATGTTTATATGTCTTTGTGTCTATCCGTGTGGGTATGAGTGTGTATAAAAACCTTTTCATGCGAATTGATGACGAAGTGTATTCAATAACTGCTAGTTTTTGACTGAATGATTTGAAAATGGACCATTAAGACTTTGAATTCGCAATCCTGCATGAAAATTGGGCATTTTAAAATTTTGATTTATTAGAACGAATTATACCTTTTTTATAAACCATAGAAACAATCAATAGGGAAAAGTTTTAACAAACAATACTTGAGGATCTTAAGTAACTAAAGCAACATATAAATGAAATAAATTCAATTAGTAATGCCTAGGGGAGAGAGACTAATTTATAAATTGGCATAAAACAAGTAGCCAGGGGGTCTCCTTTGAGAATCAAGGATATGCATTTAAAACTACCTTCATATAAAGTGCAAGGAAGTCGACACTTGAAAGGGAAGTTGTGCCAGACTTCCACAGTATTATAGAGGTTCAGTGTTGCGTTTATATAATGGTAAGGTTTCATAGTTACACTTTCCATTTTCAATTAATCACTGCAACTACCTGTGTTAAACCTACCATATCTATTAGTTTATTTGTATTTATACTAGAACCTATATTATTAATGTTGTCAAACTTTACCGAATAATGTTTTTTTTAATCTATTATTTCAAAAGCTGTTATCTCCGTTGTACCAAGTAAACTAGTAAATAAAATCCCATACCTTTTCAAGAGGCATAGCCAAGTTTTAAGATCCGGATAACAATATGTGAATAAACAAGTCAAACCGTTCTAAAGCCGTAAGTTAGGCAATAATTAGTTCTGTCGGGCACTTCATGAAGTGCCCAACGCAGCCCCAGGCACTTCATGAAGTGCCCAGCGCGCCTGGGCACATAGTGTAACTCGATTATTTCAATCGAAATTGCAGCATCTGTCCAACGAAACTGGACACTTCATGAGGTGCCCAACGCTTATTGGACACATGCTGTAACTATCGAGGCATGTTGGGCAGTCGATTTTAAATCGTTGTTAAAGTCAATCCTTTTGTTAACATTAGATCCCAATGCCTGTGTTAAAGTAGCGGATGTTTATGTTTGCTATTAAACCTTTTGATACTTTTTTAATCTGAAACTATTAACATTGGTTTTAGATGCATACGCATTTTGAAAATATAATTAGTCTACGTTATATTTGGATAGTAAATTTGTTGCAGTATGAGTTGAGTTCTGACTAAAATAAACAGATAACAATAACGTAGTTATTTTTCACAATAAAATAACAACCACTTAATCTAGCGTAAAACATAAACCCTTATAATTGGTTTAAAGTTTACTATAAATATTGTGGTTTTAAAATGGCTATAAAATAAAGCAAAAGTATAAAATTATAGCTTATGCGCTATTAAAAAAATAATGTAAATTAAAAAATGAACCGGTGGAATTTTCTAGTAACCGCTTACTTTTGAATTACGACTAACATCCATAGGTTATCTCTTTAGACAAATTCTCATATGAATTTACAGATATTTGACTTACTAATATAAACTTAGAAATTTTAACCTACTAAGATTTCGCATAACGCATACAACATAGAAGAAACCATGATAAAAAAACATACGCAAGAATTGTCTGGTTTAGTTGCAGACAATCTTATTCTTAATGTTTTACAAAACGCTCTAACAATGTTCCTTTTTTGTACTATTAAAAATAATACAACGGATACTACTAACAGCAACGTAAACCCCCCCAGGGGCAGTCGGCTTTCGGCTGTTCGGTTGTCTCTTTGGCGGTCCCGGGTTCCCGAGCCAAGCTGCGAGACTCTTCTTCTTGCAGTTCTTCCAGAGCTAAGACCTTTCTTCCTTCTTTCGGGTCGCAGTCTTTCCTCTTTTCTGGGCTAATCTTGTCCACCTCTTCCTTTCTTCGATCCTGCATGGGCCCCTCTCGCGAGCCCTGCATGGTGTCATTCTTCGTCTTCTTTCATCTGTCTCGTCTCCTGAAGAAAGTGCCTCCTTTCCCTTCAGGAGTCGAAGGAAATCACAAAAAAACACAAAAAAACAACAACAAATCACAAAACACAAAACTCAAAAAACAAACAAAGGGCAAAATAGAGGAGGCTTGTAAAAAAGAGGTAGCGGGGTGGCTGTCTTTTAAAAACATGAAGGCGGCTCGGGGTCCGGGTACGCCTGGCTTGCCATGGCAAATGGCCCCGGTGCTGAGCTCATCCATATGCCTGGGTTTGAGCCCTCCCCCTTGTACTCTGGTCGGGGTGCTTGGTGGGACGCTTAGTGGGGACATGTCGCTTCTGTGAACTCCAAGCCAAAACTAGAGGAGCTGCTGAGTTGGCCTCAGCAGGTGGCCGCTGCAAGTTAGCACCCCCGCCACGCTGAAAGCAGTGTATCAAAATTGTCGGAAGCGGTTTTAAGAACCATGGGCATATTCCTGACCCTGCGACTGTGCTAGGCGGGTAATGGGTGTCCGAGGAGGTTTGACTGACGTCTGTCGGTCTAGGGCCGTGGAAGACACTCGGAGCGATTGGCAATGCTCCCTTTGACAGGGGAACTAAAAAAACCCAAAGGATTTGATGATTTGATTGTAATTGTTCTTTCTTTTTTCAGATCAAGCACGAAGACAAGATGGCGAGTCAGGCGAAAAACATCAGCGTTCTGGGCTCCGGATCGGGGGGCGCCCCGTCGCCCTTCGGCCAGAGCTCAAGGGTGAAAAGAACCCCTCCGACTTCCGGAGGGGCTCCAAAACCGGAGGATGCAAGGGGTGGGAAGGCAATAGTCTTCGTTGCGCCTCCCCCAGCCCCATTCATGTCTCCGGACTCCAGGGTCGATGCCTCGAAGTCGGTGCCCGAAGCCACGGCGGTTGGGCCATCGGCGAAGACGGTAACCATGGAGACCGGAACCTCCAAGAAGGACGGAGATCGGAAGCGGCAGCATCCGAGCAGCCCGTGGGACGATTCCCCGCCGCTCGGACCGCACGACTCCGAGTTAGACGTCGTCCGAAGGCAGGTCGATGACTGCGACCTTGCGGAGGACGAGGCAATTGCCGAAATCGGGGCAGCGCTGGGGCAGATCCGTGATGCGATGGCCATCCAGAATAACATCAGCAATGGTGTTCGGACGGCTGTCGCAAAAATCGAGGAAGCCGTCAGGGTCATGAAGGGGACACGGACGGTCCGGCTGAAAGCCCTCAAGTCTGAACGCCGGGTCGTGGAAAGAGCCAGGAAAAAGGCGCCGCCCAAAAAGCGGAATAAGACGTCCTCCTCGACACCGGGGGCGGTGGGGGAGAGGTCTATTATGACTTCACCCCAGATGCTCCCCCCGATACCGACAGAGTGACTTCTTCTCCAAAGAAGAGGAATGGTGGGAAGACGAAGGGTGCCCAGACGCCTGTAGCTGCGGGTGGGGGTACCAAAGGTTCGCTCCCACAGAAAGCGATCGATTCCCCAAAACCGGCGGATGATGGCTTCACTCAGGTGAAGTCAAAGTCCGCCCGGAGGAGGGAGAAGGCGGGCTGCCACCCAAGAGGTGCCCCCTCGCGGTGCGCTTGCGAAGGTAAATAAGCCAAGGGCGACCGGCTCTGGGGCGAAGATGAGGCACGTCCTCATCATCAAACCGGGGTAAGGTCGTTCCTACGCTGACGTCGTTGGGAAGCTGCGGAGGGACGTCTAACCCGAGCAGTCGGGTGTGGAGGTCCGCCGATTCTGCAGGACTAACGACGGCGGCGTGCTCATCGAGCTGGGTTCTGGCCGCGGCCAGACCCGATTTGCCGAGACAGTGAGGTCGGCGCTCTTGAGCTTGTCGGCGCCGGCGACAAGCTCAAGAGCGTCGCTCCTCGTCTGCGTGTGGAGATCATGGATCTTGATTCGTGCTCCACATCGGACGAGGTGAGTGACGCTCTGAAGCTGGAGTTGGGCCAGGAGACGGGAGATTTCAAGGTCTTCCTGACCAAACCCAACGCTCGTGAGCAGAGGTTGGCGGTCGTCGATCTCAACGCCTCAAGCGGCCAGAAGCTCCTGCAAAGGGGCAAGGTCAAAGTCGGGTAGATTGTCTGCCGAGTAGAGATCCCACGATGCTTCCGTTGTGTGGAGTAAGGCTAGAAGTGTGGTGGTGTCGGGCACAGGTCGTCCGCTTGTAGCCAGGCACCCTCGTGCGAAACCTGCAAGAAGGCAACCGACGGATCATGTCCAAGGCTCCGGCGCTTGTCGGACCTTCAGAGACCTTTTGGTCTCAAAGAAGACTGACAGGCGCGGACGCTGAGGGTCATCCAGGAAAACCTAAACAGGAGCATCGCGGCAAGCTCCCTGGTGGACCAAATCGTTCGGGAGACGGGGACATCACTCGTCTTCGTGAGCGAGCCTCACAGGGCTAAAGGTCCACTATGGTTCCCTGACCGCACAGGATGGGCTGCGCTGTGGGTGCCCGACCCGCGCGCGGTCCCCATCGAAAGAAGTGGGAACGGCGAAAATTTCGCCTGGATCACAAGCAACGGATTCACGTTCGTGAGCTGTTATTTTTCCCCGATTGATAGCATTCCACGATTCACGGAGAAGTTGGAGGCCATGGAGGACGCGATCCGAGCGATCGCCAGTCCGTGTCTCCTGGCCGGCGACTTCAACGCCAGAGCGAGAGAGTGGGGAATGCCACATACAGACACCCGAGGAAGGTTGCTGTTGGAGATGGCATCCAGGCTGGGGCTGCTGACAATGAACGAGGGGGAAACGCCAACCTACCGGAGGCCGGGAATCGGGGAATCGATCCCCGACGTGACCCTGACATCGGAAGGTCTGGCTTCCCGAATCGTCGGCTGGAGGGTGATGGGTGATCACTCGGGGAGGAATCACGAATACATCACCTTCGAGCTGGCCGAAAGAAGACAAGGAAATCGCAGCAACAGCCGGCGCCCGCTCGGCTGGAACCTGGCGAGATTGGATGAACGGAGGCTGAGAGAGGCTCTGCAGAACGGCATGGGGGATATCCCCCAGATGCCGGATGACCAGCCAAGCAGGGTGGACGCGGAGGCTGTGGTGGAAGCCACATCGCGCCTCATTCATCGCGCTTGCGACGCGTCGATGCCCCGCAAGTCGGCACGTACCGAAAAGCGCGCGGTGTACTGGTGGACTGACCGCATCGCCGAGCTACGGCGAAACTGCCTGAGACTCAGGCGGCGAGCCCAGCGTTCCCGGAACAGACCCGAAGTGGCGGAGAGGTCGAGCCAGTACAGAGCGGCAAAAAGAGAACTTGTCAAAGCGATCAGAGAAAGCAAGGCGCGCTGCTGGAGCGCACTGCGCGAGGACGTGAACAGCGACCCCTGGGGACAGGGGTACAACCTGGTCATGAGGAAACTCGCGCAGGGACCCGGGTACGTGCCGATGGAGGCTGAGAAGATGCGGACCATCGTGGACGGACTATTCCCGGATCACCGGGTCAGAGACGACACCCCTTTGCGGGAGATCGCCGAAGAGGTCCCTTTGTTCACGCGCCAAGAGTTGGAGAGAGCGGTCAGCTCCATGAAGAACAAGAAGGCCCCGGGCCCGGACAACGTACCGTCAGAGGTGCTGAAGCTGGTGGCGAAATGCCGCCCTCAGCTCCTTCTGGACATGTACAACGTCTGTTTGAATACGGGAGTGTTCGCATCCCACTGGAACTGGCCAAGCTTGTCCTTCTGAGCAAAAAACGGGGCCCACCGGACGCTCCATCGTCGTACCGCCCTCTGTGCATGTTGGGCGGTGCTGACGAGGAGGCGGATACCCACGATCATTCCGATGCGGGTGGGTACCGAGGTGATCGAGACGCAGAGGACGGCCAGGTACCTGAGGGTGGTGCTGGACAACAAGCTCACCTACTGGGACCACATCAGAAGCGTGTGCGACAAGGCGGCCGAAGTGACGTCCTGCCTCGGAAGATTGATGGCCAACATCGGAGGACAGAGTTGGGGGAAACGGAGGCTGTTGCTGTTGACGGCACAGGCCATCATGCTCTACGGGGTGGAGATCTGGGCAGATGCGACGATGGTGAAGACATACCGGACTCGCATGCTGGCGGTGCAGAGACGCGGCGCACTCAGGGTCGCGTCCTCGTACCGCACGGTCTCGCAGGCGGCGGTGCTGGTCATTGCGCGAGTCATCCCAATCGACCTGCTGGCACAAGAGAAGACCATCTGGGGGCGTGCTCCAGAGATGGATCGGGAAGAGGCTGCCGTGCTGGCCCATGGCCAAACAATGGCCGCCTGGCAGCGTCTATGGGACGAAGACACGATCGGAAGGTGGACATGGCGACTCATCAGGAACCTGGAGCCGTGGGTTTGCCGCGACCACGGGGAGGTGAACTTTTACCTCACCCAGTTCCTGACAGGTCATGGCTACTTCCGTCTGTACCTCCACCGAATGGGCAAGGTCGACTCGCCCAGGTGCAAGTACTGCGGACACGACGGAGACGACGTGCATCACACTTTCTTCGTGTGCCGTCGCTTTGACGACGAACGGACTGCCCTCGCCGACTCCTCATCTGACCCCGAACAACATCGTGGGGAAGATGCTGCAGGGCAGCGTCGGCTGGAACGCAGTGGCTGACTTTGTCATGTCCGTCCTGCGCCAGGACAGACGGGTGTCTCGAGTGACCCCAGAACCGATGACAGCAGAAGAACGGTTGAACACCAACTGAGGAGTCCCGAAAGGGACAGCAGTGCGGAGTCCTGAAAGGGACAGAGGCCACGCATTGCGATGTCGCAATGAGCAGACGCTCGGGTCGATCGCAATGATGTGGTGACAGTACGCGAGGGTTTTCTTTTAGCAGGTATGTTCAAGGAGACGTACAGACAACTGTACGCTCGAAGCCGCCTCGAGCCTCGAGGCGGGGCCTCTACACTGATGCTGTCTGTCAGAGGCTGGAGACCCTGCTCGTCGCTTTTGCTCTCTTGAGCGAGCGGCGTAGAGAGCCCGCATTTCGGTGCGGGTAAGGGCTATTTTTAACCTCCCTTCCAGCGTGGATGAAAAAAAAAACAGTAACGTAAACAACAGTTTTACGTGTTTATTACATCAAGTGTCCAGCATCTGAGCTGGACACAAATTGTAAAAGAAATAATTACAGCATGTGCCCAACGAGCGTTGGACACTTCATGAAGGGCCCAGTTTTGGTGGTGACATATTGTAATTTTGAATGAAACTATTCAACGACACTATGTGCCCAGGCGAGCTGGTCACTTCATGAAGAGCTCGGTTAGCGCTGGACATTTTATGTAGTGCCCAATTACAGCATGTGGCTACGACAGATCTATTTAATTGGGTCTAACCGACGTGCTCTGCCGTTTTTGAATATTTTTTCATGTTGAAATTCTTGAAATCGTGTTTGGTTTATCGAAAAAGGACGGAAACTCAAGATAATATCTCATCAATGGTAGGAAAATCAAACAAATGAGAAACTTATATGTGGATGCCAACCTAGTATAGGCTGTGAACAGTATCTCGATTACTTAGGGTTTTTTTTTAATAATATTGTGTATGATTAATATAAATTCAATAGATATAGTACTAATTATTTATTTATAGGATTTTCCAACGAAATTACAGCTCTCATGTCACTAATTTTATTAATAAAATTGTAAATACCCCCGTTGCAGTAGGTCTGCAAACTCAGCGAATTTCAAATGCTTAAATAAATCATTTAGACGGAGCCTCAAATTAAGTAAAATCAACTTAAAACCTAAAATGAGCGTACGTAGTCAATGGTACAAAATTTTTCTCCATAAGAATGACAAGGGAATGAGTATGCATGTTTGCTACCGCGGAAGTATGAAGTTTAGATTTTTTTGCAATAATCGAGTATATATCAGCTAGAAGAAGCCACATATCAACTTTACTTCAGACATGTTGAGAAGTGAGCGAGATACAGAATTTAATTTATTTCCCATAAGATTAACATTGGGATAACGAACTGTGTTTACCACTAGCGATATCTCGGTAACCAATGGACATGGACCAACAGTTCAAGATATAAAAATCTTTTGAAGCTAAATTCAATGATCCAAACAATAACCTTATAAGTTTTACTTTTCTACGTAAAAATTCCAAAAACCCAGGGGTTAACCCCCCTCTTACCCCATACCCAAAGGTCCAATCAGTCTGGCCAGGGAACTCGTCCGAATAATTAATAACAACTTCATAGGCCTATCTGTGCCAAATTAAATTCAGATCGTACCAATTTTACATGAGTTATCGTGCTTAAAGACACACACACACACACACACACACACACATACACACACACACACACACACACACACACACACACACACACACACACACACACACACACACACACACACACACATATATATATATATATATATATATATATATATATATGTATATATATATATATTTATATTTATTTATCTATTTATTTTTTTTAATTAAGGAATGCTGTTTTTGGCATCTGATCTGAGGACCTCAAAAGAAAAAGTTATTATGGTCTCTGCTTAGGTTTTACCATGAAACCTACGGTAACAGCACCGTTTACCTATAGGGGACAACATTTACCTATAGGGGAAACTTGCTAAAAAACATAATAGCTCTAAGTTGGCGGCAATATCATCAAAAGTAAATTTCAGCTAGTTTTCTATTTGTTCTTGCTACTAATACTCCGTTGAAAATTCATGGCTAGAATTTATTGTCAGATTTTATTTACAATTCCCCAAATTTCAAAATAAATCAAAAACTTTATCGAAGAAGACGGCGAATTATTGAATAACAAGAAAGCGGTCACATAAATGCGTAACCTTTCTGAAAAGTAATCTATTTCTTTACAGAAGATATTCATTGAACCTGAAAATAAACTCCCTCCTTCGGCCTGTATCTCTCTTTGACTAGAGAAAATTTTTCACTGTTTACTCTCTCCAAGGAATCTTTACAAGCCCTAACTTAAAGTGGATGACATTATATATAATATGCAAACATTTAAAATTGAACCTTTTGAAATCATTATTTATAACATACATAGCATAAAACGATTAAACTTCCTTAAGGAACATAATTTTGCTGACATAAATAATTCTGTATTCGTTTAGACTCTATGTGTCAATGCCTTTATAATTTTGCCTCTAAGGATTATCTTTACGCTAACCTTTTTGGACTATTTTGGTGTATCACTAAATTAAGAGGATAACAATAGCATACATAGTAAAATCCATTATGGTTTTCAGTTTGTATAACTAGCATATAAAATATTATTACATATTGTTAAAGTTTTTTTAACAAAACTGTAATACAGTAAACATCGTATTGAATAGAAGAACCAAGTTATTTAAAACTATTTTAAATACCTGGAGTGTTTGGCAGTTGCAGGAAAAATTATTATTACAAGCAAAATCGTGATAAACTATACCTCTTTAAAAAGTAAATTCATTTAAATCAAAATGAATATATCTTGACTCTGTGTTGATAATATTCTTGCAATTTTTATAGTACCAAACGTTTAAAACAGCCAAATCATGATTGATAGATTCCCAAACAATTAATTCATGCGAGTTAGAATTACTAAACTCCATTGTAAACAACTAAAAACTGGAAACAAAATATAAAGAGGAAATTTTTGCCAAAAAAGAGGACACCCGGTTCCCCAAAATGTTTTAAATCAAACTAAAGATTGGATAACTCGTTTAGTATATAGAAATAGCCTCGTAGTTTGGTAGAAAAATTAAACTTTTTAATCTTAGATCCCCGCTCGGTGAGCAGGCAACCTTCTAAAATTTTTTATTCTGAAAACTCCGATTCTAGGGTGATCTATGAAACACGAGGTGCCTAGGAGGTATCTGACCAACATGTAGTAGATAGCTGTAGTAGTTGTGCACAGTTCATTGTTTTAGTAGATTAAATTTCTATCTTATTGTTTCTTGAAAATATTCATTACTTCCATCCATAACCTTTATTTAATATTAGCCCTATAAAGGATACGGCCGCCATTTTGAATTTTATAACTCACCTCATTTTAGCCTTTCGAGAGAAAATATTTTTAAATTCTTCCATTTTATACGCATTTAGAACTTTTACAGTATATTTGTGCCAAGTTTTATGGGCAAAAGCCCTACATTGTTTTAGAAAATAAGCATTGAAAACTAAGGTCAAATTCCGTTATCTGCCCACAACTGAATAAACTTTTTTCTTTAGGCCTTATAAATGTTATGCCAACGTTTTTTGGTTACTGAATAGTTTACTAAGCATATCAGAATCATTTTTGGATAATTCGGTTGGTATTGTTGCAACTTATGTGTCGGACATACAGATAAAGGTGATGCCAACAACATACCGCCGTAACGGTCGTAGGTGGGATTGGGTTGGATTACTTTAGGTTGATTAATTCTATAAAATAAAATACAGTATTAAAAATTATATTAAATTTGAATCTTACCCAACCTAAAGTAACCTAAACTAACCTTACCTAACCTTTCGTATTGCCGCTGCGACAGGAAGCTGCAACACGAGGTAACGGCTCCTATTCATTCAGGTATGAAATCAGGCCGTATGGATAAAATTTGTTTCTATAATTTGTCTTTTACATCTTTTATTCCTATTAAAGATGTAAAAGACATCCTATTATTTATTTGTTATATTAATCTGTATTGGAAACAAACAGTTGTGGGCAGATAACGGAATTTTACCAAAACGAATGATGGCAGCCACTTTTAGTTTTATAATTTACCCTTTTTTAGCCTTCCGAGAGAGAATGTTCTAAAGTTTTTTAATTATTTATGAAAACCAGTTCAATAGAAACAATTTTCAAACCTAATTATCTTTGTAATTTGATTATTTATATTTTCCCAAAACTTTCAGGTGGTGTAAATGTTATTTACTATTAACATTTACACCACCATAAATATAAGCAAACATCTGGTTGTGACATTTTTTATATTTATACAAAAAAGTATATTTACTGAACATTTACTATCTAATAATAAGTTATATTAAAGAGGGATATTTATAATTACCAAAGTCATTTGTTAAACGAGTGTTTTGTAAACTCTAAATAGTATTGTATATTTTTTTGGAAAATTGTCTTGCACATTAAGCACAATATATATATATTCTCATGATACAAAGCCAACCTTAAATCAATGCTTATGCAGGGTATCAAATATAACTTGTCTGATACAGTAAAAAGCCAGCACGTAAACACCTATAATGTTTCAGTCTTCTATTCGAATATCTTTACTGGCTGAACTCCCCTTATGCTTGAGGCACAAGACGACATCAATATGAAGAGACAATAGACATCACAGAATGTCATCCTCAATTCAGTAGAACCTCAATAATACACACAGTAATAATGTTTCAGCCGTATCACCACGCTATAGAAAGACTCGTATTTTCCATTTTTGAACATGCATTCCACTTATTTCACTCCTTGTAACACAATCCTAAAATTATGAATATCATTATGTGAAACATTAGGCTAACCCTACTAATATTATAAATGTGACAGTATGGATGTTTGTGTGAATATCTGCCTTTCAACCACGTGAAAAATACTGGACCAACTGAGCTGAAATTTTGCAGGGATACAGCTACTACGTCAGAAAAGAACATAGACCTGTTCACTTCCTTAAAATGCCCTCGGGCTACGCCCCTTGAACGTCCTGGCTTTAATGTTTACATTTTATAAGGACGTCAACATTCAAATACTGAATTGTAAACAGGTGTAAATACTAAAATTTGACAGTCCAAAGAGCAGAAGATCAGCTGTTATTATATATATATTTAAAAAATAAATATATATATAATAGGGTAGTCATAAATATAAATATGATAGGGTAAATATATATATAGTAGGGTATAAATATATATATATATATAATAGGGTAGTCTATAACATACCTGCTAAGTTCATATCTTTCCAAAATCGCGTTGAATATTGAGTCTCAAGTAGTGGAATTCACATTTCTCGTCTTTAGTATGAAATCCTCTATCTTCCATTGGAACAAAAGTAAAATGGTACCCAGTTTCTTTCAATAGCCGCTAACTCAAGAGCGGAACATTTTCTTCTAAGTCAGACATTTCCACAACATCAGATAGAAGCCTGGTTCTGTCATATGACTACCCAGGTTTATTCTCGATCTATCTACTCTCCAAATTGCTATGGTTACGTTTTTTTATTAAATATTTATTCAAACAAACCTGTTATACGAGAATACTAGAACAATAAGAAATAATAAAATGTTCTTGTATAAAGGTGTTTTGTTTTAAATCGCTTCAATAATTTAAAACTGAAGCAAATTGTGGTTTTCAGTTTGCTGGACCGTCTTCCACCGAGGGGGAAGAACTTTTACATAAAAATTTAATAACCGCATCAATCCCCATTCTCCCCTACATTTAGCTTAAAAATTATAAAAGACAAAGTGCTCTTTGCAAAACATTAATGCAAAGAAAAAAATAAAGCTAAAAAATCGTGATGGAAAAATTAAAATCGCACCTTGCGTTCCTGAGATATTACATGACTCAAAACGTAAAGAAAGAGTGTTTTCCCAATTTTACCCTTTTTATATATATCTTTATTTGTGAAATATAATATGGTATGCTGGTTAAGGGAAACAACTATCACATTTCGACTATATATTTTAATGAACAAAATCTACATCCTCTCCAACCCTCTTCTCACCACTAGCCCTTAATATTCAGCCCTAATCAGTGTACCAAAATCGTTTTTACTTTTCTGATAAAGATCTAAGGAAGTTTGCAATGGTGGAAACACACTTTCTTTCTTTGACGTTTCAAATAATGTTGTATCATTTAAAATTTTTGCATGTCTTAAGAACGTATGATGCAATTTTAATTCTTCTTTCCCCAAAAATTTTCTTTTTCTATGTTATTTTACTTTATACATCACAAAGAATAGAACTACTAGGTACCCTGGAACTAAATACAAAGTCACTTAATTTCTTAAATAAATAAAAAAGCAGTTCAATAACATTTCCCTGGAAAAATATTACGTTATTAAAAACCTATATACAAAAAAACATTGTATTAAATACAAAATCGAATAAAAGTAAAGATTTTTCTTCAACAATTGGTCTATATGGTTTTTAAAAGCTAGAAGCTTTTATAATTGGAATTATAATTGTTAAAAATGTTAAGTGTTTATTTTTAATAAAGTCTCAAAAGCAATCAGCTGCCATTGTAAGCGTGGCCCGCATACTAAAATCACCAGATCTGTAGCTTTGTTCCCGTTGACTTACCTATTGTCAATGTAAAACAAGTGTTTCTAAAATCCCCGAACTCCTTTTACAAATACATTTTACTAAACACGACGGTAAATTATAATGATAAAATATGTAGGAGTTTGATTTATGCTTTACAATTACTTTTACAATTTCGAAAGCAAGATGTTAATCTAATTATAATTATTACTTATTGTTTAATAAAAAAAATTAAATAATATATATATATATATATATATATATATATATTATTGTTTGTTATGTATTTATACACAAATGTATAAACGTAAATTTATAAATGCATTTATGTGTATGTTTTGTTTGTTATTTATTTATGTTTTTTCTTACGCACATCAAATAATTGCAACTATTTTATATTACCAGATCAGTATGATAAATATAATTCACTGCATATTTTAACCGGGATGTGAACGAAAGACGAGTGTAAAATGGATGTTATTATAACGTTTTTGATGGCAATTAATTCATAATGAATGATCAACTAATTCATTTACTTGCAAATGATCAATGCCAGATGGAACCAAGAAACCACTAATCAAAAATCTGCACAATAATTTCATAGTTGTTCATAATCTTTCTGGTAACCAGTGGGCTTAAAGGTACACACTAATTATAGCAACAAAACCCAATAGCAAGTTCGATTCAAACAAAAGGTTACTGAATGCTAAGCTGTCATAACAAGTTTTAAATGCCTTAATTTAGAATAATTATATGATTTAAGATATATATTTTAGTAAGGATTTAGAAAACATATAGTTATTATTGAGATTATTGAAACGCAGTACTAGGATATTGAAATAGGAATATGTGGAATCGTAAACAACGAAATTTATTTTAAAGCACTCAAACAAATTGCTTGTTAACATTTGCTTTGATTGAACTGCAGACTAAGTTGTAAGTTAGGTTAACATAGGTTAACTAAGTTATCATTTCTGCTTTCCGTCGGATTGGATGATTCAATACAACGTAAGGTGTACTTTTATAAATAATGCATTTTGAAATCCAGGCTGTACAGTTTTTTCTGATTACGGTTTTCGGATAGTGTAGCAATTCCAGAGGTTTTATAGTTACTAATATATCTACTTAGATACAATATATATGTTTCAATAGTTTTTTTATAAGACATAAGTTATAAGGAAATTTTATTTTCAAAAGGTTGTTGAGGGTAAAATGTTAAATTATAGGAAAAGTATCAATTTTTAAGTATTTAATAGTTTATACTTCATACTAAGCTACATTAGTACTTAATTATTTTTGTTAATCCGGTTCTTTATTTTAGATTTATTGTAAATATTAAAATATAATGACATTAAAGTATTTTAATATCAAACGAATAGCCGTTCATCCAAAATATATTCGAGAATAGAAGACATATTCAGAGAGCTGTCCAAGAACAGCTCTCTGAATATGTCTTCTATGACTTACGTGCTGCCTGTAAGAACTTAAAAATCAAAATGTTTATTTTCTTTAAAGCGAAATACGTGTCAAACGTTTCTAAAACATCTATTTGAGGTAAAAAGCCATTCTTATACTTGTTATTTTACACTACGCAAACGAAGTTCAGAGTTTTATATGAACTAAACTCAGAGGAACATGCTGATGAAGGATTATGTGGTAGCAATTGAAACGCTGTTCCAGTAGATTTGCTTATGCATAATACATTAAATAGTATAAGTAATTAAATCATGAAATTATAAGTGGATTGTAAAAATTCTTCTAAACTAAGACAAATACAAATTAATAATCATTGTCCTCTTTAAAAATTTCAAGATCATGTCAAACGCTTAAAAACTTGTTTGATGTCAAAGATGGCAATAACTTAAGTTGAAAATAATTTAATCCTGTAATACATCAACTTAACTAAAATATATACATTTAAATAATTTTTTGTTTTGTTATTTTATAAGACGTATTAGAATATTTCATAAAAAAATTCTGAATGTGAAATGTTTAACTTTAAATAAATTGTAGAAAAAGTAAACATTTTTTAGTATTTAATAGTTTAACGTTAAACGTTTGACGTTAAACTCTATTGTAATTCATGATGTATAAACCAAATGAAAGATCATGTCAACAGAATCAGGCTACAACCATTGACTTTATAGCTAAAAGAAGACTGGTCATGCTTATGAATATTATAGAGCCAGAAATTGACCACTCGCAAAATTAGTTCGGTACTCGTCACTAGAGATTGCGCCAGGAGTATCATTTCACGCTAAAGATTTTTATCTCTGAAACGGGACATTTTCACTTCACCTGGACTAAAATATAGTATGGGGTCATAAAAGGCGTTTCATTTTACGAACGTCAAAACTAGGATTGCAAAAAAGAGGATAAATAAGGTTTTTTATTTATTTGTTTTTATTTCAAGGTTTTATGCCAGAATGTGCAAATTTTTGTAACTTAAAATCAAATGGTTGGCTTCAAAATTTAACATTTCTTCGAATATATATATTTTTTTCTTTATAATAAATGCTACAACCCATATTTAAAGATTACTGTATTAATTTATTAATAATATATCTGAAAAGGTATATGTTTAAGGTAACATTCATCACACAAGTATAAACCTCTATGACTTTACATATTACAAATGTAAACATAGAACTAGGGATATTAAAGACGTCCCCCGATCCAATTTAAAATATTTTTGATAACATTTGAGTCAACTCTTGATGGAGTACTGATTGATGGCTTTGCTCTGTCAATTCAATAAAGCTTTGTTGAAATTATTTCCTCCGCGAACTATTCAAATAATCATCATCGAGAAATGTGATTTTACAAAAACTCCTTAGTATATGTCATAAGTTTATTGGTTTTTACCGCTATATATTAGACGGTAATTTAATTACATTAAATGAAATAAAATTAAATTTGAAACAGTTAAAAGATTAAAAAACGCGTGATACAACTCATGAGCAAATTAATGAGTATTTATTTCTCCTCACTCATTATAGGCAATATTTTATGTTTTCACTTGAGCAAACAGTCAGACGGACAGGAAATATCCAACGATATAAAAATCCTTACCTCTCCCTATTAAGAATTTCATACCTAACAAACAGACACGCAAATACCCATACCAGCAGCACTCTCACAAATCTTGCCGCTCTGATTTACCTTAGTCTGTATTGTAAATGAATCAGTGTTTCAATGTTATTTAATCTTATTTGTAATTGCCATTATTTGATGCGTTTTCTGTAAGTCGCTTGAGTGATGATTTTAAAATCCTTTAATGTCTCTGGTAAGCTCCTGTATATTTGGTTTAAAATTTGGTTAAAATTTATGACGGAGAAACGTTGTCACGAGTCTTGGAGTCTGAATGCCTACTGAATCGGCATGTTTGTAAGCTCGCAATACGTATGGTCGGCAGCATTGGCATTAAGTGTGGTTCACATTGTCGAATAAACAGTCAGCGCGCGCACGCGTTTGTGTGTGTGTGTGTGTGTGTGTGTGTGTGTGTGTGTGTGTGTGTGTGTGTGTGTGTGTGTGTGTGTGTGTGTGTACATATTTATGATTTAAGTCCTAATAAACAATTGGCTTTTGTCTAGCACGTTCTAATAGTTTGAGAAAGCCTCTAAAAGGTATCGCCGGTACAGTACCTACTTATAGCCTTTAAAATGCCTTTCCGTGTTAAACAGCCAAAAATTGAAGCGTGTATTTCTCTGCTCCTCCCTTGGCTATAATTGCTCATCCCATTAAAGATTGGGAGTATGCTTTGTATCACTTCAAATAAATCTTTTTCATTTCACTCTTTCCAATTGTCTGGAAAGATTAGAAGCAAAACAATCAGGGAACCAATCCGGGGCCAAACGGGAGGAAAGCCTGCTGCTCACCGATCCAAGAAAGCAATATAATTTAATATATTATAATTGCCCCATCTATTAAAGATCCATCGATTTATTGACCACCTACTTCGTATAATGCTTAGTTTGAGCAAATAAGCCCATGTGAAAAAAGTGGATTCAATAACTGTCATTTTCTATCGGATAATGAGCTCGAGAGTCTTTCTTTGGATTCTCTCTAGACTAGGATGTGTATTATGAGAATAAGAGAGGATTAAACTATAATGATTACACACTAACTAAATGGAATACAAGCCAAAATATCATAACACACCTAAATTATTATAAGTAACCTAGTACCAGTAGCATCCATTATCTTCAGGCAAACTTCTCTTCCGAAATAGTGCCAAAAGATCTTGTTGCCTCCAGAAGTGTCTCTGAGTGACTCAAGTATGATGAGAGATAATTGCTCATTAGGTAAATTATATGACTTAATTGGTAAATGGCATTAATGAGAAGGATAAAAGTTAAAATAATATTAAATTTGTAAGAGTACAACTCCACAAATGCTAAATCCTTATTATTAAACGCATATTTTTATTAAGGCAATAACTAATCTCATAACAATATTTTCATTACGAAGCCTCATTACCCAGATTCAAATTCCTTCGCCAAGTAATTTGAAGTATAGTTATTTCAAGAAACTTTAAAGGCTATTACACCGAAAGTTATTTAGATAAACAAGCTTTTTAAACCAGTACCATGCACACAAGAAAATCCTAAATCGAAATTTTTAGTAAGTATATTAGAAAATAGTCTCTTTAGGCTCACTTAAGACTCTGATAAGTGATATTATGCGTTATTATGCAATGCCTTGATGCGATTTTATAAAAGCACCTGAATCGTGTTTTGATAGCAAGAAGATTATAACATGGAAAATACTATGATGTTTGTCTTAAAAAAAAACATTTAAAATATAAATTGGTTATTGTTGTTATAAAGTATACTTTTGAATCATTTAGTTACTAAACCGTAAATAAACCGTTTCGTTACTAAAATTAGGATAAAGGTTCCTTCAA
The DNA here is from genome assembly GCA_035578135.1 of Flexamia atlantica. Classification (NCBI taxonomy): domain Eukaryota; kingdom Metazoa; phylum Arthropoda; class Insecta; order Hemiptera; family Cicadellidae; genus Flexamia; species Flexamia atlantica. The sequence goes on along the minus strand of JAQJVK010000009.1, from coordinate 25,319,985 downwards.
TTTTTAAATAACTTGTAATGCTTATAATTTAATAGAAAAAACTCTTTTATAGCTTGAACCTTAGAGCAATAATGTGGTTCTTCACAAATAACATATTGTACAATGATCACAGCTGCTTCCCTAATCCCTTGGGAAATAAGAAAACTGAACCTGAACTGACTCTTGTGCCCTAGCCAAGTGTCATTTCTGCAATTGGTGTTGAATTTGCATTTTCATCCCGGTCGGGTATGTAATATAAGTTTTAGTTTTTAAAATGAATTTGGAAATATCCCATGGAGAAAGTTGAACATGGTTTGTCGATTGAAACGGATAATTTGTTGGCGGAATTTAAAAAGCAATAAATTTAGACATCTGTTTAATAAAAGTAAATTTGTAGTTTAATTACTACTCATTGTGTGCGAGAGGTCAAAGTCAAATGAGAGTCAAAAGTCAAGAGGGAGGGGCAATGAAGCATTTTAGCAAAATTATATTATTTGAACACATCAATCTTTTTTAGATATACAGGGTGAGTCAGACCACCCATCCATTTATTGTATCGGGAGCACAGTTTAACATTGAAACGCCAAATAAAATTAGGGTAAATCACCAGTTATTGGCACTTTAAGCGTTCTGAATCTTTTAAATACCCTGTGTACGACTTACCTTTATTGTTTTTTACCAACAAAAATGTTTTTTGCAAGGAGAAGTAGATGTGTTAAAGGGTGCATGGGTTAGAAATAACATAGTTGTTCAAATTTATTAATCAAAATTTTTGTAAATAAAAAACATGAAAAACTACAGTTATTGGCACTCAATCACTAGTTATTGGCATGGTCAGATACCAGTTATTGGCACCGTTTTGATAATTATTTTGTAAGCCATTATGGAGTGTGCTATGACAAGTAGGAGTAATATTATTTGTTTTTGATATGTACTGTTTGGTGTGTAATCAATTTGTAAAATTTTAAATGTAAATTAATAAGAAATATGAAACGTTATTGTTGGGGTGAATAGACTAGTTACAATAAAAAATGTTGTACTAAATTAAATACCTATCCTGTAGCTGTGATATATAGATGTAAAATAATAAAAATTGTAAGATCTTGTAAAATTAAATGTAGAGTATGCTTAATAGCTTACTAATTAGTCTGTATGACCTTGTTCGTCTATTTTTAAAGCTTTAACTGCCTAAATTATTCTAAGTTTTTAACAATGTCATTTTTAAAATCAACACACTGTTTACAAACTTAGAATGCAGTTGATACATCAAAATTGATGTCATCCAAACACTTCTTGTGGAAAGTTTTATTGCACAAATCACAGTCGATTTTGGTTTATTCAAGTTCTTGGCATTTGAAGTTTTCAGCAACTAGAAACTCCAAATTGGTTACCAAAATACTCCAAACTGGATGCCCATTGGTTACCGAGATACTGAAAGTGGCAAACACAGTAATTTGTCCCAATGTTAACCTTATGGAGAATAAGTAAAATTCTATATATCGCTTATTTCTCAACATATCTTAATAAAACTTGGATTGTGGCTTCATCTAGATGAGATTTAATGTATTTTAGTCTACAATCACCGCCATTTCCATTTTTGTGGTGACAAACCTGCATACTCATTCTCCATGTTATCCTTATGGGCAATAAAAAAATCGATATCTTCATTATTTCTGAACATATCTTGATAAAACCTGGTATATGGCTTCTTCTAGATAAGATCTACTAAATATTGAAATTAAACCATCTAGTTTTAATATGCCTGTAGCAGCAAACCTGCGTACTTATTCCCCATGTATTCTTATAGAGATTACGAAAACATGTCATTATTTCTCTACATTGGATGGAAGTATTTTTTTGACATTCGAAATTCGCTGAGTATGCAGGTCTGCTGCAACGGGGGGTATTATCTTTTAGCTTCTTTTCTCCTCTTTTTCTTCACACTTGTCTCTCAATTTTTTTTTACGACACCACATATGGTGTTTACTCCGTATTTTTTACCGATGATTTCTTTACCTTTAATTAGCGTATAACGGTACTCATGGTGTCGCTCACCTTATTAAGACTTGATTTTGTGTAATGCAATAGTATTTAATGTAAATGTAGTAGATTGGCATGCCAATAACACCTATAATTGGCACTGCCAATAATTACTTAAAAAAAAATTGTATTGGCATGCCAATAGCTCGAGTTATTGGCACTGCCAGTAAGGTGCCAATAACTGGATTTGTATATGAAAAGGAACCAGACATTGGCACCCCCCTTAAATACGAGAATTAAAGGTTAGGAGTAAAAAAAGTGAGGCTGTGTATAGAATAAACCCTTACAAACCACGACATAGCCTATGATTGCATGAATTTAAAAAATATACATAAGTAGAGATCAAAATAAAAAGTTATCTACTTAAGATTTTACTAAGGATCACAGTCCGTTTTGGAGTATTTCTGCAGTGGTTTTTTAAAATCTGTCACCATCTGACTACCAGAGAATTTTTAAACAATTGATTACGTGTTTTTGCAAGGCCATCTATTAAGGAACATGAACCACTGCCTCTAGAATTTTTTTATGCCTTTAATTTTACTATAAAAAATAAATAAAAATGGGGTGCCAATAACTAGTGAGTGCCAATAACACCCGCCTTTACCCTACTCTCTACTAATTTGCATATAAAGAATCATTAAAAATATTTTCATCGCGATTTATCTAAGGGTGTTCCAGAAATGAAGGTCATGGGTTCGAATCTCAAATTTTGTAATGTGAACACATAACAAATTTTATATCATTATAAAGGTCTTGTTAAAAAAAATTGTAAAAACAGAACAAAATTATCTCAGCCCGTTTTAAACTGGCGGCCATTTTTGTGAACATTTTCTATATTTACGGAAATCTCTGTATTTTATAAACCACTATATTTCATTTTTGATTTAAAATCCTTAGTCCTAGGTAACTCAGCTTTAAATAGATATGTGACATGAAAATATTTTAATATTATAAAAATTTTGGAAAAGATTCTTTTTTTTAAATGTTGGTAGCCCTGAAAATAAAAAATTCAAGTAGCAGCATATGCCAAAAAGCGTATAATTTGAAAGACCTTCGAAATTCTTACAACTTTTTAATTTACACAAGTATTCTATCTTATTTAATTTTTACCTTCTTCCTCTTATGATAAAATGTTGTAATTATTTGTGAGATAATTGTAAATTTGTTTTAATTTACTATAGGTTACATATGTTAGTTTATTTTCATTATTGTATTTAATGGAAATCATCAACATTATTAAATTACAAATTGTATACTAATTATTTACTCCACTCTTCTTGGGTATGGTATTTTAGTTATTTCTGTATGATTTTAAATGAGCACTTAGTACACCAATCTTTACAATCCTTTGGAACGTACCCGCTGCGTCCCCTGCACCCGTTTCCCGCGTCGTCCCGCCGGCCGTGGCCGAAGGTCGGTGCCTCCCTCGGTCCTCTTCGGGTTGGGTTGAAGGGTAGCCGAGCCCTGGTTCGGCTGTCCCCTCGTTGGTGATTCAGCGTACCCTCGGAGTTTGGACCGACGTCGCGTCGGTGCGGTGGAGTCCGTGCTGACGGATGTCCCTTGGTGCGAGTCCTCGGAGTGAAGTCCAAATTTTGTTTTTTTTGGGAATTATATCGATGTATCGACGACGGGTGCTTGATATACTGACCATGATCGGTTTACTGACTCTTACTACATTCGGAGTGGCCCCTTAGCTCCCAATTTGATCCTTCCTACTCCTCCTCGAAGACTGATTTCCTAACTCTAATTTCCAATCTTCGATCATTCTCTTTTATATCGGAATTTTCTGCCCCCGTTATGTTTTTGTTACGCCCCTCTGTCGATCGGTGACGATGATTTAGATACCTATTGTGTTGATAAAGTTCAGCCCTGTTGTTTTGAGAATAAAGTGTGTCACGGATAGTAAGTTATTTCAATTTTTATAATTTTGTTATAGCTTAGGAATTAATCTGATCCCGGTCATTTACCTCCTTCCTAAGAAGACCTTAACATTTATTGGCCTTGGAAGTTTTAACTAAGCAAGCTTACCCTTCAATATATATATATATATTTTTTTTAATATTGATAAAGGAAGAGGTAACTGATCGAGATTTGTTTAATTTATAGACTACTTTATGAGGGATATTCAATATAACTCGTAGTTTTAATTATATTATTCTTTTTATATTCCACTTTTAAGGACCATGGAACCGCTTTAGGGAAATTAAGTCATCTATAATTGTTTACTTAACTATAATACAATAAATGTTGTTTGAAGTCCTTGCATCAATAACAAACAATAAAAAAGGCAAAATCAATTTCATCGATAAAAAAACTAGTAACCTATCAATAAATTTTCAGAACTAGAAACAGTATTGTAAAAATAAGAAACAAAGAAGTCAAACTGATCTCAAGTGTTTAGCTAAGAGCCGTTTCTCAGCACCATTTAACACCAACTTTCTGACATATATTGTCGCAATGCTTTAATACTATAAAATGCACAACTACTTTAAAGTTTCCCTGAGATTATTTGACGGAGTGATGGATATGATATTCATCGTAATGTAAAACAGAGCATTTAAATAAACAAACGTCTTGCAATACTTAGCAATAAATTTACACTTATACCAAATTCACATACGAGACGTTAAATATACACCCATTAATTATTATCATGCCCAATGAGAGGGTCTCCCATAAAGAATGAATTTATATTTGAGTAGAGTGTAAAACATATTTAATTGGTATTCCAATTTTAAATCCTGCAGCTACCAGCTGTTGAACCCGTCCTTCGCATAGCTGAACTAGAAAATAACAATAGTTCCCATTGAAAAAAAAAATCAAAAACAAAGTATACACATTAAAGCTTGCGGGTGAAGCCCAAGGGGATTTTAAGGAATTAATTATTACCTATTTGATACCCAGTGTCAGGTCTACCATCTTTGGATATAATGTTAGCCCAATCAGTTCGGTAGTTTTGCGTTTATCCCTCACAACTAAATAAAAAAAATAAATAAAAAAGGAGATAGAAACTAGCTCTTTTTCTTAATATATGCTAGCTAAGGTACCCATTCTTAGCACGAGTTGGAAAGTTTGAGATCTGTACTGCTAGATAATCTATAACATTCTTATGAACTGTTTCTCCTATAAAGTTAACACCTGAAACAATATACTGTCAGGCTGCAAGCAAGCAAACACATATACATGGTTCGGCAAAAGACTGGAATACATAAATAACTATTGTATTATTTTGCAGAAAGTAATGAAACTTTACGTTTCAGAATCTATTACAAATAGAAATATTTTGGCCTATTTTCTTATTTTTTCGCACGATGAGGGGACGGCCCATCCTGGAAGTCTTGAAATTCTTAAAAGTAAGCATAACTTGAGTTATACATAATTTTGAAGGTCTTAATTAGTATACCATAACAGCGCAAACCGCGCCTTAAAAGGTTAATTCAAGCAGAAGTTAAATCTCCTCAAATATTTTATTGTTGGCCATTAAACTCATTAAGAATTTGGCTAAAATTAATTTAATTAATTAAATTAATTAATTATTGGCTAAAATTAATTAAGAAAACCAGTCTAATTACTAATGAAGCACTCGGAACGATGTAGTTGAGTCTTAGGTACATGTATTTCTCAATAATAAGGATAATTTGACGTATTATAAAATCTACAATTAAATTACATTGTTTCGAATGCTTTATTGTATTAAGACTGTTCTCTTTACTCTTAGCATAGAGTTTAACGGCCAACAATGAAATCTTTGAGGAGCTGTAACTTCTGAATGGATTAACTTTTTGAGACGCGGTTTGCACTGTTATGATCTACTAATTAAGACCTTTAAAATGAGGTGCAACTTAAGGTATGCTTACATTTAAAAATTTCAAGACTTCCAGTGTGGGACGTCCCTTGGTCATGCGAAAAAAATAATGAAACACGTGAACATATTTCTATTTACGAATAAATAATACACGACTGCAAAGTTTCATTACATTGAGCAAAATAATAAGCTATTTCATATTTTCCAGACTTTTGTCGAACCCTTTAGATAGCACATATACATGTAACACATTCAAATAATACATACAGAGGATACATATGCATAGAATGCATACAACACATATAGAATCACAGAACATCCACTGGTAAAAACACAACACAAAAAACACAACACTGGGGCAAAAACACTCTAGGCTATCTAAAAGTCTAAAAAATTATTTGTTTTGGGTATTGCGATGGTAATGATGTTATGAAAAATATAGATTTTCAACCCTTTAGTATGCCTCATTTTCAAAAATTGAGGAAAAATACAAAAAATTTATTAAGTCATTCGAAATTATCAAAAAGGTCACTACCTATTTTTAATTAACCATTATGAAAGTTTTTACTAAGCATTAGTTGCACCAATGTTTTTAAATAAATCAACAATTTAATACAAACAACCGGCTCAGAAATAGATAAAATTATACTATAGAAAAAGTACGCGATGGTAGTGTTTTATTAAGGCGGGTTGACACAAACCGATTAATCTTGGACTGAGCTTGATTTTTACTCGGTCCGATTTAGAGCACACTCGGTCCGAGCCTACTCGGCCCGAGTTCAATCGGAGGATTAGCCAGCTAGTATTCTTGGATTGAATTGTTAAATGTATCCAGTGTTAGATCCATTTCAAATCAAAACTCGTAACCGAGAAAATATCTTTATCCGACAAACTCGGCCAGAGCTGTTTACATAAGAGCTATAAGGATATATTGTTGCACGATCCGACTAGCGTCCGAGTTATCTTCCGAGTTCACTTAGTCCGAGATTAATCGTACCGTGTCAATCCACCTTTGGTACTTTGTGCTTTTCTCCGTCATGTAGCAAAGCATTTAATGCAGTTTTTAATTTTCTTCGATTTAGAAGAATAGATCGTCCACAAAATACAATTTTTAGTACCAGTACAAATAGCTAGGTCAGCTGTGATTTTTTCGATGCGCTAACTTCAAACGTGGTTATTGTTTGATTTATTGTTTTTTGTATGCTGAAATCGCTGTTCGCAATATGAAAAGTATCGTTTGTAAACAAAGGAAATGTAGAAGAAATTGTAAATCATTCTGTAGCCACAAAATCTAACTTATGGAAATAATCGGATCTTTTCCGTCAATTCACCACCACTATTTTCTTTTGTTTTCCGTTAGGTCACCACCACTCAGAATCTGAAATGAAGTAAAGAAAGTCGTTCTGAGTAATTAGGAATATTGAATTTGGGGTTTCCTTTACCTGCACTATTTGTGAAAGCCTTATCTTATAGCACAGCGATAACCGGACCGCGCGCTCAGCGGCCAGTGATTAGCGAGCGGCTACAATTAATTTTTTCGTTATACTGCTTAAAAAACACATGTTTTTAATGCATGTTTTCCGGACCTAAATACACTCATTTTATTCCTAGGAATTAAAAGCTGATGTACTCGATACCAGCTGACTCTTTATAGTCCTAGGACTATAAAAGTCAAAAAGTGCCGAGTACGTCGTAATAATCGAACACTATTCATTCGATTACAAATAATCGAAACATTAATCGTTATTATCGAAACATTCATTGTTGTCAGTTTAATCAACTTGTGGAACTCGCTCATTTCACCAATCGATTATATTACATGCGTTCGATACGTCGATAGTTGTTCATTGTTGACACAAATGAAACTGACAATCAGCTGATTGCTTCAAATAGCAAGAACAAGACGGTGGCATCTTTTGAAGGCATCTTTAAAGATAAACAAGCTGTAACATTTTGGTTTTCTTAAGTAGTTTACGTACTGTATTGAGCAATATAACGAAAAACATAGTTCATCACACGGACCTAAAGCTGTTTTTCGTTACTCGGTCATTTTTCAACCTCGGCTTACAGCCTCGGTTGTAAAACTTGACCTTGTACGAAAAGCGTCACTTTAGGTCCTAGTAATGAAATATACTATTAAGTGTCGCAAGTGAATGCAACAGTGAGGAGAGTTCTGTGCGTTTTTTTACGTTCATTGAACGCCAGCTGTTGTAGTATTTGTTATCACTTGATGTTAGGACCTAACACAACCTAACCTAACCTAACCAACTCATCAAAAACATTAAGTAGTTCTGGCCACCAAAGTAACTTTAAAGTGTAACAACGTAATTAATATGTGTATTGTTTTTGTGTTTGTGTGTCAAGACTGATATTAGAAAGTTGTTATAATACTCTTTTTCCAACAATTAAACGTTTAAATGGTGAGTAAAAATATTATTTCGCAGTATTAGTTCCATCCCGATTAATTCTCAGCCTATGGAGAGTAGTTTGTAAATGCGGGGATATAACAGAAAATACCCTTAAATAGCTACTTACGCGAATACATGTGGCGTAAAAAATACGGACCGGAAAATCGGTTTGAATAAATGCTGGAACATATTACACAGTTCAGCCACCACAGTAAAGAGGGACGTCGTCAATCAATAAATTGTGTGAGTTTTCAATTTCGTTATTTAATTCCCTATTTTTTTTATTGTGGTTTTTAAATAGGAAATACTGTAAAATGTTGTAAACTAAACCTACTTCAATTTAAAAGAGAATTGGTGGTGAATTAACGGAAAAGATCCAAATAATCTAAACGACAAAAAAACTGCATTTCCGCAGTATGTTAAATATCCCCTTTGCAGCAGACCGGCACTCTAAGCAAATTCGAATTGCTTGAATATAATTCAATTTTTTTATTACAGCTTGGCTACGCTTTGGTTTTAAAATACGATTGCCCCCACGAAAGTACCATTTTTGCTCCTTGTGATAAACACTTATTACGATTATGTACGTTTATTTTATTCTGACATGTAAAAATTAATGTTTCTACCTCTGACCTTTAAACCGTCAAATTACACTATCCACGGCTGATTGTATTTCAGTATTCATATGTTTATATCATGATAAAAAAATAAAAACACTTGCGTCATTCTCTTACTACAATTAAGAAACTAAGAGAAACAAGACCTTTTTATTTACACCATTGATAGATTTTCGAGATGTTTAATTTACTTTAAAATTCTTTGAGACAGTCGTAATGTTTTTTTTTTGAATTCATATAAGCATTAAAAACAAAATGAGGAAAAATACAAAATTATAAGCCTTTATAGGGTAAGGCGACTGTCACATTTCTATGCGAAGGGGATTATTGTAGATCTAGTGAATGGAGCTTGCCACTCTGAGATGTCTAATGTCTCTTGATATTGATGTCGTCTTGAGCTTTGAGCGCAAGAGGAGATTTGTCTTTCGTCTAGAGAGTTATGGGTGGAGGGTACAAAATGTTATGTATTTACGTTACACCAAGTTATTTTAGTCAGAATACGTTTGTGAACTATCTTTGTAAAAGAAATAGAAAGACAAGTTTAAAAAATCAGAAAGAAAGATTTTTGTTTTCATATAAAATGCATAAAAATTAACAAAATTGTGGATGGTTTTAAGAAAAGGATTAAGATATATATTTACGAAATAGGTTTCTGGGTTGGATGTGACGAAATCGAACATTTTCCTGACGATTCAGATACATTGCAATTTCCATCTACAAGGGTACGAGTACGAAGCACAACTGGATCCATCAGCAATAAATTCTTGTTCAGCCTCATGGACCATTACATTTAAAAGGTTTTAGATTATAAACGAAAGTTTGTTGGTAATGCTTGGACGTCAACGAAAAGTGCCTCGTCGCTACGACAGTGTTATTACGGCTCGTATGTTCACTCTATGCTCGCAGAACGTGTTTTACTTTCCCATTATTTTATATTTATTTTGTATTTCATGTAGTAAGAGCCTTCCTAAAAACATCTCCGTAGCGTACAAAATCACTTATGCTTTTGGAGAGATAACGAATGTCCAAAAGTATAACATTATAAGACCTACAAAGCTGATATTTGACATGCACGCACCCCTTAGGCCATAAATGCAAACTAAGTACGGTTTACAGAATTACCATGGAACTATGTCCTACGTTACTCCTAAGTTTAAATCTTGCTACTTTGTACTACCCTAAGTACCTATAGAGAAGCTGATGAATTTGTTAAGAGAGCCTTAATATATAACATTTTAAAAATGTCTTCCGGTCCAGGTTGAACAGGTTTCACCCATGGAAAAACTTTGACTGGAAATTAAATCACCATCTCTCATAAATGAATACAAATAAATCGCAATTCTTAAAATTGTCTATAATAAGGCTACCATAAATCTTCATCAGCCTCCTACAGTTTAAGATTGAAACTTGGGAGTAACGAAAGGCATAGCCCCCTGATAATTCTGTGAGATTGTATTTAGTGTGTATCTATAGTTCACGGAAGGGATGTGAATTCGAATATTTAGCCCTTATCATAAAGATTTTGTGTTTTTATGTATAGATCATGATACTGTTTTTTTCTACGTTAGTCAGTGAACAGTTTATGGTACACAAAATTCTATCTGCAATCATTCCACACAACTTAATCCTTGAATTCCTAATACGTTATTATTCACACAGGCTTTGATTTAAATTAACATGTAAATCTCGGTAGTGGCATCTAATTTACATAGTTATACAGCGACGTGCACCGAAAACAAAATTATTAGACCCGCTGGCATAAAGCACCTGTTTGAGAAAATTCATCGATGTATGCAACACTGCCCTTTAGACCATGAACTTCGGTGTCCAGTTTGTGATTCAACCTTGCTAATATTGAAAAATTATAATAATGATTATTCTTTTACAAAATACCCTTTATTAATTACGATTTTAATGAAAGTTAAAAACAAAATTCATGTCAAGTAAAATATAAATGTATTGTAAATACTATTCCCTTACCACTTCCAAAATATATTACGTTAATACTCAATGTTTCCGGTTTTGAATAATATATCGTTACTGAGGCTTACATGATCCACATATATTATTTATGCAGAGGTTTTCGTTTTTACCCAAGTAGATGTCGAAAGTGGTCTAGATTAACCTTAGGATACGTGCTAAGTAACGACTGTGGGTTAAAACACAAACAAAACCTTTTCATAATTAGAGGGAATGAGAATATGCGATTCCCCTGACACTTAAGTTAAATACGCTCACCACGTTCTGTGAATAGGGAGGGGTGGAAGAAAGGAAAAGATATGCTAACTATTTTCTTGTCGTTGATATGAGCGCATCATATCAACATTGTCATAATTGTTATATCATCATTATAATTCATGATATTGTCATATGATCGTTTAAAGTCGGCTGATAGAAACGGTCTGATTAAAATAACTCACACCAAACTAGTTTTCTTTCGTTGTGAAATAAAGATGAACATACTAAAGTAATAATTTGTTGGTTAGGGATTATATAATTATTTTTCATGAATTCAATGAATTATTATTCATTTATCTCATCTTAGCTGACTATTTATAGTTATATTTTGTTCTAGTACTGGTGATATTTGTGTTACAGATATTTATAAGCTTAGTTGTATTTGTCTACGATAACTTATCGTAAAATGTTACAAGATGTGTATAATGTCGTACTCTGTAAGGTATATTTACAAAATATAATAATTTACACATACATTATTAAATTATTATTAAATTACTAACAGCTATAGAAAATAATAAGGATACAAAATATACTACCACGTTTTTATATCATGAAATCTCCAAAAAAGATATTTCATCTCATCACATTTGCTTACTATAGACACTTAAAACCATAGGTGTCATTTTATCAAATATCTGAATACGGTGCCAAGTATACCTCCCAAAGGCCGCTCTTCAAAATAACTAGGGCTCTCAGAAGCAGCCTGCACTTGATCCTAATGCTTTTTTACAAAACAAAACTGCTCGAGACTCCTTATTTTAAGAACGGTGACAGTTATATAATGATTATTTTATTCAACAGCAGTTTTCAAAGCTAAAAAACTGCTGACTAGGAAGGAACTGTTAAAATTTTTAAGAGGGATTACTAGACCGGGGCTTTTGTTTATGCATGTGCAATAAAACGAGTGCATCTATTGAAGATGTTTATCTCAATATATGCAAACTTATAATAAATTTTGGTAGCAAACCTTCCAAATAACTTTTTAATTTTAACTTAATAGTGAAAAATATAATACGACTACTAATTTATTTCTAAAAAATTCTTAATAAAACTGGATATATTTTGTTCATATGATTGAGATGTTCAGATGGCCTTTGCACTATCTCTACGTTTCTGCGACAGCAAACCCTCTCATTGATAACCTTAGGGGAAACAAGGAAAACTCTATATATTTTCTTATGTCTATGCATACCTGTACCTTAATAAAACCCGTTTGACACATATTTATTCTCAGTGAATTAAAAATAAATATTAAATAATTATTTATGATGAATCCGAATGTTAAGGAATATTAATTTACGTCCATAAAAAACGAGTTGATTTTTTCCACGAGAATAACGTGGGAAGTCATACTGCAGTTTTGCTGCCACAGAAATTTGTATCTGGGGAGTTTAGGGCATAATAAAGTGGACCTCGACAAAGTGAAGCCATTTACGACTTTTTATCAACCTGTGATACGAAATAAGTGAGTGAGTCAAATCTTATTATACATTTATTGTCAAAAATTTGGAATATATTAAATAACTTTTGTATTATTTTGCAGAAAGTAATGAATCTTTATAGTTGTGTATCTATTAAAAATATAAATATTTTGGCGTATTCTCTTAATTTTTCGCAAAATGAGGGGTCAGCCAACGTTGGAAGTCCTGAAATCCTTAAATGTAAGCATACCTCTAATAATACCTCATTTTATAGGTCTTAATCAATATAACATAATAGTGCAAACCGCGCCTTAAAAGGTTAATCCAAGCAGAAGTTACATCTCCTCAAAGATTTTAATGTTGGCCATTAAACTCTAGGCTAAAATTAAGAAAAAAATCGAACTACTAATAAAGCACTCGGAACGATGTAGTTTAGTTTTAGGTACATGTATTTCTCAATAATAAGAATAATTTGACGTATTAAGAAATTTACAATTCAATTACATTGTTTCGAGTGCTTTATTAGTAATTCGACTTTTCCCTTTACTTTTAGCTTAGAGTTTAGTGACAAACATTAAAATCTTTGAGGAGCTGTAACTTATGAATGGATTAACTTATTGAGTCGCGGTTTTCGTTGTATGATCTACTAATTAAGACCTTTAAAAGAGGCACAATTCGAGGTAAGCTTACAATTAAGAATTTCAAGACTTCCAGCTTGGGACATCTCCTCGTCATGCGAAAAAATAATAAGACACGTGAAAATATTTCTATATAACAAAATTGCAAAGTTTAATCACATTTAGCAAAATAATTTATAAAGCTATTTAATATATTCCAGACTTTTCCCGAACCCTGTATATTTTTCTTATGATATTAACGTTAGATAAATTACGCAGGTTTTCTGCCATAAAATTTAAAGTCGATAATTTTAGTTCATTAACGATTACCCCTTAGCTAGATGAAACTTCATTGCAAGTTTTAATGAGACTTAATGTAAATTTTCTAGATAACTTTTTCCCAGTCACACTCAAAATGTTTGTACAAAACAGCAATGAAATATCTATGAAATGGAATATTCTAATCGGCTATGAAAGCTAATGAAATTATCCCTCCAACTTTGAAATCGAGAGGTCAACAACATGTTTAATAGGTATACTGGAAACGTTGAAAAGCCTATTTTCCTTATGAATAGGATAAGAATGAGATTAAGACCTGTATTTATTAGGAATCTTTCGTTACCTAAGGAACCAATTCTCCAAGTTTGTAATGGCTCCCGTGAAACAACTGGTATCGATTCTTAAATGTTAATACAATAGTATTAAGTCCTTTGTAAATTTTTTCCTTGCATAAAGACAATAGTTGATTTTCATCACGAGGAGCCAAAGTGGCCAAGCTGGTGGTAAAATTTCTGGGCAGCGCCTAGCTTAAAAAATGTTATTAAGCACCACAAAGTCACTTTCGACACGTATGTCGATTAACGGTTTTTGTAATACTGCGGTAGGCCTGCTCTAACCTTTCCAAAAATGATCACATCTTACTTTTTTTTTAAATAAAGTCCCAACTTAGGTTTATTGATTTATCTACTTGTTAAACCGACAAATGAAGAATATGAGGCAAAAGTGCGTTGGAGATAAGCACTTTATATTTAAATTTAAAATAGTTTCTACATCGCAGTAAGTGTGTTGTGCTGCGGAGATAAGCCCGAGCGGTCCGAGCTTGGAAATACCGGTCCCGGGGTTCAGATGAAGTCTCTCGGGAAGCACTGTTTGTGATTCAGCGCTCCGTCACATGTCTCCGTCGTCCGATACACCATTTACATCGACAACAATGCTGTCTTCCAGCCATTCATGTGATAAACGATTAAATTTAAATGTATTGCTCTTTCTATGTTATTTTCATAAATAATGAGAGGGCAAACTATTTGATATTAAAAAAAATATACAGTTAAGGAAATTTTCAACTACATGTACAAATGTTACATAATATATTTTATATGTACTGCTTCATTTTCGTTAGTAAAAATTTATTTCCTCATGTGTGACTTAAATTTAATTTACTTTCGAACATGATATCTTAATAGTTTTCTCATAAACTCCTGTAACCTAAATTAGTTTAAAGTTGAATGCTCTGATAAAACTATTTGTTTCTTATAAAGTTCTATTGTTTCTAATTCATTCATAACGTTTTAATTTAAATATTTACTACTTAATCATAATTTGAAAAGTTGAACACATCAAAAATTCTAAATTGTAATTTCACACAAAACAGTCGTCATTCATAACTATGAAAAAGGTGTATTTAATATTATTTAAGATTCAGTTTAACTGATCATAGAGGTCAGATTGTTATTATTAACTGCAAATTTGTCTTCACGTCTTAAGTAACTATATTAATTTAGATTAATGTAACATGGTTAATGTAACATGGAGTTTTATGGTGTTGTAAACACTGTAGAGTTTTATTGATTGAAAGGAAGTTAAAATCTCGATTTACAAAAAGCTATGATAAGAAAAACACAAACACAGTAAAACGTTTGGTTTTTACTAGTATTAAAAGCTAAAACCAAATAACTAAGTAAGGGTTGCTTATTGCAACATTAATATCTCGTGTGGATAAACAACAATCTCGTATGTACTATAAATTTGAACACTCTAACTATATGCTACATTTACTTATTTTGTTTAGTTTGATTATTTTATTTAATTAATATTATTGGTATTATTATACAGTAATATTATTTACTTAGTGTTTATTATCTGAATTTGTATTGATAAAAATGCCTATTGGCGTATTGATTAGTTGTGACCGCTGTGCTCAGTTGGGGTACATCCCAAAAGTGACTACTGTGCTCAGTTGGGGTTGATCCTTCGAGGACCATAAAACTAACCCTCATCAAAAATAATACCGCTGAGCTCAGTTGGGGTATTCCACACAGGTCTGTTGCGACGGGAGTATTTCTATTGTTGCCCCCCCCCTACAGGAGGTATTACTATTTTTGGCCTCCCTATACTATACATGCGAGGAGGATATTCAGCTTACTCAGAAGGTGCTCGAACCGTGCCATGATAAAAAAAAAATATTATCCATATCTAAAGCCCAAACCAGCTGTACCTTTTGAGAAGACCAAAAGTCTGACTCCCATCAACTATATACTTGAATAAAAGGTCACCGTAAATAAGCCCCAGGAAAACTAGTAGTTTTTTGATTAAGATTTTCCTAAGGGCAAAAATAAAAAGAGAAAGGGCGAACAGCTGATCCATTTGTTTTTATTTACAGTCATTTGTTTCATTTTTCCATGTCTGCTGCGACGGGAGTATTTTTATAGCTCCCCCCCCCACAGGAGGTATTACTATTTGGCCTCCCTATACTATATATGCGAGGAGGATATTCAGCGTCCCGCCGACAAAGCTCCCGCGGATGCCGCTGCCCTGGGAAGGCTTATACCCAATATCATCAAATCTGCTCGCATGTACAGTAGAGCGTAGCCCTTTGGCAGGAATATAAACACCCCCGTCGTAACAGACCTTGTTACTTAGCGAATCCTAAAGCAGTTTTCTGTTTGATGAAATTATATGTATGTAGAACGTAGAACATGCCTTGATTTTATGTAAAAAAGGTTTCTAGGGTTTTAGGATATATCTTGAACAAAACAAAAAGACGACTACTGTTCAAAAATGTTGTAGCCAAAGAAATTATTAACATTAGCTATTTCGATAAAACAATAAGGAAAAAAGGACTTTTAAGTATCTCTAGTAAATGATTCATTCTATGTTCCATTCCTGACATCTGGTTTGACATGCTACTATTTTTTTACTTTTACATCTGTTCAAATATAAACATTTCATCAATTTATATTTTGCCTTAAGGATAACATTGGATCTTTGATATGGTCCGTGGTGGAGTTCGAGGGTCAAATAAAGATGAAAAACATTTATTTGTCCTATTTTATGCCAAAAGTATGAGTATACAAAATTTCAGCTTTATAGATGTCACATGGGGTATGAAATTTAATTCAGTGGTAAAACGTTACGATGGTCTATAATTGTATGCGGCCTTGGCTCGGGAAATGGGCTGTGATCGTCATGGTACTTTAACACCGACATAACATCGTTATACACTTATTTACCACATAAAATTGCAATTTGGAAAAGTATTTCAACATTATTTTTACCATTACGTATTGAAATTTGATCACAGTGGCGTTTTTGCGATAATTCAAGTAAAATACTAGTAATTTTAACAAAACAAAATGTAATTTATAATCAATCATGTTATGATAGAGAAAAACTAAAACTATTCTTTGAATCTAAAGTACACCAATTTTTTTTTTTTTTTTTTTTTTTTTTGGCTAGGAGGTGGAATGCGTTTACGCACACTGAGGGGCTCGTTGTCCCCTCAGTAGTGTCGGACTCCCACGAGCTCGATGTCCCGTGAACTACCGACTAAACCACCTCCCTCGGCACCGAGGACACTAGCCTGGAACTGTTTCACACATTACTTCGGGCTAGGCCTTTGATATTACGCCGCTAGGGCAACCTCCGTGGGGAAATGCTGAGGATTAAGGCCGATCGAGGTCGACCTTTTTCGCCCGAAGAATGGCCTGGACGTAGTGCTTGACACAGTTCCAGTTGCCCTCTCCCTGGAGCATAGCTCCGACGATGTTGTTTGGGCTGACGATCACGCCGATCTCAGATGAAAGCGAGGCTCGGCGTACGTGCCAACGGTCGCACTGAAAGAAGGTGTGCTCGGACGTGTCTGGGATGCCGGGGCAATACAGACAGTCCGGGCTGGCGACTTTGCCCATCCGGTGCAGATAGGCTCGGAAGTACCCGTGCCCAGAAAGAAACTGGGTCACGTAGTAATCGACCTCGCCGTGCTGCCGTTCCACCCATGGTCGGACGGAAGGTACGAGCTTGAAGGTCCAACGTCCCCTCGGCTCGGCTTCCCAGTCGCGCTGCCAGGAGTCGAAGCTGCGATCGCGCTCTTCCCTGGCAGCTGTTTCCCGGCCCACTTCAGGCCTCCTCCGGTAAATCGCCTGCCTCTCCCTCGCGAGGAAGAGGACGGGAATGACTCCGGCGATCACCATCACAGCAGGCTCGGAGACTGTCCGGTAGGCTGAAGCGACCCGCAGAGCTCCTCGGCGCTGGACTCGGGCAAGCCGATCTCGAAAGACTCGCTTCTCGAGTGCTTGAGCCCATACCTCCGCCCCGTACAGCAAGACTGACTGGACGGCAGTCATGAGCAGGCGGCGCTTGCAGGAGCGAGGACCGCCGACATTGGGCATAAGCCTACCAAGGGCAGCGACACCCGTAGCGGCTTTGTCGGCGGCGCGCCGGATCTGCTCGCCGAAAGACAGTCTGCTGTCGACCATGACTCCCAGGTACTTTGCAGCAGGCTTAGTCTCGAGTGTGACGTCACCTATCTGCACCGGGAACACGGTGTTAATCCTCTTTTTGGTGAGGACGACGATCTCCGTCTTACTGACAGCCAGGGACAAGCCGTGATCTCGCATCCACCCGTTGACCTTGGCCATTACCACGCTGAGCCTCAGTTTTGCCTGCTCGACGTTCCTCGCAGCGATCAAGGCAGCGACGTCGTCAGCATAGCCAACGAGGCGGGTCTCATCGGGCATGTCTAGCCTCAGCAAACTGTCGTAAGACACGTTCCAGAGATCTGGTCCGAGAATGGACCCCTGCGCAGCCCCGGAAGTGATGGGAATGCGCCGCTGGCCTTCGGTCGTGTCGTACAAAAGAACACGGTCTGACAAATACGCCTCGATCATACGCAGGAGGTAAGAGGGAACTTGGAACGTATGCTCAAGCGCCCACAGCATATCGCTCCACCTGGCGGAGTTGAAGGCGTTCTTCACGTCGAGCGTGACGAGAAGGACCACGCGGCGCGACCAGTGGTTGTGGTCCTCCGCCCTCCGCACTGCCTCAACTACCTCCTGGATAGCGTCGATGGTAGAGCGACCGGATCTGAAGCCGTACTGCTGCGGGGACAAGTCCCCCGCAGAGACGATGGCCTCGGTCAGCCTGACGCGCAAGAGCTTTTCAAGCACTTTTCCGGCCGTGTCGAGCATACACAGGGGTCGG
Source organism: Flexamia atlantica (assembly GCA_035578135.1). Taxonomy (NCBI): domain Eukaryota; kingdom Metazoa; phylum Arthropoda; class Insecta; order Hemiptera; family Cicadellidae; genus Flexamia; species Flexamia atlantica. Next base: position 25,301,379 of record JAQJVK010000009.1, on the reverse strand, counting down.
AAAGAAGAAGGGGTCCCCGGTGTACTCTTCGCCTTCGGGATAAGAACAAGGCGGGCAACCTTCCACGAAGAAAAGAAAACGCCTTCCGCCAGACACGCGTTGAACATATCGAGCAGAAGCCTGGGATTCACCTCCGCAGCGAGCTTGAGCACCTCCGCCGGAATGCCATCGGGACCGGGCGCTCTTCTGGGTCGTAGGGATCGGACGGCGGCGGTGAGTTCCTCTTCCCGGAAAACTGGGAAGGCGCCTACCTCTCCGAATTCCCTGACTGGCCGAACTGGGTGGCTGGGAAACAGTGTATCGACGACGACGGCCATGGCTTGTGGTTCCATGACCGCAGGTGGTGAGCGAGCCCCTAGCTTCTGGGTTACAAGTTTGTAGCCCATCCCCCAGGGGTCGTCGTCGATATCCTGACACAGCTGCTTCCAGCACCTGACTTTACTCCGGTTGATGGCACCGCGGAGCTCTCGGCGGGCCGCTCTGTGCTCAGCCGATCTGGCATTTGCATCAGGGCGGTTCCTGGCTCGCTGCGCAGCTCGTCGGAGACCAAGGCATCTCCTCCGGAGTTCCGCGATTTCAGGCGTCCACCAGTAAACCGGCTTCTTCCTGTGGCGGCGGGAAACTCCGGGCATCGACTGCTCACACGCGGTCGCGATGAGACGCATCGTCGATGCTGCCAGATCTTCGGCACCTGTGAAATTCACAATGCTCTGGCCTTTGATTACTTCTTTAAAGGTGTCTTTGCTCAGACGACTGGTGTTCCAGCGTCGAGCCAGAGGAGCAGGTTCAGCGCGCAAGCGCGCACCCTCGGGAAGGACCTTGAAGAGGATCCCCTGGTGGTCGCTAGAGGAATACTCCTCGCAGACACGCCAGTCGGAGATCCGCTGGACAATCCCTTCAGAGGCAAGGGATATGTCAGGGATCGTCTCTCTGCACCCCGGACGGCGAAAGGTGGAAATGCCGCCTGTATTAAGGATACAGAGGCCCGACCTGGCAGCCGACTCGAGGACGTAACGACCTCGAGTGTCGGTCCGCGGGGAACCCCATTCCACGGCTTTTGCGTTAAAATCGCCACCGACTATGACCCCGCCAGAGATTTTCATGATCTCATCCTCAATGGAATCGACCATGTGGCGGTAGTCTCCGATCGGTTGGTTTGGCGTGAGGTAACAGGAGAAGACGGTGAAACCCCTGCTCCTCACCCAAACGAAGCCGTTGCCCGATCCGGAATCGAGAACAGGCACCTTCCCGAGGTCCAAGATCCATATTGCCGCAGTGCCGGAGGGATCCGAGAACCACTGCGCGGAGCGTCGGTTCTGGTACTGCTCACTGAGAAGCAGTAGGTCAGCACCCTGCTCCGTGGCGAATTGGAACAGCAAGTCGTTTGCTGTCCTGCTCCTCTGCATATTAAGTTGCAGAACACTGATCATTTCTGTTGTTTCTGGCGAAGCTCCTGGATGGCCCGCCTGTACTGCCCGCAACGACCAGACCCAGCGGAATGCTTGACATGGTCGCCCTTCAAGCCGGCTTCTGTACACAGGACACAGGACAACACTGCATTGCACGCGCTGGCCCTGTGGTCCTGGCCGCCGCACTTGAAGCAGAGCTTGCTTCTATCGGGTCCAGGGCAGCGATTAGCTACGTGACCGAACCCCAGACATTTAAAACATCTGGAGGCCACGAGCTTCTCGCGCACCCGACAGCTCACATACCAGACTTTGAGGTGGCCCTTCTCCAGGAGCTTCGCGGCAGCTCTGGCTCCCAGCGTCAGGATCGCCACCTTCTGTCCCCGAGCATTCGCCTTTGAGAGGAAGGTTTTTACCTCGACGGATTCTCCGAAAACGGCTTTGACGGCAGCGGTCACTTCCGCCTCGGTCGTCAGCTCGTCGAGGTCTCGCACCTCCAGCGTCGTCTTTGGTTCGAGAACGCGGACGGTTGCGTTCGCTCCCAGAAGAGTCCTCAAGTCCTCGCTGAAAGCGGACTTGCATTTGGAGGCGTCCCCGAGTTCGACCAGAAGATCGCCGGCTCGAGTCTTTCTCATGCCCTTGATGACGGCGCCCTTCTCATCGGGCTTCGCTTTGCTGCGAATTTCGCCCAGCACGTCGGCGTAAGATTTCCCCTCCGACGGCTTGATGAGAAGAGCGTCCGGCCGCTGCTTGCGGGGCCTCTTCTTTGGCGCCTTCTTCTTCTCTTGTCCGCCGAGCTGGCTTCCAGGCTCCTGGGGAGGGTCTCTCTTCTTCCGTCGTTTCCTAACGACGTCCGTCCATTTTTCGGGGTCCGATGTCTCCCCTGGACCGTCACCTCTCGGTTTCTTCTCAGCCTCCGGTTGGGCGGGGCTGGAAGCAGCCCGCTTCCCACCGGCCGGCTGAGCCTTAACCCGCAGTGATGGGGTCGTCTGCGTCGACGCAGTCACCGACTCACATGACTGCCACGACCTCCTCAGCTGGATTATGTGGTGAAGGCTGGCCTCCAATTGGACGATGCCATCCTTCACATCCTGACTGATGTTCTTCTGCCGGGTGGTCGCGGCCTTCATCACAGCGAGGGTGTCGAAGCACTTTTTGATGTGCTCCTCCTCCTGCTGCCTGGCGAGCGCGATGACCGCCTCGAAGGGAGACGACCCATCATCCATCCGCTCATTTACAGTGGGTGTCTCATCGATGGCCACAGGTGTTTTGGCCCCCGATGAGGCAGGTGTCACGACACGGCTCGGCGGCGATCTTCCAATGCGCGACCTTCTTTCGAAGGGGCTTGCCACCTTGTCACCGGGCCCGCTCAGTGAAGAGCGGTTATGCGACTGGTTACTTTGTGGGGTTAGGGTACCCCGTTTTGATTCTTGCACATTTTGAGTCTCTTTTCCTTCAGTGCTGTCCATAGTGTCTGGCTTAGCCCCCGAGACTGGGCATTGACCCCCCAATAGTACCCCGATGAGAAAGTCAGACCGACCCATCACCAGAGAAACTATATCCGTGTTCGACCGCCTCCAAAACACTGGCGGTCCCAGACGAGCAGTGGCCTCGGCAGAGCCCCCCCGTGACCGCAGCAGGGCCCTATCCGGTCGCCAACCGGCACCGCCACGGCCAAAGGGATTTTCGCCGGCTGATAGGGCAGCCAGGTCAGCTGGCTGGGCTGACCCGGGCCCCTGTATTATCCGGCAGCCTGGGAGGTGCAGAACCCAGTTTTTAAGCTGTACCCTCTGCTCGTCCTAGACCTCCAGCGCAATGGAGGCTGAAGAACACAGAGTCACCACAGCAAATAGGCCGGAATGATTTAGAAAAAACAACCGGGCTATTGAAATGAACCGGAGAATGGAGTTATGAAAAGGAGACGCGAAAAAAGGACCAGTGCGCCCCCCTCCCCTTTTAGTCGGCTCTTACGACAAGCAGGGGATACTGTTGGACATTCTGTCCCGGCCCAACACGGGGGAAAGTACACCAATAAATACAATAATAATAATAATAATAATAATAATAATAATAATAATAATAATAATAATAATAATAATAATAATATTACAATAAAAATTCTTTTGGGAAAACTATTTAAGCCAGTTCAGTCCATACAAATTAAAAATATCCTACACATATTTAACAATACAGTATAATCTTTTTCTTGTCTTAATCCTTATCTTTAAATTTGCAGCTTGATATAATTAACTGTAAGTAAAAAAATATGAGGAAATTAAAGTGGTTAGTGCCAAAAACGCCTTAAGAATTGTTCTGTAAAATTACATCCATTAAAGTAAATGTAAAACATTTGAACCCATAAATGCTTCCCTGTATTGAACAATATATCTGAAAAATAAAACTGTGGTAGAAGCTGTATTAGGTTCACTTTAGGAGAATGAATTCCAAATCTTCTGAGACTCCAGCATAAAATATGCAAACTTTGTATGACAGAGTCTTATGTTATCTTTTGACAGTTGCAGATCTCTCTGGTTTCAGTTGAGTAACAAAACTTCTGAATAATGTTTTGGCCTCTAATTTTTGTCGATTCCCAACACAGGGGAAAAATTCTGCAGATGTGTTTTTAACAAGAGCACGGCATTTATCTTGGAGAATATAGCACAACCATTTGATTTTTACATGAGGATACCATTGAAAGAAAACTGTAGAAAAAAGAGTATAAAATAGATTAAATATTTACTACTGTCTTATTTGAAAAAAGTTAAAAATTTAAAACACGGATGGAATTCTTAACACAGTCCTTCACTAACTTATATTGACCACAGGAAATATTTTTATAGTTCGATGTTTTCGCAAAAATTTCAGAATAATGAGGAATCGTCTTTACGCATGTAAAAGTGTTTCCATCATACAGACACAGAATCATCTGTTATCAGTTCTTTTTTGTTGGCTCGTAAGTTGCCCATTGCCCACAAACCTTTTTGCCGTCCTAGACCGGAAAAACGGAAGTAAACAATCAGCTGATTTGCATCAAACCGACGTTTAATGCTTGTTTATTGGTCACTTTTTAGAGGAATGTAGTGGCTGTACTGGCAGCAGTACCAAATGTTTGTTCTGTTTGTTATAGCTTAGGTTTGAAGGATTGAGAAACGTATAGGTTTATGCAAGGACTATACCCTGATTATCGAAGGTGAGCGGCGGAGCGAGCGCGCGGCAGTAAAAACATTCTTATTCATAGCGTTGTAGAAACGAAAAAACGCTGTAAAAAATTTTCAATCCACTTTATTCCAATGACCAGTTAACTAGGAGTACACTCCTATGTCGCGTATAGGTCGAACGAAGCGCGGTAAAATGAAATGAAGGTTATTAAGTAAAAAATAAATATTTAAACATATAATTAACTACTTATTTATATATTAAAACACTCTTCGGGGTGATGTAGTTGTAGTTGATGTAGCTCAAATTGCACGACTTTGCAACAAATAATAAAAGAGGAGTTAGTTCACGAAAAGTGATTTTCAAGTCGAGTATAACTCACTTCGTTCGAATTACGTTACCACCACTGTTTTCAACTATTTTTTAACGTATATCGTTTAGTTTATACTGTGAGCTATATTACTAAAACACGATTTACGAATTAAAAAAGTCAATTCTTTGTGTTTGATTTATTATAACTCTGCTGAGAAGCATCGGAAAAAAAACTTCCTGTATAGAACCTTTAGTCGACTTTCTCTGGAACAATATATCAAAATTTGAGAGTCCTGAGATCAATATTTACGTCGTTATTAATTTATTTCTAAAGAACGGTTAACTATATTGTTAATTGATATTTTCATTTCATTTTCCTTTAATGATATTAGATAGTTTCCACAATACATATTCACCTAAAACATTACTTCAATACTACTAGATAAATCCTTACCAGTTGATAATTGGAATTAATTACCAACCTTGCTCGGGCGAACGCGGTCCAGACGAAGTACAGTAACTGGCCAATAACAACGGAGCTCATACTTCCAACATACACAGCAAATGCAGTTCGGATGAACTGAAAGGTTTCTTATTGTTCAATGTTGGTAAATCGGCATTGCTTTTACAATGCATTCTACATCTATATAGAAGCAGGCGTTGTTTATGAGAGAAAAACGGAGACATGCAGTGGCGCGCGAATAAAATGGGTCCACTAGGTCCAGACTGTACTTCAACAGTCATTGTTGCGCTCTACCTCGCAGTGATACAATCGTTTATATATTAATCTGTTTTAACAAACCGTTCCAATAAAAACATAAAACTGCGACGGAATTAACTTATATTTCATTTAAATACAATGTTTACTGATTTTCATTCTCAAAGTAGTTTAATAACTGAGATAACAGTACTTTAGAAATAAATTAATAACGACGTAAATATTAATCACGAGACTCTCAAATTTTGATATATTGTTCCCAAGAAGGTCGACTAAAGGTTCACTATAGGAATTTTTTCCCCGATGCTTTCAAGCAGAGTTATCATAGATCAAAACAAAGAATTGAATTTTTTAATTCATAAATCGTGTTTTTAGTAATATAACTCACAGTATAAACTAAACAGTATACGTTAACAATTATTTGAAAACCGTGTTGGTAACGTAATTGACTGGTCATTGGAATAAAAAGTCGACTGCACATTTTTAACTCCGTTTTTTACGTATCTACAGCGTTTTGAAGAAGAATGTTTTTACTGCCGCGCGCTCGCTCCGCCGCTCACCTTCTTTCGATAATCAGGGTTTACGTTATGATTGAAAGCATGTTTTTTTTCTGAGTAGTATGATGAAAAGTATCGTACGTTACACGGCCGGAAAGTTTTACAGTCCTCGCATGAAACTATCATGCTCGTCCGGCAAAACAGTACTATCCGGCCTAGTAACGTAATATATATTAATCATTCTTTTTTTAATCATTCTTTTTGAGACAGGTACCTCATGGAGAACTTTACCCTGAATATGAGTGAAGGATGAGTGTGATGATCGTGGCGCGATCTTGTACCCTTGTTACTGAATAAGGTTGGCACATTCCTTAGACAGGACTGTTAATTAATAGCTCAAAAACCAATGGCAGCTGGCTCCTGAAACAACTCCCCAAAAAGCTACTAACTTTTCTCGGAATCGATCCGGCTAACTACAAGTTTGTAGGCGGGCACTGTAACCACTACACCAACCAGCCCTGTTAATTTATTATAATTTATATTAATATTACAAATATTCCATGCTAGAAAAAACTTAAATTAGCTACAAAACAATTCAAGAAAAATTTGTGCGAATATATATCCGTGAGCCTAAATATAAACTTGGGAATACGGCGAATAAGAAAACAAAAAGGGCCTTAATATTTAGGCCCTACAATGAACCTTAAAATGAAAGCAGTTTTTTAAGATGTCAGATATCAGAACGAAAGATAAATAAATAAATAGAGTAAATTTAAGTTTATAGTGTATACTGATTGTAAGTAAATTTTAGATATCGACTAGCGGATTGATTAAAATTTACAAGTTTTTATTGTTTATGGAAAGAAAAATTTATCAAATAGAAAAATCGAATCTTCAACATATAGCAATAAACAGGATTTATTGGAAATCCTTTCGGTGTATTAGGTATAAATAAGCTAAGGCCAGAAAATAATATTTCACGTCCGGCCGAGTCTGCAGATATCGATTACGTGCTGTTTGAGGGCGAAGCTAATAATCTGAGTCAGGCTCTTGAGAGCGCGCCCGGTCTCGAGTGAGGTTAATTCATATTTCCCTACTTTTCACACAAACTCAATTATTCAGCTTCCAATTTATTTTTTATTTTTGCATTAATTATTTAAGTAGACCTACATCTTAAGGTGATGAGTCTTTTAAAAATGCAATAGAGCCCCTTGATTCTATATTTATTCGGATTTCTTCTTTATTTGATATATGCAGGAAAGGCTTATTAAAACCGTATTTAAGGCCTTACAAAGCTAGCTATTTAATTGAAAGGAAATAAATTAATCTTGGTTATTGACATATCATAAGGTTTATTTTTTTTAATGATAACTCAATGAGCCAAATGACGTATATATCCCTGAATTTCGTTACTTCAAAAAGATTTTGCAACTGTGTCGTTAAAATGTCTGGTGATATACATTCATTACCTCATCAACTTCTTCACTTAACTCTTTCCTTTAATCGTTCAGTTGAAATGAAAATTTTAAAGGTTCAATGCTGTTCCAAGAAATATTAAAGCCTTATTTTTAAACTCTTTTGCCAAGCAGAATACGTTAACGAATACAGTAGAGCGCCGATTATCCGAACTATTTGGGGACAAGGGGTGTTCGGATAACTGAATATTCGGATAATCGCACATGAAAAGACAAAATTTAAAAATTATATATGTAACATAAATTTTACTGGTAAAAAGGCGAAAAAAATATCAAACAAAAATTATTCACGTAATTTTATTATTAAATTGATCAGAAGGGTATAAATTTTTAAAGAAAAATTTATCGTACATAGATACAGTATACACTGTATACTTTTTATTTATAGAAAAAGTCCAAAATTTGTTTTTACTTCAGCCCTGACACACAAATGTGGCGTGCGAATTTGAATTTCTTGAGTATCATGTTCAAAATATGAATTATTACGGCGTTCGGTTAACCGACGGTTCGGATGACCGACGTTCGGATAATAGGCGCTCTACTGTACATAAAAATAGGACGTCAAATAGAGCCTATTTAGACTGTAAATTAAACTTTTGTTGGAACACGCTCATACAATTTTGCGGAACTTATAAATGTTCCGCAAAAACATGATGTTGTTGATGTTGTTGACATGATGTTGTTTTTAGTAATAAATGTGTCAGTGTGTTTACCTGTAATATTTTGCAGTTAAGATGGATCTGAAAACGCACCCCATTTATTGGCAGGTTCTTGGCATAGTTCTCCAACAACGCTCGGGTATTGAATTCTACTGTTGTTTTGATTGATAAAAGCAATTTTTCAATAACAAATTGAACTCAATTCAGTAGTCTTTTATATACACGCAAACTTTTTTAGTGTTTTAAATTTGTTAGTCTTTTTTATTTATTTTATTTGAGTTTTCAATATTGCCCTATGAACGTTGTTTTTTATAGAACGTTTGTCTAAAACTAAAAAAAATCATTAGTTATACCATTATGTTTCAATTTATTAGTTACAAAACGATTGATAAAAATCTTTTTGCCGTCCAATTCGATGAAATACCTATGTTATAAAACTACAGCTGAACACATAATGCAAAGTATGATGCAAGTATGCAAGTAACATCTTTTCAACATTCCGTTACATAGCTAAAAGAAAATAAAATATACGTGTTGATTTGCGATGTCTAGTTAGGATACAATGGAGGGTTTCGAGTTAAAGTAAAGTAATCACTTAGGAAATTTCGTATTATAAAAACACATTTTTTTTTTTGTATTTCATAAATGAAGGTATCTGTCTAGTTTTCGTAAAATGCAATAAAAATTATTGGTTTCAAAAATTACCATTGCGTAGTCTACCATAACGTATATTTACTTTACCGCACGATTAAATATTTAGCATAGGCATTTATTCATTGCAAAACCAACATAAAAAAGTAAGGTATTTGAAAAGAGAAATTATTCGATGCACTGCAAATTTTAACAAAGTTTTATATGAATACTATAAGAAATAACGCAAATATCTTTTGACTGAGGCCCTCCCTTCATGAACACGCAATCCTGCCATGCATATTGACGGGTATCACGAGAGCGGTCGAAGCTAAACATAGGGTTAGCACATATCAGATATATAGGCTGTTATTTGTTTAATTGAGTTTGTTTTGTACACAGACACATAAGGGCTTGCCTAAAGGCATTTAGGCTTTAGAAATCGAAACATGTTACTATCACATAAGGGAAGTTATAGGCCAATGAAAAATTAAAGAAGCAATTTTTGCAATGCATTATAACAATGTTTACGACATCATACTACGTAGAAACATCACTTGTATGTACCTTATTGTTGAAAGGAAAGATATTCTTTGCTAATAACTGCAAAGTAACTTTGCCCCAGACATCTGACTATATAGCGTGCCGTGAACTTCTGCTTAGAACGTATGTAAGTAAACAGGTAATGAAAACAATGCCTTATAATTATCATTAAGACATTAATTATCATAAACATTTTTAATTTATGTAGACTGTCAGCCAGTTTTCTTCATTACATTTTTTAAATCTGCTGTTAAGAAAAAGTTTTGCAAGGTTTTCGAATCAAAGGTGGTTGGACGAGGTTGAAGAGTGTATCATTTTTATATCAAAGATTTGATCACGATGGTCTGACAAAGGAGTTATAAATACATAGCTATCAAAAATTTCAAGATATATATTGTAAATATATTGTCTATTCCAGTTTTGGATTTTTTATTTCCCGGGTGTACGATTTTATTGTCTTTCATTCCAAAACTAGACATAATATAGGATAGCTCTTGTTCCTCACTTTTATGTGAGCATTAATCAATGTTCATATCACTAATGAAATTATATTTAGTTTATAATTCTTTTTTTATTTTAACATTTCCTTATATGCGATAAAGATATTACTAAGTTTCAGTGTTACGGGCCCGGTCTTAAAGTAGATTGTTTTGGTAGTTTAGATATAAATCTTTATTGATTTTTTAAAATTGGAAACTGTTTTTCAAATATCCTACAAAGTTTATATGTTGCGAATAACAACTGTACTAAATTATAAAGGCATTTAAAATAATTTAAGGTTAGATTTAAAAACATTCTTTTTCTAACCATTTCCTTACTTACAATTTTTATAATTATGGATTATTAATAACTCACCTTGTTATGTCTTAAAATGAACTTTCCCGCATTTTTTATTTTATTGAAGCACATACAACCGAAAATAATTGCCCTAGGAAAGCCTAATCCGGTATTTCCCAACGGTGGTACACACAAATTAAAGACAAATTCAAACTAAAAATACAAGGTTACAGCAGTTCCGTGTTATACCTACAGCACATTCGCACATAATATTGATAGATGTTTATAGGTTTCCATATTTTCAACATTAATAATATCGAACATAATATGCCAAATTCGTACCAAATAGTCTAAAAAAAATATTTATTAGAATACCTACTTCTTTAAAGGGGGAAATTCACTAAAAACCCCCTTCTCAGGCAGTACGACGGATATAATTATTCTTGATTGAAATACTGGTCAGAATCTAAGTTATGTTTGTAATGATACACTCAGTAGAAGACATGCCACGAGGCTTTGAGAGGCCCACAACAACTATTACACATACAGAGGGGAATATGTAATAATTCATTTGGAGCTTTTTTATAGGGAGTACTCTCCCCTTGTAAACTATTCTAAAAAGGTTAAAAATAATTATTACATATATTTGTTAGTTTTTTCAGCAAGTACAGGTTCATTGGAATTTCAGAGTAATTTTAAGACATCTAAGACTAGTTGCCCTACCTAATTAGGCCTGATATTGTTATTTTTTAATTTTCAGATTAACAAATCTTATTATATCAATTAAACATCGGCATAGAAGATGTTTTATGTGTATTTCTGTTAACTACCTTGTATTGTTATACTTAGATTTTATGCATACATATTTGTAATGTATATATGCCTAAATAAAAGTACACTATCTGTGGAAATAGTCAAAATTTACTTTTAATAGCCAAAGTATGAGAAAATAATGACAAACATAGTGCCTTGTTCAAAAACCCCGTTTCACTTGTTTATTTGTACTTACGTTTATTAAATATATATGATTATTGATATGTAACATTGCAAATAATAGAAAGACATAATAATTTACCCTGATAAACGTAGTAATGTTTCCATATTAGCCAAATAGTAACTATGAGAAAAGCAGAAGTACATTTTAAGAGGGTTTGGTGGAGGGAGGGCGGTTTCCTTTCGGTATTACGTATAAATATTTTAATAATTGTGGTTGATTCACGAGCACAAAAAGCCTGAAAAACACTTCAATCAATAATCCAGGTCTTCCTAGGATCTTACCAGGTTTTTAAGTGTAAATATATCAAAGCTCCATCAACCCACCTCCTCAGTGAACAGGTCAAGTCTATTAAGAAACAATTGTCAAAAACCTTTTTAATCCGAAAATCCGTAACATTGAACGGTCCCTGGTAAAGAATCGAATAAATAAATTAATTAACGGATGAATGAATGAAAAACATAGTTTATTCCATAAATAAACTTATTCTACTTACAGAACACCGACATCAAAACATTTTATATCAACAAGTAATCTCTTTATGTAGAGAACTCTAACTAAAGAACATTAACAATTATTACAGCCGAGTCAGGCTGTCTATAATAATCTGTCTATAAGTACTTGGAAAGATTTATAATATTGCTTTGAGACAGGTAAGAGAACTAATTTATGATTTTATTAAGTCAAAAAGTAAACGAGAATATTTAACAAACCTCATGTACTTTTACAAATAAAGAAAAACTAAGAAAATATAACTTATTTTCTAGAGATTTACTGTTGGGTTGTAAATAAATTGTAATTTTCATTATGTTTAGAATTTTAAATCATCGCATGTCAAAATTATGTTGGGATTGGAATTGGACGATTAAGACACGTGGAGCTAGTGAGGGCTGCAGCAGTCACTAATGTCATTACGCTTTCATGTTGCGTTTACGAGGCGAAGCATGGACAGATACGGGAGATAGTGTAATTTCTATTACTGGTTGAAAGGTCATTCCCATTGGAAGCCATGAGAACGTTTGTAAACTGTTTGCCTATGAACACGACATTCGATGGTGAGCTCCCTTCATAAACAAATTTCTAAAAGACGTAGTTTTTTTATCACATAATCTTTAGGAAAAATAAACATTGGGGGTGATGAATATGAACAGTTTTTAAGACCCATTTTTGATGCCATTTAAGTTTAAAACCGAATCTATAATAAGAAGCCAACGCGCTGCCAACAATATTTGTTTGATACATTTACTGGATGAAATTCTAATATTTTCTTTATAGGCCTAGGTGATCATGTTTGCTACACATATACTTAGAGGAATAGCATTAATATGATGCATAATAAAATTGTGAGCATTTAAAATCAATAATCAATACATATTGTATTATACTCTCTATAGACATATATTAAATACAATTTTTACGAAACATAGATAAGTATCATATAAAATATAAGAGCTTAGAATAATAAAATTAAATATTCCCAAGTTATTTCTTTGAATGATGATAAATAAACTAAAAAAGTAACCAGAAAAAGTGTTAAAGAAAAACATTAAGTTATTTACTTTGATACAGTAAGTAACCTACAAATTACTCAACATTTAAGACGGCTTAATCATTTTATATTTATTAGCTTAAATTTTGGTGGAAAACAATTCTAAATTCTCATTTTGCATTCATAAAATTTTCGACCTAAAAATTATGAATATTAAAAGGTGCATCATTTAAGGGAAACTAAACATAAAATAGTAATGACTTTTATTATTACACAAGAAAGAGATTTAAAAGAGAGTATCGGTTTTCAATAAAATCACCCTTAAGCGAAACAAATACAATTATAAACCTATACAAATATGTCTGTTATGAATTATTTCATCTCCTTATTTTACCACAATAATAAAGCGAGTAGTTCAGATTGGCTTGGTGCTGGGTGGTTTATCGGTCACACGACCAATCGTGTGTTGACAGTTAATCAGCTTCATTAACGATTTTCATTATTAGTCTAACCTCAACTAAATAGCAGATAATATAAGCCACTAAATATATTGTCCCGACATTTTTTATTCATCCAAGTTTTACTTGATTAAGTTAAAATATAAATTTTGCTAATAATAAAGTATTACGGATTAAGTTCAATTACAACAGCAATTTTATGTACAGTTCCCTTTAGTCGGAAGTCGTTCCTAATTATAAACTTTTATTTAAGCTAGAATATTGGTTTTAGTTGATTGCTCTTTTGTATATACTAAAAAAGGCTTTTTTAAAACGGATTGATTGAAATTAGAAGTAATGCTACTACGAAGAAGATGTTTGAATAACAATCTAATTTAGCTCATCTTAAGCATCAATCTGTGATGTCAATTAAGCAAACAGATTGAACCACTTAGAAATAAAAAAGTTAAAGACACACTTTATGTTAAGTTGAAAGTTTAAAGACACTATTTGTAGAGCAGTAACGTCCACAGGCGACGGAGCTGAGAAACGACTGCCAACGTTAACACTTCCTCGCTAGCTTCAAACCGTCTCGCTTTATTTATTTTAGAAGAAATATCTTCTTACATTTTTAATCAATGTAAATTTTTATCGCCAAGCAATTTGTAAATGTAGTTTTAAATATTAAAGTCTTTACTTGTTTTGTTATATTATTCATGTAACTTGGTTTCGCACTTACATGTTTAATAGGGTTTCGTACTAGGGACATTAGTAGGTAAATTATTATTATAATATTATTATACAAGTTTTTGTAAAAAAATTGGGATTGCTGTAACTTTGCCTATGATCAACGTAGAGACCTCTAGTTTTCACCATTCATCTCCTTTACTGTTCTCTTTAAAATTATATATATGATAGGGTTTATATTCAAAGGTTTTCCTCCCACTTTTTAGACAGACGGAGTAAAAATTTAGACTTCCCTAGACTTGTAATGATTCCCTGAAGTAAAATGTTATTTCGAATAATGGAAATTGGCAATATGAAGCATGGGGAGTGCATCTTTTGAGACATTTGTTTGTTATAAAATAATGATAAATTTACATTTACTCCTCATCATCTCAATAACCGTTCACGTTAGATAGGTAACGTATGGTATCACTTGCCCAGTTCCGCACACGCTCCCGAACACGTGCGCACGTTGTTAATAATTCGATGTTTTCGTGTCCGTGTCTAGTGTCAATGTTGAACGTTATGTGTAATTTTTTTATAAACTTGACCCAGCTCGCTTCGTAAGAAAGCAGCTTAATTTGGTGTACAGGATAGGATGCTGAAGATGGCCTGAGTGCTGAAACGTTTTCGTCCGTTTTAATAAAAAGGATTGGAGACGTAAATAAAACACTTAGTATCACTTTGTTCGAAATTCAATGTAGATTATTTTTGCAAAGTATAGTATTAAAAAGACGCACCGTTTTCAAGATATTTGCTAAAAAGTAAAAAAAATTCAATTTTCCCTTCTAATAATCCCCCTTCTACCCAAACCCGACGCTGAAATCTATGTAACTTTTGTTTACATAATAAAGGAAGTTTATTAAACAAATTTGTGCTGGTTAGAAACTTTTTTTATGTCCAGTTTTTCCCCTTTTTTAAGCTAATTGCACCGTTCTAAAGTAAAACTGTAATGTGTTATATATACATCTATGTATAAAACCCGATACGATTGACTGTGTGACCGACTATCTTATTGATTGACCACAATTTGATAAAAAATAAATGCCAGTAAATTTGATTGAATATAAATTAGAGCGGACCTTGAAAACGCGCACCATAGTCAGATTTTTTAAAGCATACCTTATACCAGTTTAAATTCAAGTTTGCAACACTGAAACCGCTTTGCTACTCCCGTAGTTTTCCAAAAACGACTAAATTTCGGTACTTCTTTTAGTTGTTATAAAAAAAAACACTTTGAAAAGAAATTTTACTTCACCCAAACCATTCATGGAGCTAAATTAGACAGTAAATGCAATAAATTAACACCAATTGAGTTCTATAAGCTTAATAGTTGCGGAGAGTTAGCTAGTCAAAGATAGCCAATTTTCAAGCAAACAGTGAAACATTATCGGTAGGGCCATTTTCAATGTTTATATTGGCTTGACTATTAATTATCTTTAATTTGAGTCTACGTTGAAGCCCGTAGGTCGAATATTTTTCCTAAAGAAGTAAAAGTATTTTAAATTAAAATTAGAAAATATAATCAAAAGTTCTTAAATTATTATTACATAAAAAGGAAATATGTATATTGCTAACGTTATTTTTAAGCACAGTTTGCATTAAAATTGCCTACATTTGACTAGCTATGAAAGAAAAATATTTACTGTTGTAGGCAGATAACAGAGTTTGACCGAGTGAGGTCGCACGATCAGTGCGTTACAGAGCAAATGTTATAGTTTATCACTTAATTTAGTAATTTTAAAAGCAGCATATTACATAATAATTTTAATTTAAAATATGTGACTTTAAGTGACGAGCATCGGTAGCTGCTAGTTTTAATATACTTAATATACCGGGTGTCTCACCTAAAGTGAACCAATAGCTAACTTTTTTATTATAAATCTGACAAAGAACTTCTTATGGGGGACTTCCCTTTATTTTTAAACTGCTTTTTGGAGTCACTTTGAAATTGAAAAATATGGCCGCCATTTTCCAATAGACAGACAACTTTAATTTTTCGTATAGAACACCCTGTATTTTATGTCGTTTTTGAATTCTACACTTGATTTTAGGAACTTTTTATTCGGGCTCATTTTTTCGTAAACTCAATGGTTGAGGAGATAAGAGAAGTTAAAGTTTGGCTTTTGCCCTTTTAAAATGCATTGTGTTCAATTAACTATGCCATCCCATGTATTCCTTATGGAGTGAAATCATAACCAAAATAACTAATTTCCACCAGCGAATCTAGACTCAAAATTATTTTGTGGTTAAATCTCAAGTAAACTTATATATTTAGGCACTTTTAACCCAACCATTTCGATATACAGACTACCAACATTATCCCAATGCATTTTAAAGGGGGAAAAAAAATCAAACTTTAACTGCTCATACCTCTTTAACCATTGGGTTTAGGGAAAAAATTCAAAGAATAAAAAGTTCCTAAAAAGCGTAGAGTTCGAAAACGTCATAAAATATAGGGTGATCCATAAGAAAAATCTAAGTTGTCCGCTATATTGGAAAATGGCGGCCATATTTTGAAATTTCGAAGTGACTCCAAAAAGCAGCGTTAAAAATAAAGGGAAGTCCTCCATAAGAAGTTCTTTATCAGATTTATAATAAAAAAGTTAGCGTGTATCTACTAAAACAGCTTCATTAATTTCATATAAACTTTAATCGAGCACAACTGCTAAAGGGAAGAAAAAAATTGAATTTCCACAAAAATACACATCGTTGGAAACCATGAACACGGAATAGGACGAAGAAAACGTCTTGAATTGATTTCCCAAAAAAAAGTTACAAGAAGAAAAAGAAAGCACACGATTATGCCCTGAGTGGCTTGGGAACCAATCAGCTGTTGTTAATTACTGTGCCTCATTAGTGTCAATTTACAATCAATCTGTCCTGGTTCAAACAGCTGTGAACAGAAGCGTTCCAAGCAGATGTGTTGAGTGCTGTGTACATATAAGCTATATTATAATCTAAGTATTGTGTAACTTGCAATAAATTGATAGACCAGATAATGAGGGTACTCATTTCGAATATCTTATTCCTTTTTAAATATAGTTTCTCCTAAAACTAAACATAGATCATGCATAAACATTACGCATACAACATTAAATAACTTATATTTTATGAATTAAAACATATTCAGTGAGAAAAACTTCGGATTTTTGTTTCACGTGAAAAATCATACGTGAAAAAATATTTTACTATGTATTAAGTAAAATATTATACTCTACAGAGTATTACAATTTTTCTCAGTTTATAAGTCAAATAATTGATGGTTTAGGTCTTGAATAGCTTAAATAAAAAAAACCGCGTAGTTTAAAGACAAAAAATGTTCTTAGGTTTATTTTGCCCACAATACTTTCAAATCTTTCGTGGAAATAACTAATTACTCTGACATTGTTCTGGCCAGTTCCCATGGAATTTTAGTCTTCAAGCGTTAAATGTGTCAAAATACAGCCTTGTTTGTTATGTTTAATTCGTATTTCTTGGTAATTTTACAGTCAACGATGTCCTAAAGGTTTCAGTTACGTTTTAAGGCTTTTTTACATTTATGTAAAGGCTTCCTAAGAACGATATAGATTTAAACATCAAAACATAAAATAAAATTATACATTACACATACAAGTGTTATCTTTACAGCCTTACATTATGCTAAGTTATACAATATAGTAGAGTCGAGGCAGCGGGTTTGGCCATAATGTCAGAATCAACGGAGCTGAGAAAACGACGAGAAACTTTAGCGTTTCTGTAAAGCTGAGAACTATTTTATATCAGTTTTAAAACTTGTTTTGACGTAAGAACATGACATTTATAAATTTAGATTTTTGATCAAACGATCAAACAGTCAAACGCTTTTGACATTTCAAAAGTAGTTTAAACTGCCATGTTAATATCATAGGATATAAAAATACCCTAGTTTTTCACAAATCACGTTTCTTTAAAATAAAATAAGTTCTTACTAAGAACTATAATTAATTTTATTTATTTTTCTTCATTTATTTATGCACCCTATATGATTTACATAGATACTTAGATGACTTTTCTTTATGACAAACATTTTGTATTGTAATATTATTTAATGAGAAACGTTACTGTTTGGATATGTTTTATAGTAGTTTATGTTTATAAAGTAAATAAACGATGTCATAAGTGGAAAAAAAACTCAGGTGAAAACTATGTTTTGTTAATCTTTGGGTACCAAACCTTATAATCTAAGTATCGATACATTTAGATGTGCATTTAAAAATGAGTTTTGCTAAATGCGAAAAGTTAACATGATTGGAAAACAAAGTTGTTTTCTCGGGTTGTTTGCATGTTAAATCAATTGTTATGAAAATTATTTAATAATCACATTTTAAAAAGTAATATTCGGATGTAAAATAAAAAATAAAATATTATGATAAAATATTTTTTCTTGTCATTAAAGATTTAAGAATAATAATGGAAATAAACACTAGTTTGGAAGATTTTGGCCGAAGCCGATTGTATGAAATAAGGTTAGAGTGGAAGCGGTTGGAGCGACAGCGGGTGTGGGTGACTCACTTGAAAAGTGCTCATCGCCCCTTATAACTGAACAAGATAGGTCCTTTGACTGCAGATTAAAGTGAACTTGTCTCTAATCTTCTCTCGTTTGAAACTCTTAAATTTCTATTTCCTTGCTGACAAATATTAAAGTTTTTAGGGTTTTCTTGTGTCACGGAGGGACGTTTTAGTATATTCTTCCTCTCATCTACAAATTAAATCAATCCTCTCTTTAATAAAGCGACGTTAATGAAAATACTGGTGAACATTAATAATAGATGGATTAGTGTGTAGATATAACGGAGTTAAAAATGAATACTAGCTGTTATTATACTACTCAAAAACATTCGTATGTCTTGGTTCTTTAAAACATCTCTAAAATCACACTTGCGTTTCCCCTAGCAATTTTCCACAAGTCTCAAAGTACATTACAACGTTCACGACCAAACAGCAGTTGCCATTTTCAGTCCTCTTTCCAATTACGTTCACCATTATCATCAATAAAGAACCTATTTAAAACTGTTAATCAATTAAACAGGAGCATAAACAAATATTAAGAAATTACCTAGGTCTGGTTCCATGGTCTAGCGATTACGCGAAGGATTACTATGCTACAAATCCGGATTCAAGTAGTCCAGGCAACGAATGACCAAAAAAAAGGTATTGAAATGCATGGCAATGAAATGCATGGAACGCAATTTTAGACTTCGCAGCTTTGTTTGGACTAATTAGGAGGTGAACATATTAAAGGTAACCCCTCACCTCCCTCCCCGTCCGTAACCCTTGAGCGGTGGGAGGAAGGGGGGTCTGAAGTTACTATTTTTTTTCCTAAATATCTTGAAAACTATCAACTTTTAGTAGGTATTCCCTATCAAATTGGAAAATAAAGGAAAGTAAAATTTTCTGTAAGAAAAGTATTAATATGTCTATTTTGGTCCAACCACAAGGTCCATTTACAAGGTAAGCACTAATTTTACTTGTTTTAAAACAAATATTTCTTCCATAAGAAATACATGTAAATTTGTGAGTAAGATTCATGCCCAGTGGGGCAGTGGGGCTTTTTTGCCTAAAGGAAAATGAAAAACATTCATGAAATAGTGATGGAATTCCCAGTAATTTGACACTTTAATCATAAAAAGTGGCCAAAATTAAAGGAATTGGTGAGCTCAAAAAAGTTACTTTTCAAGGAGTTATTATAAATATGTGGTTACTACACCCTTTTTCTGAGCTCGCCCACACCTTTATTGTGGGTACTGGACACTAGTTGACATCTGTATTAAAGGCGTTCCAGCAGATTTCAGCTCCATTCGCTTCATTTATATTATCTTATAGTATCAAAGAATTTAAAAAATATTCTTTCAGCGAAGGGAGCCCCCACGATGTACATGAATAAAAATTATTCCCTCATTTCAAACACAGAGTTATATCAACGGTATATCGTTAGGGTTTCTATAGAAACGAAATGATGTATATATTACTGTCTAATATTTTAGTACTATTCTTTTCAACATGAGCGAAGCCACGGGCAACTTCTGGTTATTTTATTAAAATCAGTTTTAATTCAACCACTCAAACAGGAAAGCCACCCTGTACTATGTAGAAGTATGATTAAATCTTATCCCTTTTACTAGTTAGCATAATATAATTATTAAAATGCCAATTAAAATTGGTTATAGGTACTAAGTATAAATGATATTTTTAAATTATTCATAAACAATGCATCTGTAACAGTTTTATAACCAAGGCTAGAACAGCCTTTACCCAGCATTCTTCAGATTCAAGCCCCGTTCATACTGCTGTAGCTCGAGCTATGCTATATATTCGCCGCTTGAGCCAAGTATCCCCAGCGAGGACAGAATCCCTCGCTCCCCCTGCTGGCTATGCCATCACCCGGCGGTGATGTTTGACTCGTACTTGCGGTATATACCGGTTAGTCCCACTCATTCGTGTCTCTTTGAGCACAAAAACTTTCCTATAAGTGGTCTAACTTTATTGAAATGTTGCAAAACGAGTGAAACAGAACTTTATCTGACTAGTTCAAAACTGCCTCATACATAAGGGCTATACAAGAAAATTTCTTCCCTATCTCAAAAGGTATTAAAATGTACTTATTTTAACTTCTTCTAACCTGGAAAATAAAATAAAACAATATAATTTATTTTATCTTAATTGTTGAAATTGGGCCAAAAATAAGTAATTTAGTATTTTTAATAAATTCCCATTTACTTTAGTAACAGACATCGAAAACAGTAAACACTCTAGAAAGTGGATATCAAGTCAAATTATACAGTTTTTCGTGAAAAGTATTGTGCGCAAGTAATTTTTCAACGTGTAGGGGATCATCATAAGACGTCGCGTCGCCCCAACGCGACACAGCATAGGTCGAGCTACGTCATTGTGAAAAATTATATTCAGTTGTGTATGAACCAAAGTAAACGAAACTGCGTTTTACGTATTATAAAGTCCATAACACACACCAAAGACCATATATCCGGTCTTTTGCCCTCATGCAGGATTCATGAAGCCTAATAAAAGTATGACCACTAGTTGAAGCAAGACAAGAAGGAGGTAAGGCATGCGATATGTCCACTAATTGTTCTAGTTGAATCAAGACATGTAGAACCACTATGGGCTCCACTGTTGAAGCAAGAAATTTGGAAGTAACCACTGTGGAGGTCTTTACGATTGTTACGAATGAAGTTTTCAGATAACCAATATGATCTTTACGATTGGAGCAAGCTATGTGGGAGGTAACCGCTGTGGTCTTTGTGATTGAAGCATGGCAACCACAAAGGTGGAGGTAACCACTGTGGGCTCTACTGTTGAACCAAGGAATTGGGAAGTAACCATTGTGGTCTTTACGATTGGAGCAAGGAAGTTATCAGATAACCAATATGACCTTTACGATTGGAGCAAGCTATGTAAGAGGTAACCACGGTGGTCTTTGTGATTGAAGCATGGCATGCAGGAAGTAACCACTGAGGGACCTGCAGGTTAAGAAAGGCATGCTGGAGGTAAGTCTGGGTTCCACCGTTCCCGCCAATTACGCGGCCACGGTCACGTGACGTCACGCGGTGGGAACGGGGAACTTGCGAGGACGGACAGGTGGCCCAGGCACTGGATGGTGATTCAACAAAGTGCCATGTTAGCAGCCAACGACTGAATTCACTTTCATACATATTATTTAGTTTCAAGTTGTGCACAGTTATAACTGTGAAATAAAAAAAATCTTAGGAAATTTTCCGAGCCTCTTAGGGTATTAAAATACAGTAATACTGTACAGTATACCGGGTGTCTCACCTAAAGTGAACAAATAGCTAACTTTTCTATTATAAATATGACAAATAACTTCTTATAAAGGACTTCCCTTTATTTTTAACGCTGCTTTTTGGAGTCACTTTGAAATTTAAAAATATGGCCGCCATTTTCCAATATGGCAGACAACTTTGATTTTTATAATGGAACACCTTATATTTTATGACTTTTTTGAAGTCTACGCTTAATTTTAGGAACTTTTTATACTTTCCATTGTTTCCCTAAACCCAATGGTTAAGGAAGTAAGAGCAGTTAAAGTTTGATATTCACCCCTTAAATGCAATGGGATATCGTTTGTAGTCTGTATATCGAAAACGGTTGGGTTAAAATAAAAGATACCAAAGAATAAAAGTCCATAAAAATGTGAGTTTAGTTGAGATTTAACAACAAAATAATGTTTAATCTATATTCGCTGGTGGACATTTGTTATTTTGGATATGATATTTGTTTTATATTTATATTTTTTATTTGGTGGTGGACATTTTGTTATTTTGTTATTTTACTACATAAGGAATTAGTTAAATGGACGCAATACATTTTAAATGGGCATAAAACTAACTGATCTTATCTCCTGAACCATGAGTTTACGAAAGAACAAAACGTTACTAAAATTAAGTGAAGAATTGAAAAAACGCCATGAAATACAGGGTGTTCTATAAGAAAAATCAAAGTTTTCTGCCAGATTGGAAAATGGCGGCCATATTTTTGAATTTTGAAGTGACACGAAAAAACAGCTATAAAAATAAAGGGAAGTCCCCCATAAAAAGTTCTTTGTCAGATTTATAATAGAAAAATTAGCTATTGGTTCACTTTAGGTGAGACACCCGGTATAAATCTCATTTAGTTGATTTGATGCTAGGATTAAAATAGCAAACACAAATATTACGATATCATTGATTACTTTAAAAAAATTATAAATATATAAATGGAATAAATATATAATTAAGTATATTATTCCACTACGTTAAACCATTGAAGGTGCGTGATTTGTCATTTAGTTACTTTTTGATCACGAAATTTAGCAGTTTAAGTAAAAATTGGCATTTGATTACATTTTATTTAACGGGCATAATTTTTTAAAGCCACAGTTACATACGATATTTAAATATCAAAACCGTTTAAGATATGACCGTTTCACAGGATGACTTAGGCTCAGACAATGGAAGGATTGGTGTGGTCCTAGTTGGAAAAATCTTACCTGAGTGTGCTCTTTGAAAGTTCTTGGAGTTCTATTGGACTCAAATCTCAGTTTTTCAGCTCATGTTAATCGCGTTCGTAGAACTGTTACTTGCAAGTAAAAACCTTGTACAGATTGAAATTCATCCTTCCTCAACCAGCTAAACTAGAGATCCCCCGCTCCACATTTTCCCAACAATCAATTATGCAATCCCAGTCTTTAGAAATAGTCTTTCCTGTGGAAACATCATACTCCTCACGAGGCTTCAAAATGCCTCACTGCGATTTGTATTCAATGTCAAAAAATTTAATCATATCAGTGATTTCAGGGAAAGAGCTGAAGTACAGGGTATTGTTCAATGTTGGAAAACTCAAACCGCACAACTAGTTTATAGGGTTCTTCTGTCAGGAAGGCCTGTGTATCTGGGGAGGAAGTTGGTCTGCCGAAGCGATGTGAGTCTTCGAAGCTCCAGGCAGACCTGCCAATTTGCAGTTTGGAGACTCTAAAAATTTCATTTTTTGGCCTGAGATTTATAATACGCTGCCTTCGATCATCAAGGGCAGCAGCTACAAGCGATTCAAGAGAAAAATAAAAGACCTGTCTTTTTAAGTTGTATTTTACAGTGTTATTTTTTATTATATCTATACTAGTGGCTTGAAGGGGCTAAAAGCCCCTAAGAAGGGCAAATTCAAACAATCCTTATTTATTATAGTACAAAATACTTTCATAGTAAACTGAAGATACCTTATACTGATATCTAGCCTACCACATGGTTTTCAGTCAAGTAACAGCATCACATGTTTTATGTAAACAAAGCAGACGTTTTTACATCCCAATGCTTTTTTAAATGGCAGATATTTTACGTTATTTCTCGTTTTCCGGCGAATTTCAAGCAATCTTATTATTTTTCCCGCCATCCCGGAATAGAGACCTTTAATTTGAGCCCTCTCCCATATTTCTACGACTTGCCAGACGCCCACAATTTTGACGCAAAGAATCGCCTTAGGAAATTAAATATATGAGTTGACGTAAGTTGTCTTGTAAAGCAGAGAGTAAACTTTGAAGAACGCTTGAAAATAAAGACATAATTTATTTATGTATTTAATATTCAACAGTTAAACAATGAAGACGCTTGCAATCAGCAAATATAGAGACCGATGGAGGTGAACCGCACACACCCTCTTAATACATAAAGGACTTTGCGGTAACGATTGAGGCTAGTAATCGTGTGTGGGAAATCGGCTCAGCAAGCGGTTGTGGTTCTAATACATTGTACTCGGCGGTTTTGGTCTCGACTCATAGTTGAAAACCCGTGAGGAGCGTGTTAGGTGCTTACTGATATTTTTATCTGGTAACCCACTTCCCGAACCCCCTCTCCCCCGAGCGACGACGACCGTCCTTCAAACTTTCACTTTTTATGCGGGCGCCGCACTGCGCTTAATGTGATGGCTGCTCACGCGTGCCTCGAATAATGAAGCTGCTCCGTTCTTTTAGCTTTTATGGCTTTTAAGTGTTTAAGGTGGTAAAGGGAAACCTGATATTTATTTCATAAATTGTTTTCATGTACTTCTACAATTATACGACAATCGTTGAAGTAATTATGTTATGATTATCCATATTTTAATTGGGTTTCTGAACAGATGTGCCTTACTCAATGTTTTCATTATATTATTTATAGGGTTATTTTTTTAGAAGTCATAAAAGATATAAATCTTGGAACGATGACCAAAAATCATAAGATCAAAATACATGCTAAGATATGATTAAATTAACTATATAACTACAATATGGACGGTAGCTCATGTGTTAAGTTTTTAATAATTACTTAGCAGGAAGAGGATGAATAAAATCCTTTTCAGCTCGTCGGCTAAGGACGGGGACGAGAGTATAGAATGTATGGGCTAAAATCATTGCTTCGAAGTATTCTTTAGACTTTAAATGGCGAAAACGAGCGATTCTACCTTTAACTAACTTAGGCTTTTGATTGAATTTAGGCTAATGCCATTTTTACCATATAGCTCTCTTTTACATATGAACAAAATAAATAGTCAAAATTCTTGGTAATAATTATTCCTTGCCCATTACCGTGAGGCATTTAAAATGTCAAGTTTGTCTGCCGATGACTGTCTGTTGTTCGCCAAACAATGCGGGAGGGTAAACCAAGGGCATCAATGAACCAAACGATGCTCGATTGTTTCTTTAATGGGTAGAACCCACTCACATCTACAACTAAATTATCTGTATAGGTTTCTTGTCGTTTTAAGTACTAATAACCTTACAATTAAGCATTATGCGTTGTTGACTCATTAAATTATTAAAAAATGATGTTGTGTTCTAATTGCACGTTTTGGTGTAGGATTTTTAGGCTTTCACTACCTGGGATTGGGATCCTCAATTATCGTTGTTATTTTAGTCATAATTATATAAACAGAATAACCTATAAACGCTTTTAATCAACATTTTAAAGGACGCAGTGTCTTGCATGAAAATTATCAAATTATTAAGTTTAAAATTAAAAAAAAAGTTTTCGTTATACTGCTTCAAAAACAGATGTTTTTAATGCATGTTTTCCGGACCTAAATACACTCTTTTTCTTCCTAGGAATTAAAAGCTGATGTACTCGATACCAGCTGACTCTTTATAGTCCTAGGACTATAAAAGTCAAACAGTGCCGAGTACGTCGTAATAATCGAACATTATTCATTCGATTACAAATAATCGAAACATTCATCGTTATTATCGAAACATTCATTGTTGTCGGTTTAATCAATATGTGAAACTCACTCATTTCACCAATCGATTATTACATGCGTTCGATACGTCGATAGTTGTTCATTGTTGTCAGTCTACCCTAACACAAATGAAACAGACAATCAGCTGATTGCTTCAAATAGCAAGAACAAGACGGTGGCATCTTTTGAAGGCATCTTTAAAGGTAAACAAGCTGTAACATTTTAGTTTTCTTAAGTAGTTTACGTATTGAATTGAGCAATATAACGAAAAATATAGTTCATCACACGGATATAAAGCTGCTTTTCGTTACTCGGTCATTTTTCAACCTCGGCTTACAGCCTCGGTTGTAAAACTTGACCTTGTACGAAAAGCGTCATTTTAGGTCCTTGTATTGAAATATACTATTAACAGCCTGAAGAAAATAATAGATTTCCTAAAAACTAACTCTAATATATGTAAGTAATGAACGAAATCGAATAAAAAAATTATGTTCTTAACCCATTTCTGCCCACTGTCGACATTTGTAGACACTGACTTTACAAATTTTTATCATGGATACAATTTAGCATTTGAAACGAAGAGTATTTTATTTTTATCTATTGGCATCCCTGCTAAGCAGCTACAGTGTTTGCCACCATTTTGTAGTGTACGTGTGAGTAGGAAATTTGAGATTAAGAACCTCTGCAAAACAAGCCATGCCATATTTTGAATCCTAAGTGTTATTACTATTAATCTTTTAATTTTTTATTGAATATACAATTGTTTAGATATATTTAGGAACTACTACAACAAATAAAATCGTAGCTTAGTTTATTTTTTACAAGAACATAGTTTTATTCCTTTGCAAAAACCGATGTCGACAAATGTCGACAGTGGTCACGAGCGGTCACAGGTCCATTATTGTCAGAGGCTATGTTATTTATTATCATTCGCTATATAGTATGGAGTTACACGGTAATAACACCATAGATCGACCTACAGCAGGACGTCTGAGCTCAAAAGAGCTCCAGTTGTGTACCAGCTGACGTCCGCTACAGCGGAAAACACTTCTTGGACACTGTGGAGAAGCAAGTCTGATGTACCCATTGTGGAAAGGCTACAAGAAAAATCTGTGGTTCATGTCGAGTTGGTTGCCATGTTCTGTGTGACAAAACATTTTACTCGCTGTGACCCATTGTGAAAACTCTGCACAGATTTTTGGGTAAAAATATTACGAAACCTTTACGGAAATTCATGGAAGAGACTTTTATTATGGTTTCATTTTAGATTTGTTTAAAATATTTGATATTCCAGCAATTATTTTTGAAAGTTGCTGATATCCTATCACATTTACAAACTTTTTTACACAATGTCGTTTTACCTGACTTTTTATTGCGGTATTTACTATATCTTTACACCTAAACTTGTGAAACCTATGTGTTTCCTACCAATATATACTTTTTGATTTTGTGTGTTTTTTTCATTTCTTTTGTTTAGTTTGTCATTTTATATATTTAGAAGTATAATAGGTCAAATTTATGTTAACAATTACAAACCTGATGACGCTCGCTGTCGGCAGTTTCGTCACTTACACACTGTACCCGTTCGTGCTCACTGTCGACATATGTCGACATGCCATAATTTATATAAACATGAGTATAAAAAATTTAAAACAATCAAAATCAGTGTTTTTGTACCATTAACAACAAAGTACTAACAGAAGACGAAATCCAAGAAAAAAAATTAATTTGGGCATAAATGGGTTAAATTGGAACGATATTATTTGAAGATTAAGTTTTAATTAACCTAAGATGCTAATGGAACTTAAGATTCGTCATGTATAAAATACATCCATACAAAACTTTTTTATATTGAATAAAACACCCCCGATTCATAAAATAAAACATTAAAGGATAAGTATGCCGTGGTATAAGACTATTACTTATCATTTGCAGTTTACCACAACATTAACTCTGGAAATTTATATTTATGTAGGAAAAGCCACAGCTTGACGAGGCGGAAGTTCATTTATACCGTACACCGGAAGTTGCAACATCTCCCGCATACATTACTGCCACTAACAATATTCTTGCGACTAACGTTGCTTCTTTGAAACGTTTTAATGCATTGAAAATAGTTAGGGAAGATAAGCTTTACCAGTTAATTTGAAAACTGTTCTGGTAAATAGTGTCAAACTTTGAAATTGTTTTTGAATAATTTAACCATTTTAAGTCTCCGCTAAAGTACGTAATCATAAGGAAATAATGAGAAAATATCATATAAATCTTTTTTGTGTACTGGTATTTAAAAACATAAAAATATATGTGTCCAATGTTATGGTGGAACCTTTTCTTTTAATCTAGCTTAGCTCTAAAATTGTTTAAAACCGTGTGAGCCAACATGTCTTGATGTAAAATAGTTGACTCACCAGTCTGTTAAATATGGGATGTCCAGCTTCGACTGTCCAAACATTTTCAGGTTATTCAACAGGTCAAAACAAACAAAAATCTCATTACGGATATGGTCTAGCTTGCTGCGGTTTCCGCCTGTCAGACTGTAAATCACATTCATTTATCATAATTGAATTACAACTTGAAGACCAGTTGAAGTACCGAACTCAAACCTAGTTATATGTGATGGGTAAAGGACCTAATTCCGTGCGGAGTATTAAGTTCATATTTCATATAATTTCAAAATTGCAACCATTTGTATTTTTTAAGCTTAGTGTATAAAAAAATAAATATTACTAACATTTTGTTTTTTAGCCTTAACACTTGTTTTAGTCATAGTATAGTAGGCCCAACCTTTTTGTCTCAGTTTTCACAATTAATCCAGCTTAATGCAAGACGCGTTTCACACTTTTGCAGTGCATAATTAGGTTCCCTAAAACTATTTATATCTCCACACATAAGTGGTAGTCAAGTGTCTTATTGCATTCAAAGCACAACAAATAAATAAATAAATGTGTTAAATCTTACCAACACAACTTAGAATTTCGAGTATTTATTTATTATTATGACATTCAACACAAATATTTTAGTCCCACAATATTGAAAACTAATGGTCGTAAAGAAGTTAAAAATATAAAAATGTAATTTACTTTCCGAAACTGTGCAGTTTTATTAGTGTGCTTTTCAGTGAACTGTTGTATCTCCATTTATTCACTCATAACTGTTGGTCCCATTTTAGTTTTGGAGATATTCAATTTTAAAAATAAAAAAAATTCTGCTACTTCTAAAAGGTACAATGTAAAATCTTTAAATTTTGCACTAAAATAGTTATTTATAGTCATCGTACATTTATTAAGTTTGAGCTTGGTAACTCTATTTGGTACCCTTGTTTAAAGATACGGCGGATTGAGTAAAAAGTACTTTTAGGCTGCCAGATGGAAGCCAGAGCGAGTTAGACATTATTATCCGTAATGACATTTTTAAACCTGCTGATAAACCGAACACGTATAGGACAGTTGACGCTGGAAACTCTTTATACAGAGTTAAGAAATAATTATGCAACAAAAATACGTAGATAAAATAAATTTTATCCTAAATAAATTCTTAATTCAGTTTGAAACCATTTAGAAAGGCTGCAGTATTTCGAATGTGAGAACTGAACTCACGGGAATAATGTGGTTAAAGGACTTAAGTAAATTCTGTTACGTAGGAGACTAATTTTATCAACCATAGACCTGTTTAAACCACTTACCAGCCCTCGACGACGCTGTTAATAAACTCATTACACCTCTCGCGTGTGCCTGAATACAAATGTATGTTTACACGTAATACATAGTTCATGACATGAGGAGAAAATAAACCTTTAAAGTTAGAATTATGTTTTGATCGTATGACTGCGATAGTCATAAAAGGTATGCATTAAAACTATTTTATTTCAAATATAGTAAGATTTCTAACCTAATTTGGCTGACAACCGTGTTGTACGTATTTTCAATAATAAGATTCCATGATAAAACAAGGCTGTAAAAATGTACCAAAATGACATAGGACACAAACTTTACTGACATGTGTCCATAGTGTTCAACATAAATTAACGATTTAAAAATGTTTATAAATGGCCGTTTTAGCTTCCTTAGGCAGGTAGAGCGGTGAGAACGTCGAAGTAGGTCCCCCCTCTGCCAGTGGCGGCGGTGTGGCTGCCAGTCGGCGATACGTTATCAGTGGTGTGCAGTCCTGCAGTGCCGAGCAGTACCGCGTGTGCCATGTGCCTGAAAAATGGCGTGCGACGGAGGTGCTGCATTTAAAGTCGTTCTGCTGGTAAGGATATCTTATTTTTACGGTACCTACATTTTTAAAACGGAACAAATCAAGGGTTGGTATTTTCGGGCAATTTTTTTTTATAACTTATCCTCTTAGTTCCTTGGCCTAATTATTGATGAAAATCTTTCTTGGGATGATCACATCATTTATGTAGTCAAAACTTTGTCTTCTGCTATTTATGCTCTGCGATAAAAGTCCAGAATTTGCAGTTTGGAGACTCTAAAAAGTATTTACTTCTCAATATTCCACTGTCATATTTCTTACGGGAATTTCTATTTATGGGAACAACAAAGAAAAATGTAGATAAAACAGAAAGCAATACTAGTAGTATTGAAGCTAAAAAACTGATTCCGTTGAGCACATTTTTAATGAACTGGGAATATTGTCAGTTTGAAATCTGCATACTCATGAAAAACACATTTTGTCAAACAACCACAGATATCATCTACTTCAAACACATGTCTAAATTATGTTACCAAAGACCCTATTATACAGGGCTTATATTCTTGCAATATCTGCCAATAACTATAAGACTAGAAGACAATTTCACAGATAAAAAATAAATTAAAGGATTTATTTCTATCCTCAGAACCATTGAGGATCATATATACAGGGTGTTGTCATATATACAGGGTGTTTTTTTTAACTTGCTTCTTAAATTATTCAGAAACAAAATCTGTTTTCTGGAAACGTCTACCAAAGCAGGGGGAAGTCAATTAATTTCACAGGAAAACTTTATCCCCCCCCAACTATTCCCTTCTCACCCCAACCCTTAACTTAAAATTTTCACATATCAACATACCCTTTGTGACATATCAAATTAAAGAGCATAAAAAAAGAAAAATGTTGGTGGAAGAAAAGTTAAAATTGCCTCATGCATTCTCGAGATATTCAGTTTTTAAGGGTGTTTTTCGTTTAACTTCAAATTTTTATTATTTAAAAATTAACACAGACATAAATATGATGTTAGCGGGAAACATCTAATTAATGACAGCGGAATTTGTGGTGAACTCAAAATAAACCCTTATTTCACCCCCTTCCCCCAACCTAAGCTATGGCATTATTTTCTGGGGGAATAGCCCCCATTTGAGATGTATACTTACCCTTCAAAAGAAGGTTTTGCGTATTATGGCTCGAGCTCATCCAAAAGATCATTGCAAGCCTATCTTCATTAAGTTTAATATTTTATCAGTTGTTAAACTTTATATATTTAACGTAATGTTAACTAGTTATAAGAATATTGACACTCATACTACTCGAGGAGACATCCACAGTTTCAATACCAGGTCTAGAGCTCTGATAAACATTCCGTTTGTTAGGCTAAGTAAAACCAAACAAAGTTACAATTTGGTAGGTTTGAAATTCCTGAATAAACTTCTCCATGATGTGCTTGTCCTTCCATTTCAAGTTTTTAAATCTACAATATTTCAGTGGCTTGTTAAAAATCCGTTTTATAATATAAGTGACTTTTTTGAACTACCGACTCCTGTCACATTTAGGCCTAATTTGTAGAGACCTATGTTATATTTAATATTGTCTGTTTCTCTATTCTTGTAATCTATGTTATTTTTTTCTTATGACTGACTTTGACTGAAAGTTCAAAATTTAAATTAGTTGAAACTGTAACCATATATTGTTACTTCTACAGCTACATTTATTACAATAAATCTTAATCTCACGTTTTCTCGCACTAAAATATAAATTTAAAATCGCATGCAGTGCACTAAAAACATGTTAAAACTTAAAAACTACATATTTATCTCCATTTTAATCTAAAAATAAAGCAAGACAGAATAGAACGATTAGTTAAATAAAAACAAGTAATTCTGTTTTTTTTGCAGCAGCACTACTTTTTGATACAACTAAAACGGTAACTAGTGCAATCTGTTAGAAAACTCAAGGGTGTAACTATAGGTAAGCAGTCTGAAGTACTGGATAATATACCGCTTGTTGTAAGTGTACAATATCGTACGATTGACCCCATTGCTTTAGAAGTGGCGTTAAGACCCCTTTAAGGTAAACTAATATAAAAAGAGAAATTAAAGATGTTTATACTTCCATTGGCATAATAATTCAGAGTTACTAAAGGTTTATTTTACAGAGCGTAATGAAATTATTAGGAAACGGTTTTCAAAGTAAAATAATCAAAAGCGGCTTTACCTTAATACCAGAATTCCTTTGAATAGCTTACATATTTTCAGTATCAAACACATAATTATTCCATTTAGAAAGCTATTTATTTGTTAACATCTTTGAGTCGGTCTCAAACTCGGGTTTACTTCATTTAATGATATTTGTCAAGCAGGTCGTAGCCATTGAATTCATTTGTTTGTGTTAAGCTCAGGGACAGAGAGTAATTAGAGAGTCACTTTGAATAACGATTATATTCTCTTTGACAAACATTTCAGACACGTTTTGGTGAGTGTTTCCCCTGGTAAAATACACAAAAAACAACACACACCTTTCCTTTTGATTAAATAAATTCCTTAAGCATGTAATTGAAAACAGGAGTAATTTCCATTAATTAAAAAGTAAACACGCAAATAACAATGAGTTTTTACATTGTATTGAAGCTATTAGTCTGCTTTAATTAGCAGATTGATTAAATAATGATAAACATAAAGTTTTTTTATATGAACTTTTTGTATAGTGTTTTTGTTGTTTCACTTAAAAGTTGTTTTTTATTTTTATGAAAATGTTGTGCTTACATATAATACTGTATATAAAATAAATAAATAATTTTAATTTATCTTTTGCTTAAATGTAGAGTAAATGAAGCAACATATTATGCACAGGAGGGGTGTTATGTAATTAAATAGATCCCTACAATCCCTCTTTTAGTTCAGGTCTACCACGGATTTTACTTTCCACTGTTGACAGTAGGAGTCAAAAGACTAACAAAGTTGAATGGGAAAGTTAATCCTTTACAGTAAGTAAATAAAAAAAATACTGTATTTCCTAAGAACCTATTTACTTACATTATAATTTTAAATTAAAAATTGTTTTTGACCAGCCATATTATGATGATACACCTACAGGATAACAATTGCAGAAAAAAATATTGTAGACGAATTTTGGTGAGAAGCCCAGATGTGTGGTTAAAAACTTTTAGCAAATTTCATTCTATAGTAAGGAAATCGATCTTTATCATAGATAGTGAGACTTAAGCCCAGGTCCATGTTATTTTGTTTCGTTTCGATGTTCCTAGACTCCTAAACACCTTCCTGAAATTGTATAAAATTTTTTGACATTTATGTGACAAATAATATATATATATATATATATACATATATTTGTGTGTGTGCGTCCGTGGGCAAGATAACTCTAAAAAAGTCCGATCTTGATAAAATGTTGAACAAATGTGTAAAACGTAAATCATGACTTACTCTCAAGAAGCCAGCAAGATCGGTTAGCTATAAGGATATTTTTTATTAAAATGCAATACATATTCAATATTTAACTTATTTTCACATTTTTACACTCATTTTACGGTTATAATTGTTCAGATCAAATAATAAGAAAATTTTTAATATAATTATTAAATGGGTTGATGAGATATCAGGATGCCCTAGTTAATGGACTTCCTACTTTATACTTAAACTGGTTTTACAGGATAAAATATTCTTCTACTTGTGTGTCGATTTGTCAATTAATTTGTTATATGTTTTGAAAACTTTGCAAACACTTCCTGGAAAAATTAACAGTAAGCTAGTTCCATGAGGGAAACCACAAAATTATATTTCTTCATAGTTTTGATAACATATTTTATTCTATTTGTAGAAGAGGGATTTAAAACATAGAGAACAATGAGAGACGAATCCATGGAATATCTGGATACATGTGAGTGCATGGTTCTCTTAACCACTTAACGCTATTTTTTAAAGTTTGTCAGTGGTTAATTAAGAATTATATTGAAGTTTTCTAGTTCCGTATGGGAGATGTAAATATTCCAGGCGTGACTCGTGTGAATGGAGGTTTAAAATTAAGTAATGTTTATGTTATTTAGGTTATTTTTATATCATTAATACATACCGAATTTAAAACGTATTTGTAAGTATGTTTTGTTAAAGTCCATGCAATATGGTAACATTATGAAAAAAATTCTTAAAAATAACTCCATTTACAATAGGCTCAAAAACTAGGAACAGATCAACGTAATCAATCAGAAATTAATGTTTAGCGGTCGTGTTTAAGCTGGAGGGCTAAAAATGTAATACATGTGAAATTTTACCAGTTTTCTTACATGTACTGAGATAGAATTACTATTTTCGAACGAGTTGTCACAAAAATAAATAGGGACAACTTTATTTTGATCATCCTCATCTTAGGCTCATCTAATCTGAAATGGTTGTTCAAGTTTTGGGTAGAACACAAAATGTTTCATTGAAATTCCTTGAAAATAGGAAGTCAAAAGCCATAACAAATTATATGAATGAATACAACTTGCTTAAGTCTTAATTTGATTCGTTTTCATTTTCAATAATTTTATTTAGTTCATTGATTATATTATGTTTGCTGACATGTACTATCACAATAATACATTTATTAAATTTTGTTAAACTAAGAATTGTTATTTAGAAAAAAATTATATTACCCTGATGAAAAGTAATGCGATTTACTCGCTCATTCTCTTTGCGTTCAAATGGTTCTATAAAGGTACTTAAAAGACCTGTTTAGAACAAGTTTTTAAAACAATTTATTATTTTTGTATAACTTATTCATTTTGGATTCCCCGAACTTATTAAGTTTTTCAAAGACATATTGTATGTCCATTTCCAGACGATTTAGTTCAATTTAAATTTGTATATGTATAAAACGTAAAAAAACTAATAATTTCTATTTGTTTTATTACTATTTTACATTAATAGTGTTGTATGTATTTTAAATAAAAAGCATAAATTGTATATTGTACTGTAAACAGACGTCGCCGAATTGTGACCCATACACATTTGGTAAAAATCTGGTCCTAGTTTTGAAACAAATAAGAGTAAACGAGTCATAACTTTGGTAAGCATTAACCAACGTATTTTATATATTCTTTATTTATTTTTATATTCTCACATTGGATAAAAAGCAAGAATCTTACGTATCCAAAGATTAATCGAAAAGCTATTCTGCCCTGACAATGCCATTTACCAGTTAAAAGAAAGTGAAAAACTCATACTTTATTACTATGCATTCAAGGTAACGGCTAAACCAATTCTATGATTTCCGCTAAAAATTATACCATAAGACGAAAGTTAAATGTTGAAAGCTAAGTAAGACTTTACCGCCAATGCGTGTCTCCGAGTCCAAGTACGTACAACAATGGCCGGGTCAAGGCGGCGGCTTTCCCATGCCTCTGGCCTTCTGATGGACGCTCTCACAGGGTAACATTACGAATCCTTAATAAAATACTCACTGTAAAAAGTAACTACCTTAAACTGTAATACATCACAATCACAAAATAACATATTTTCATATACCTTCAGCTAAATCTTAACTGTCCGTCGTCAAAGGCCGATAGGCCTATATGGCGATCTTAAGTTAGCAAGGCACAGTAGTGGCATAGGCTAGCCAGAGGTGGCTCACGATGGCACAGAAGTCGCCCGCGGCTGGAATCAACGGCGCACCGAAATTGCGCCGCATACCTAACTGACAAAAAAGGTTCACTAATCCCTAACCGATATTGCGCCGTGAGGGTGGCAGGTACCTGTAGACTGCAACACCACGCAATGACTCAGGAATGTAACCCTCGCCCCCCCTCCCGCCTGACCACTTGACGAACCACAAAATAATATTTGTATTCCACTAATGATTTGTCAGTTTTGCATAAGACACCTAAACGATAGGTAGCTCCATCCACGAGTAAGTGAACCATTATAGTTATTTAGAATTAGTTGTTTATTGTTTGCAATCTTCATTTTTTTTTTAAATATATAAATCAATGATATCAATACAGAAATAGCCCTTCAGAAAATATGTTATGAGTTGCTATATTTCAGCACCATATAAAATAAATCGAAAGGTATAGTAGATAAAGTAATTAGTTACCGGAAATATAAATGAAACGGTAATCAAGTGAAATCAAGTGTTAGTACGTTGGGTTAACGTAAAAACCTTGCACGTTTTGATACAGCTTATAGCCACTTGGCAGGTGTAAAGAAGATACCAGTAGGAGTATTTTCGTCCGAAGAACCAATCTTGAATTCTTGTACTAGAACATATCCATATCAGCCATTAAAGTAAGCCATATGTATGAATTTTCAGATTTAGGCTAGCTCTGTTGCTCACTCGCTACTTCCCTCCCAAGGGGCGATAATGAAGGGTTTTGAAGGAATTCCTGTGTTCCGACTTCGAAGGCGAGGCGAGGAGTCAGTGCTTGCCTCCCTCATGAGATTTTAGGAAGGGCTGCGGCGCAATATCGGTCCACCCCTGGGACAAGATTTAGAATTAATGCGCAATTTCGGTGTCTACCTGGATTTTGCGGCGCAATTTCGGTGCGCCCAGAATCAAATCGGCAACGCTCGACATACTGGGGGGGAGTTACGACCTTGGCCATGTATAGAAATTCAGACGTAATAAAAAATCCCTTTACTGCAACTTAAAATTAAGAAGCTAAAAAAACTTGCCTTAAACAAAACGATTTAGTTTTTTTTTTCTAAAAATGTCAGCTATGAATACCTAAAGCGTTTAAAAGACTACTTATTAATAATTACATTTATAAATTAAGTGAATTACATCGCTGCAAGCCCCTAGAGATTAACATGATATTATTTATTTAAAAGGTCTCTGTTTGTGAAAACTAATCAGCGCTCTTTATTATTTATCAGGGTAAAAGCTTTTTAATATTTAACTCCCAAAGAACCAAAGAGAATATATAATGAAGGAAGTAAACAGCATTTTAAGAATTTGTTATTCTTATCCGCATTTATTCTTAATAATATTAATATTATTTTTACATGATTATGATTGTATACCCCCCACGGTTATAATGTAAATGTTTCTACTAACGTAAGATTTGTTTTAACAGTACTAAATGGTATAAACACTTAAAAAAGCAAGGTTTTATCAGTTTTAATGCTATTACAAGGTAGAAGTGAGAATTCATGAGTAATTAAATTTTATTTTGGTACAAAGTTTAAATTTTTGAAGGTTCCTTAAATTATTTCCAGAATGGATCGACACATTTCTCAACTGCGGTGATAGTGTTTCCATATGATTTAATCAGGCAGGATTTAATTAAAAACCGTCAGTTTCAAACACCTGCCTTAAATTAAAACTGATGTGATAATATCACGCCCACATTAAGGTGTCATTCCAGTAGACCTGTTAAATGGAAATTATTCAACGAACTGATTGGGAAACAGGATTCAATTGAAAGAACGGTTCATTGGGATGAAATACTTCCAAAAATTTTCAATTTATCGGCTGAGGTAACTTTATAGTC
The DNA here is from genome assembly GCA_035578135.1 of Flexamia atlantica. NCBI lineage: Eukaryota > Metazoa > Arthropoda > Insecta > Hemiptera > Cicadellidae > Flexamia > Flexamia atlantica. The sequence goes on along the minus strand of JAQJVK010000009.1, from coordinate 25,264,144 downwards.
TTGAAGATTTTAATAAATACATATGATTAAAATCCTGAGAAAATGACAACAATTTTTAAAACTTAAATCATTTTAAGTTTTTAGTACAGTTCTATTAAAATAAGCAATCATCCTCACTCTCCTATTTGAATACGCGGAGGGCTTTCAACCTACGTTTTGGGTGTAATAATATCCGCACTATAGTCCTGTTCATTTGAAACCATACATCTTTTAAGTTGGTAGCTTGGCATAGGAGGAAAAATAGACCTGTAGTAAGGAATACTCGTCACGCATCGTTAGACCCATGTCAAGTTCCTAATCGCAGACAAGCGTGGTTGGCAACCCGCAGTATCTTGATTATGGACATGTATTAGGCGACCCTGCATTAATGTGCCGAAAATCAATATTCTGTTAAGGAATAGCATGAAGCAGGGACGTTATTTGACCTCGTAAATTCAATTGTCATACCACTATTGGTTTACACTCAGGCATAGTTTAGACCGCGTCAGTTGATTTTTCTATAATATTTACCAAAATTTACAATTTACTGGAGCTAAACATATATGTAATTAGAACAGAGCTGAGACTCAAATAATCAAATCAAATCAAATCAAATAATTCTTTATTGCCATATATAACATTTTACAGCATTGGCATGAGTCAAGTATAAGAGTACAATGGGTTATATATTAAAAATAAAACTACTTCTAATTGTCATTCAAGAAATCCTCAATACTATAAAAACATTTCGATACCAGAAATTTCTTAAGTTGGAACTTAAATTTATTTTGGTTGGGTTCAATCCTGAGGTGGTCAGGGAGGGCATTAAAAAATACCACAGCATTGTAAAACATCTGGTTTTTGAAAAATGAGGTGTTGTGGTGGGGAATGTTGAATTTATTTCTACTCCTTGTTTTATGCTGTAAACGAGGCAACAGATCTTGAAAATGCTTGGGGTTCTGCTTCAGAAAATTGAGAGTGTTAAAAATATAAATGGATGGAAACGTCAGAAGACCTGCTGCAATAAAGAAAGATTTGCAAGATTCCCTGGGTTTTAGGCGAGCTATGATTCTAATTGCCTTTTTTTGCAGAATAAATATCTGCTTTGTTTGCGTATTTTCAGACCCCCAGACAGGAACAGCGTAGGACAGATGGGGATAAATGAGGGCATAATATGCAGCAAGTAAAACATCAGGGCCAGTAAACGATGACAGCCTTCGCAGTACAAACAAGCCTGAGCCCATCTTCCTAGTAACATCATTTACATGGGAGTAATACTTCAGATTGCTGTCTATAGAAATACCCAAAAACTTTACATTTTCAACAGAGTCAACGACCGCATCGTCTATAAGCAGACCGACTTCATCTGTTACCCTACTGGATATTTTAAAATGAATAAGATTAGTTTTATCCGTGTTAACATCCAGATTATTGTCACTGAACCATTGAAGAACATTGCTTGATTGGATGAAAGCGTTTACTTCCAAGGCCTCCCTGCATCTATCCCTGACAACCAGTGAAGTATCGTCAGCAAACAAATACAAATCGGCACTTGACACTGAGCTCGATATGTCGTTTATAAAGATGATAAATAACAATGGCCCTAAAATTGATCCTTGCGGAACGCCAGCCTTAACCACCTGAACATCAGAAGAACATTTCATGAAAGTATTGCTTTCTTTATATGGGATTTCAACTGATTGCCGACGTCCAACCAAATAAGATCGAAACAAATCCTTTGCAACACCTCTAACGCCAATAAGTTCAAGCTTATTAAGAAGTTTTTCATGTGAAACCGTATCAAAAGCTTTCCGTAGGTCAAAGAAAATACCTACTGCAGACTCTCCCTTATCCAAAGCTTGGACAACGCTGTTTGTGAGTGCTGAAATTGCATCTACAGTTGATTTATTCTTAATGAATCCAAATTGATGTTCAAACAATATGTTGTTGTGGCGGATAAAAGACCATAATCTGCTTAAAACCGCTTTTTCAAATACCTTTGAAAAAGTAGATGTGATGGAAATCGGTCTAAAATTATCGAGTTCATCAGGGTTTCCTTTTTTGTGTAAAGGCTTTACAATAGAATACTTGAGGAAATCGGGAAACTGACCCGTCTCAAAAGAAAAGTTGATCAAATGCACGAGTGGGCGAAGGAAAGGATAAAAACAAGACTTGAGAAGTTTGGAAGAAACATGATCGTTTCCTGAAGAGATTTTTGGTTTTAGAGACCTAATTAACTCACCAACCTCACTTTCAGAAACTGGGTTTAGAAAAAAAGAAGATGATAAAGATACAGTGGGTAGCCTTTGTGAATCAAAATTATCATCTTTAATTGGTTGATTGGATATGTTTATGAAGAAGTCATTGAAAAGGTTTGAAATAGATTTTGGGTCATTTTCCAAAAAACCATCTTTGTTCCTGATACCTTTTATTGGAGGTCCTGATATTTTTCCGGTATTCCTATGTCCATTCACGATATCCCAAACAGTTTTGGATTTATTTGATGAACATTGCAGTTTATTGAGCACTACAGAAGACTTAACATCCCTAATAATTTCCCTGTACATTTTCTTTAAGGAAAAATAAAACTGCCTGTCTTCATGTGAACTACCTAAATCTTTGGTGTGATACCACCAATGCCTTACCTGCTCCCGCATTTCCATCAGTTCCTCGTTTAGAGGTACTTTAAAACTCGAAGATTTTGGTTTGACCTTTACTTTTTTTACCGGGAATGCCTGATCAAATACAAATGTGACAGTAGAGATGAAAGCCTGCATCTTCTCATTCATTGAGTAGTTACTGAAAACATCGTCCCATGTTTCTCGATTCAAAAGGTTTTCAAAAATGTGTACATTTTCATCACTGAAAGATCTCCTGAACAAATAATTAGAGCTATCACTTGCTCCACCCTCAATCTTCACCTCACAAAGTTGAGCATGATGATCAGACAGTGCTGTGATTATCACATCACAATAGAAGACGCTATCTGAAAGATCAGTATATATGTGATCTATTAATGATTTGGATCCTTTTTGTTCCCGCGTGTAGGATTTGACTTTATTCAACAGACCATGAGACTGCATCATACATGTGAGGTTTTCGCTCTTAATAGAACTCTGAGACAAATCGACATTGAAATCACCAACAACAACTGTTCTAACACTGGGATTCATCACCCTATCAAGACATTCTGACAAATGATCATAAAACAAGTTATGATCCTCCAAAGAAGAAGAAAAAGGTTTTGGCTTGTAAACTGTGAGAATAAGCAAATAATGACCATTGTAACAAACTTTGGTAGCTGCGAGTTCACAAACTCCCTCAAGGCAGAAAGTACCAACATATACCACTTCAGACTGCAAATTAGTCTTGACAAAGATACCTACTCCTCCTTTTTGCATATTTTGACGACAATAAGAGGTAACGTTTCTATATCCATTCAAAGATACGGCATCAAATTCATTACATTTCAAATGCAGCTCTGATAAACACAAGACATCTGGATTTTCACACTGCAAGAAAACTTCTAGTGTATCCAATTTGCAAGCCAATCCCTGAATGTTTTGGTGGAGCACCTTAAGGCCATTGAAACTATTGGCGATTCTCGGGCTAACCTGATTGCAAAATCTCAAGTTATTAAAGTCCCTCCGCCTGGGTTCACGTTTCCCGATCCCTGAGGACTTGACCTATCAACTTGAGAGTCAGAGATGAGATCCTCGTCATCGTAAGCCACTTCCGATAGACGAACCCTTTCTTGACCGAATTGTAAGATTTCAAACATCTCCCCAAGCAATTTCACAAACAACATTCCTAGCTGATGATTGCCATTCCTATTAAGGTGTCTGCCATCTCGGGCGAGATGATACCTCTTAATCCATACATTAGCCTCAACAAAAACCACCCCAAAATTGAAGCACATAAGCTCCAGTTGCTCGTTGAAATTGAAAAGAGCTTTATATCCTATGTCAGATCTTATTAATATACTATTAACAAATATTACAGAAGTAGGAAAGTGTGCTTTGGCAGTAAACAACAAATCAGCCATTTCGTGGAGGGCCTCCCGCTTGCCATCCCCACCATTGTACCCAGCTCTCCCATTATACCCAACTTTTAGGTTGTTTGTGCCCACATGAATATATATAACAGACAAGTCATGATTAACATAATTTAAAAGCCTCTGCTTAATGTCACGAATCTTTCCCCCTGGGCAGCATTCAATGTGTGCTCCTTTTTTACGACTTTGATTACTAGCATACCTAATGATTGAATCACCTATCAATAAAACATTTTTGTTGAAACTCCTATTTTCAAGTTTACTCATGCCTTCCGCATTACCAACGAGAATATCTACATTACTTGTGTTTATACCATTGTCATTATTTTTGCATGCACTTTTTGCAATCATATTTGTACAATGTTTCTTCCCATCGTTATTATTTACATTAACAACATGCTTAGATCTAACATTTGGTGTTTCATTTGTACTACTTTCTATGGTAAGCTGATTTACACTTTCATTTTCAGATACCGATAATACCTCAAACTGATTTCTACATATTATACTAGGTTTTGAAACTTTTTTGTTTGTACTAGACTTTTTGTCTGTTTTTTTGTTTTTCACTACCTGCCATTTGTCACTGGAGGACTTTGTCAGTTTTATAGGAGCAACAATCTTTTGAGATAAATTTTCTCTCTTAGGGGGAGAGCACTCCTTTCTTGTTGAAAGTAAGTGCCGGTCCTTGTACCAATCCCTAAAAGAAATTTGAATACCCGGCGTACAATAATATTGACTAATAAATTTGGCGTGAAGTATAACATTGAAACCACACTCAAACCCATTTTTTTGCTGGTAGCAAGGAATCTCATATGTGTTTACCTCCTCTATGCCAAGCTTTACAGCAACTTTCAAAGCTGAGTCTTTATTTACAGAAGAAACAGAGTCTAGGTGATATGCTTCATTTTTAGTTTTGTCAACAAACAGCAAAGACCAGTGTGTCCCTGTACCTGTTTTATCCGCCTCTGTGCTGTTGTTCACGCTAAAAAAAGCATATCTACAAGAATAAAAACCAGATTGTGACAACATGCTATTTACATCAGTTGAACTACTCAACTTAACACTCTGTGTAACTGCCGGACCAAAAAATTTAATGTCATTTTTTGCGTGATCGGACATATTTACAAAATACTGATCAATGACGTCATCCTCTACCCACTTATCCAATGTGTTACGAGACTTATTTTTCATTTGAATTACTTCATCATTCATTAGGTCTAACTTAAGACTAAGATTTTTCACAGATGATGACAGTTTATTATTGTTCTCTTCTAACTCACTGCAGGAATGCTGCATAGTCTTGATTTTGTTCAAAAGTGACAAGTTCTCGGCAGTCAAGCTTAAAACGTCGGCATCGCGTTTTCGAAGATTACTCTCCAAAGATTTGATTTTTTTCGCCAGGGAAAGTTTTTCTTCCTCGACTAAATCTTGAACTTTAAATGAATTATTCATCTCTGTGAGTCTATGTTCTTTTTCAAGCTCAAGTTTAGATGTTAAAAGATTAATGTCGTTTTTATAGCACTGTAAATCTTCTTTATATTGGCCACACTCTCTGTTAATTTCATCAACATTCTCAAGCAGCCCCGATACACTAGATATTACGCATGAGAAGTCAATATCAGGATTTTTTGAAGTGAAGGTATTGATTTCTTCAGTCAGGCAAGATATAGAATCTTTAAGATTATGTCCGTGATTAGGATCCGTTTCAAACAAAGTTTCATGGTTTTCTAGCACCATAATTACCATAGGCACAAACTGTAGTCAAAAATATTAAAAAATCAATTCCTGCGAAGGGTAAGATGCAACCTTAAAACAAAGATGCATGCACAGCTGCGTCAGGCGTTTTGAAGGCGTTGTGAAAAAATTCCTTACTCAATACCGTGGAATTGGTAGATCAGTGGTAGCAAAAAAGTTGAAGGCGACGATCGGAATCGAACTCACGCTACTGCGTGGGCGGCGTCGGGCGCCAGCGTCTTATCCACTGCACCACCAGCGGATTGAGTAGCTACAACTGCTTCAGGGTCATCATAATGCTCCGTTGTTGTCAAACGTTATAAATGCGAGTGTATGTGCACGTTTCAAGTTTTGTTCGTTAGTTCTTGTAGGTTATGTTATTTAGATGCACATACTATTACTCACACAATCACAAAACAACGCCAGATGAAGGAGCAGAGAGTCCTCTTAAACTGACACTCCGTTGTAAGAAGTGAGTCTAACTATGCCACTCGTTTAAATTCATTAATAAATACTTGAAATACGAAAATCATACGGAGCACAACAGGTCCAGTAAACACCGACGCAGGGCGCGTCATCCGTCATGCCGTCACAGTGGTACTTTCAGAGATTACTTTACCTTAATTGTCCCAATAGTCAACATTTTTATTTTATGTCTGATTGTCTTATGTGAGACCACCTTTATATGTTTGCACCAACATGAAGGACAACCAACACAGCTTATTTTTGCGATGTATGTTTTCTTTGTTTTAGTTAAATTTGCACGTTTGCTTTTTTAAATTACTCTTGTGTGTACTTCAATTTTTTTTAATTTTTACAATTTTCCCAATATGGCGGCCAACTAAATATTTCTTATAAAACATCAAATTAGATATTATGTTTTATTTTATTTTACGATAAATTTAATAACCATCTATTTTTTATTTTTAACCGAATGGTTAAAGGGATTAGAGCAGTTGATGCTTGATTTAAAATGCATTTTTTCCATCAGCTGTGGTATCACATGCTTTCCTTGAGAACACATAAATATTTCGTATAAAATATGACTATGTTAAAACAATAAATCAAATTTTAAGGAACGTTTGTTCGTTGGAAACAGTTGTTTAACACAACCTTCATTGATTACACACTACCGACGTTTTCCAGATGTTGGTTTTCCATAATTATTTCTCAATATATTTTAAATAAGGAAAATCTGACGTTAACTGCTCATATCTATTTAACTATTTATTTAGTGTAGGAAAACATTACTTATAAAACATATCAAAAATTAAGTTGTCTACAATATTGATTGGCGGGAAATTTCCTAAGTTAAATCATAAACTTAAAAGCTACGCAAAAAGTAAATGGGGTTTCCCATAAAAAGTTTACTGTCAGGCATGAAAAAACAAGTCAGCTATTGGAACAGTTTAGGCTGAATGCCCTGAATGTAAAATAAACATATTCCAGTGGCATCACTCGCGATGACGCTTTACTGCACCTCGCCATTAAAAGTTATACGTAATTTGATATTTAAAACAGAGCATTTTACAACTTCAAAGCCATTATAAGTGACGTCACTGACACATGCTAGAGTAAACTTATCTTAACGTGTTAGGAAAGCTCTTTAGACATTCAAACATGGAATAAAATAATAGGTAAATATAATTAAATGTTTATAAGGATCTGAAAATAAAACAATCAACACGAAATATTTAGGAAAAGTGATGTTTTATTTTCGAAGTTACAGTGTTCCTGCAATATTAAATATTTTCCAACTATGCTGGGAAAACTGATTTTAAATATATATTCAATTGATATTTATCTGCCGTTCAATATTGGTTGTTAATTCATGATGGTAAATAACACTAAGATTATTACTGCACAGACTAAAAAGAAAATGTGTTACCCAACAACCAATTTCCAAATTTCATCTAAACTTCAGATTATGGAGAAAGAATACACTCCAATGAATACAAACCAACCAACGCTTATACGGTTTGGAAACTGTGACCAACAAAACAATAGAGTGAAGGATGGGATTGTGGGACAACAACACGACATAGAGCAAGAGTTTCGTCAGGTTATAAATATGCAGTACTCTGTGGCTATTCTTCGAGAGATGAATGCTCAAGTGCTCGCAGCACTGCGTTGCGCGGACGCTTTGAGTACACAAGTGGCTGGAGGATGTATTGAGAGTCGAAATATGTTTCCCGTATACCATCGTATTTTTAAATGTTAGTCTTGCGTTAAATGTTTAACGTTAGATTGTTAATACGTTTCCTTCGTAAGGAAAACCTCACAGTTTTGTTTTTGAGTCGTAAAAGACCTTAGGCCATAACCATTTAAATTATCCTTTCTAGGTCCCTTAAGTCGATGGGACTGAAGTTTATATATCATTTTATAAACAACTAAATCTCATAATCACTAAATCTTAAGATGCTATCTCAGGTTTTGAAGTTCAATTCGATTAGTTTTAGGATAAATTAGTATTATATGAATTCTCTGCGTACAGTTGAATAGCGAAAAAGATTGCTTAATATAACTAAAGGTTGCTTGTGAAAGTCAGTGTCACTCGAGCAGAAAACTATCTTGCAGGTGTTTTAGGAAAAAGCAAGCTCAATTGAGTGTACAATCGTGAAAATAATTAAATATTCTGACAGAGCATAGTGAGTTTTGTATGTCAAAAAACAAAGTTTGAATGATAAACTAAATCCAAAACAAATAGCAAACTAATTTGAGGAGGACAAATTACTTATCTCTTAATTTTCTATAACCTGCTAAAAGCCAGAAACAAAATTAACTTAACATTCAATACTTTTCAACATCCTTTAAACTATATCGAAGGTTATTTTGAGAATCACACTTAAAGCTGATTTAACGGGTTGTCAAATGGTGATTGTTTATGCTGAAAGATTTTAGCGGTTCCACCCAAATATTTTTCAGTTTTGAAAAATTACAAAATCGAGTAGCCCAACACTAAATACCTCTACACTTCTTTTATGATCCAAAACTAGGCTTTGTTTATCCTAAACACGAAATAATTCTATGCTCGTTCATATTTTTTTAGGGGCAGACATTTTCCCTTCAGCTTCTAAATTATATCTGTGAAAACGGGACGTTAAATGAATGACTAGGCCTTAACGTTTAATGTAATTGTATTTTAGTGTTTACACATGAGACGTTCATAATCTCGTTGGATTTGGTATTTCATAGTAAAACGTTAAGAGGAGAAAGAAATGCCTAAAATTTACAACCGGATCCACCAAATTTGTCTCTCACTTTAGATGGTTTCGTGAAATTGGCGTCATTTGTTAAAGGACAATAACAATTTCTTAATGTAATTGAAAACCATTCTACGTGGGGAAATAGAAATGAATCCCATGGCTCGCTACTTTCGACCTTGTCTTTGTATCCCATTAACAAATCCTACACACTGTGACGGTCGGTCATGTCCTCCGCCAGTGTACCGTGTACCTGCATGCCCCCCCCCCCCTCCCCCGCCGCCGGTGACCCACGGAACAGCTGGTAGACTCTGTGACCTTGGCAAGGCCGAGCGCGCATCTCGACTGGTGAGCGATAGCTAGGAGTGGCCCAAATGATCTTTGAAGTGGCTGGCATGATCGTTTTCCTTTGTTTGCCATCCGTTCTCAATGTATCTCATATTTTCTTTATTTATTCATCAGTGACTAGACGTTTCAAGAATCCTATTGCTTGACGTCTATTTGGGACTGCTAAAGTCGTAACTTTCGTCGTTATGATTTTTACAGCTACCTGGAAGTTAGTGTTTTGAACATGACTGTGATGATAAAACTTCAGAGAGTGCCCAATAATTAAAAAATATGATTTGTTTAACTCTGATGTGTCCAGGGCAAAACAGTATACAAACGGTGGTAGTCTTACTTATTATATTGGATAATACTCTATCTAAGCATAAAGTCACGTTTAAAAATCACTTTCTTTATAAAGGTGCATCTTTTACTTTACAATCAATCGTACTTTCTACTTAAATTATTTCATTTTTTATGCACAAGCTGACAGCTCCGGATTAAGTTTTGAATTATAAGTTACATCACTAAATAATATAGTTAGTATGAGATTGCATAAGCTGTTTAATTAAAGGAAATCGAATGACCAAACTGTCCTATTTGACTTTTGACGTATCATAGATATGAGTCCTTCAAGATTTATAGAGAAAACTAAGAGTCAGTCGTAAAAGGTTACTGTCAAGGACACTCCTTAAAATTGCCTCAATATGTTACAGCTTAGCCATACAATGATCCAATCACATATAATGATCCAATTCAAATAAAATTATAATTTTGTAGACATTTTGTAATCGATGCACAAAAATTAATAAGCCTGTGGTGTATTGTGGTGTAAATGTGGGGAGACTGGTGTATTGCTAATGAGGACGGAAATTAAGTGACCTCTTAAACCTCAATTGCGTTTTCCACTAGGCTAAAAATCGTCAAATTTATAGGTTCAGCGATCTTAAAACATTAACTAATTTGTCTTAATAATAAAATTAAGAGGATTGTTGTAAACAAGAACTTTATTGAGGTCATATTATGTAATTTAGAAATTAACTATACTTTGAAATGCAGAGGAATTGCCGAAATGTATTTTGTAATATAATGTTTAATGTTTTCTTTCCTTTTACGGAACTATACCACATTCTAAGATTCGAATTGTAGGGACTCCTCCCCTCCAGTGAATGCTACATGTTGCAGATCCTGTGCGTCTGCTGCCTGGTGTACAAGCGGTTCACGGACAACGAGGCGCTGCGGGTGTTCTACCAGCTGGAGAAGCTGTCCCGGGAGTGGCCGCTGCTCAACAACATCACGTGGGACTCCTCCCCTCTAGTGAATGCTACATGTTGCAGATCCTGTGCGTCTGCTGCCTGGTGTACAAGCGGTTCACGGACAACGAGGCGCTGCGGGTGCTCTACCAGCTGGAGAAGCTGTCCCGGGAGTGGCCGCTGCTCAACAACATCACGTGGGACTCCTCCCCTCTAGTGAATGCTACATGTTGCAGATCCTGTGCGTCTGCTGCCTGGTGTACAAGCGGTTCACGGACAACGAGGCGCTGCGGGTGTTCTACCAGCTGGAGAAGCTGTCCCGGGAGTGGCCGCTGCTCAACAACATCACGTGGGACTCCTCCCCTCTAGTGAATGCTACATGTTGCAGATCCTGTGCGTCTGCTGCCTGGTGTACAAGCGGTTCACGGACAACGAGGCGCTGCGGGTGTTCTACCAGCTGGAGAAGCTGTCCCGGGAGTGGCCGCTGCTCAACAACATCACGTGGGACGAGAACGGCGCGCTGCTGGCGGACGTCACGTTCGGCGGCTTCACCATCATCACGCTGGGGCTGCTGATCGGCCAGCTGAGCGGCGAGCTGCGGAGGGCGCGGCGCATGGTGAGGAAGGAAACTAAATCAAGGAGTATGTGTCAAAGAATTTCAAAAGTGAAATACAGGTCGAAGCAGGTAATGTATTTATTTCCCGATATCGGAAAATTCACAAGGGCACTAGTCAGTTGATTAAAATTACAATTAGGTGAGACATTTGGATATCTGCATTAAATTTTTAAAGACATAGAACTTTTTAGTTGATAGTTGTTTTAATTATTGGAGTCAGGACAAGAGTGGAAGCGGAGAGAGGCAAGGGGTTCTGACTCTTATCTAAGGGTTTTGTAATTGTTAAAATTAGATTAAAGATACACAGAGATTTCAAAAGCGAGATCAGATTATTTATTTCAAAAATAAGTTGTAAACGTAGAATAATTATTATAGAACTTCCGCTCCAATTAGCCACTATTTGCAAGTGTGTATTTTTCACGTAATTTTTCATAATTTCAACTAGTTAAAGTACTTCACAACCTTGTACAAAAACAATGCTTAATAGAACAAAATATGCCTCGGAGTGTATTATTCTTTTTACCAATTTAAAATTGAGGTAATGTTTACCTTCCGAAGCTTGTTGCCTCTAAAAAACTAAAGACGTTACGAGACTTTGTCAAAGGAAAGAAATATGTTACTTTTAATTGCCTTTACAATAGTGTTACTTTTATTTTTTTCGGGTTGTTATTGAGAAATTCTAAGCTATGCATATTTACTACATAAGTAACCTTTTTTTATCTTTTAACTTCAGGAAATGTAAAATTACCCGATTATTTGGACTAAGACCTTAAAATATTACATGTTATTGTAAACGGAATATCGCTTTGCGTCTTTCTGTTGATGAACGATTTTCATTTCAATTCATGGTTTTTGAGCCATTAAAAAAATAATTAAAAAAGTAATTCCTCTCCCATTTATAATTGGTAGAAAGAAGAAAATGTATTTTTTGTGGTGTACTGCGAACTACATAGGAGTTATATTATCTACAAATTCAATAATTAAATAAAGTTTTTTACAACACCTTGAACCTAACTAATAAGGGTGACTTTTTCAGTTTAACAATTCCCTGATATTATTTATTTTTGATTGATTCTTAAAAATAAATACATATGTTTTAGTGAAAAATTTATGATGGTTTTCCTGGAATATAAATCTTTCTTCTATGTATAGCTGCCTACTTGCATTTGTACAATATAGCCAGATTAATGAACTGAAATATGTACCATATAACCTATTCATAAATGATTCCTTTGTTATAAAAAAATCTTGTACTCATTCATAAATCATTATAGTCCGTAGACCTAATGGTATGAACTACTTTGCTAGAGACTGTGAGAACCAGATCGTTCACGGGCACACGCTTGTTACGCAACCGTTGTTCTGGCTGACTCGTCAACCATTCCCGTCCACTCCTCACATGCAAGGTTACTGCAGATGTGTCATTCAAAGGCAAATCATACATAGGAGTGCCACGGTGAGTGCACGTTGCACATGTAATGTGCGGTTTGCAGTTGAAGCAAGAGCCATATCTTCGTCTTACCGGTCGTCGGAGTCACCATAAAAAAACAATGTGGGTTATCGCATTTTGTGGTTGTATAAATGTAAGCTGCACATGAATAACGTCTGTAGGTTCAACGGCAGTAGATTATAATTGACAAAGTTCATAATCATTTCAAAACTTGAATATAATTTGAAAACTATTTTAGTATTAAATTGTATAGTACGAATAAAAGTATTTTAAAACTTTTTTTAAAACATCAAAATAAAAACTCTTAGCATTTTTTATCATCAATGCAGATTGGCCTGAGAGGATAGAACTGATTTTGCATGGTTAGTTATGCGAAAGTACAAAATTACTCGAATTCATTGGTGTTTTGATATTACAGAAATCTTTTATAATGATTTTAAAGTTTTGTACTTGAGACTCGATGTACGTTTATATGTTCGGCAAAACTAATGAATATTAAATTTTGTATTAAATTAAACTCAATGTTTGCAGTTATATCAAGAGGTTATTCCTAATTTAGCATTACTTATAGACTGAAATTTCGTAGTATTTAATTGCAAGAAAAATATTCATTGGAAAAATACATAGTAGGCACATAGTTACATGATTTCATATGCAGATATTCACAGTTAAGTAAATGTGAATTGCATGAAAATGTGTTTGACGCTGAGTTTTATTGAAAAAGCTTTGCGGTACTTTGGTATTATACGGAGGCCACCCTTATACAGCGCACTGCAGCGGTTATGTTAGGTTAGGTTATCGTAAATATGTTAGTAGGACTTTCCTCGTTTTGTTACGAATCGAACGATACCAGATTAGACATACCTTCCCGCCAAATCCCCTCCAAGTAGGCCTAGGTCAGGTTGTTGACCGGAGTGTGTGCATCACTTGCCTACAGGATTTGGCGGGCGAAAGTATGACTCATCCGGTGTCGTTTGATCTGCAACGAAACGAGGAAAATCCTACTAACAAATATATGATAACCTAACCAAACATAACCGCCGCAGCGCGCTGTTTAAGGGTGGCTATCGGGTGATGCCCCTAGCGGCGGTGACGCTTTACCTCGCCGACATCGCTGCCTTCTAGGAGGCAGAACATAAAGACCGCTTATAAAAATTATGGCAAATTTGGACAGTGAGTCAATTAAAGTATGTTCTCTCCAATTATGCAGTTATTTTTGGTATCCAGTTAAAAAAAAAAAAAAACTCTCTAAAAATAGTAGCCTCCGTATAATACCAAAGTACCGCTTTGCCAAATGACGGCCGAGAAATGTCCGAGGGATTTACCGAAAGCGATACCGTTCTCAGGCCACGAGCCTAACCTAGCCAAGAGCTGTTTTTTATTACCAAAATATTACCGAGAAATTTGCCAGCCGCTTTAAACCTAAAGTGGGATGTTCGCCAGATTTCTCATATTAAATTTCCAACGTTTTTCTACCTTTCCAGACTATTGAGGGGGAAAAGTCAAGACTTGTGAAATCAGCAATGTAGCTTTTAAACAAAAATAACTTGAGCACTATCTTTGATGTAAAATGCAGGCCGGCAGATTTACCGGCCGCGATCTGTCATAAGATTTACAAACCGCAATGCGACCGAGAGATTTGCCAGCCTCGGTACAAACGACCGCGATTTAACAGCCGTGATATGACCAACAGATTTTCCAGCTACGGTATAAATGACAGATTTCCCGGCCGCAATGTGATCAGTAGATATGTCAAAACAGCGAGAGACTTGTCGGTCGCGAAACGACTGAGAAATATGCCTGGAAACTTCTACATAAACGACAGATTTTCTAGCCACGATAAGGCCAATAGATGTTACGGCCATGAAAAGAACGAGAGGCTTGCTTTTGTCGGCCGCAATGCGACCTCCTAAAAACGGACGTTTGGTTACTTTGGCCCTGGGGGCCTGCACCACTGAGTGAGCCTAGGGGCCCGAAAGTCCTAAATCCGGCTCTGTGGACATTTATATTATTTCCGAAAGATCTAAAACCGTAAATGATATAATATACTAAAATTAATTGTATGTGTCAGGGCTATACACCTAACCACATCATGAAAAGTAACACATACAAGTAGTACATTTTTTACTAATAGAACCGAAAGTGACCGATTGCTGGACAAGATGACATTTTACGCGTGAGGTATACCGAGGTTGAAAAACGCCCCAATTTGGAGCTTTGGTGATAAGTAGTGAAAATAACTACCGAGTCAAACAAAAACTTTGGGCGAAAAACACTATGCAGTATTTGCTTTTTACTGGGTGTAATGTGTCATAAAAGTAAACCGTGGGTGACATTGAAATATTATTTACATTTATCACCCACGATTCCTTGGAAATATTTTCTACTACTACATTAATTCACACACTAACAATGATTTTAATATGGATTTAAATCTACAGGGGTAAATAAAAGTAATCAATTTACACACATTTTAAAAAGGTGGAAATTTATGTTTGTCTACAACTAAATTAATGATAATCTCCTACCACCGGTTCGTGGGGAAATAAATCGGATGTGGCTTTAGCTTTTTTACAATTAAATTATTTAAGCCTTTCACCATTTTACCACAGAAAAAAATAGAGCTTCTCTGTAGTTCTAACCACAAAGTATTTATTTCATTTTTTACTACGCAGATAAGGAATTTACTAGGGCGATAATCACAGAAAAATATAATAGCAATAGTTAATCTGATTTTTTATTAGAAGACATCAAACTAAAATAAACTCACAATTGTTTAGTGCTCGAATGGCTCTATTTCACTAACCCGCGAGTCGCACGGTTGAAACCTACATTTTATGCAACCATCGACGGTGTAAAGAGTGGCTGTGGGAAAAAGGTAATTAGCTTAACAACAAAATTAGCCTCGTCCTTGGGAGACCGCTACTTAATTAACACACATGGATGTAAATACGTTTCATCTAAGGCAAATCTACAAACCATAAAAATATCCTATTTTCTTAACTTTACCACCAAAATCGTAAAATTTATACTTCCTGGCACAAAGTTGATTGTATGTAGTATTAATAATTAATAATTATTACATTAAATGTATTCAGTGGTACATTAGGTCATGAACTGATAAGAAAATAAAGGAATCATAGATTAGTTTTTCCTCATTCCCGTTTTATATTTGAATAAAAAATTTTATCTATTTTTTATACAACGCTAATATATGTTATAAAATATTTTATAAGTAAACTTACGTGAAAAAACTTGTATCGCGTTCAACCTTTATTGATAAAATACTGGAAAATTTTGTTAGGGTTATATTCAAACAAGCAAATGGGTTTAAAGAAGTTACAAGGAGAGGGGGGTTAAAATTGAGCTATAGAGCAGAGGTCTGAAAATCTTCCCCCAAACAAAATGCTGAAATTACTCCCATGAATATTTTTATCCTATCCTCGTATGGCCTTTAGTGGAACCAAAACTTGTGACGTCAATCTTATACCCATATCCGGTTCTGCAAGCTCAATGGCCTATTGGGTGAAAATATAGCTTATATGAGGTGTCAGCAATATTCTCCCTCTGATTGGTCAAGATTAATTTTTGTCCTAGCGGCAGGTTATATAATGTTTCCTGTCCTCAAAAAAAGTCACAAATTGTTTACATTTTCGACATACTTTCATACTATTATTTATCTCTTCTCCTCTATAGACCCAAGGGCCCCCACCGCCACTTTGAGAACTTTGCGACCGATGAAGCGGTGCCGCGCGCAACAGCTGACTTGCAGTTGACTTCATGATTTCTCTTTGAGGTGTCTGCTAAGTGTTGATTGCTGAAATTACGTTGTTTGTGTTTCGTTCAATTGGTATAACAATCATTAATTATCTTTTCATTATTGGTCGAGGTTTATTGAGTGCCGAACGACGTTAATTCCTAGGTTCTAAGAATTATTTTTTATTTATCTTTCTGTGGCGCGGGCCCTCTTGTGGCGCGGGCCCCTAGGCACGCGCCTATGGCGCCTATGCTTAAATCCGGCCCTGAATGTCCATAAATAATTATGTTAACTTATTTAAGTGAATATATATGTAAGATTGCATTTATTAATATATTTATCCTTTATATAATACTTATTAACAGCTCTAACAGCTCTCCCTTCCCCGCCAGGTGTGCTACTTCCTGGTGCTGGGCTGTGTGATGTTCCTGGCCGTGGGCGGGCTGAGCCTGGCGGCGCTGGACCAGGTGCCACACCACCTGGTGGACAACGCCATAGTGCTGTGGGTCCTGGCGGTCCTCAGTAGCAACAGCTCTAACAGCTCTCCCTTCCCCGCCAGGTGTGCTACTTCCTGGTGCTGGGCTGTGTGATGTTCCTGGCCGTGGGCGGGCTGAGCCTGGCGGCGCTGGACCAGGTGCCGCACCACCTGGTGGACAACGCCATAGTGCTGGGGGTCCTGGCCATCGTCACCGGCCTGCTCTTCCTCGTTGACCTCGCCTTTACCGGCAACAAGAAGTGAGTCGGCATGTAGGTTTTACTGTCATAAAAATTGTGGAGAAAAAGATTAAGCGCTGGAAACTTTCAAACTAATCAAAACATATTAGAACCGATTCTATTTATTGTAGAGCAGGAAAACTAATGTTACTAAATACACTTATATAAAGATTAAAAATTTTACCTTTTAATTCAATTTAAAATTTTTGGAAATTTAAATAACATTTGAGGTTAAAATCTAAACAAAACAGCTATATTTTGTCCTCCCTTCACATTCTAGGATGCTAGACCTAGTCCGAAACTGTTTTACACATTACTTCAGGCTAGGGCTAGTGGGTCACGGCATTATCACATAGCGAAAATGCCATTGGTGATTGGCGGGATTGGAACCCGGGTTTCCGAGATCGAAAGCCGGCGCTCTGACCACTATGCCAGGTCGCTCCCAAACAAAACAACTATAGTAGCATTAATACATCATTTAAATTATATAAGATAGATAATTAAGAATTAAGGAACAGGCAACACAGTGGGACGAGAAGAGTAAGAAGAAAAAGAATAACTCTGTGTATGCCGAGAGGTAGGTAACAGAAAAAAGGATGAGACAGAATTGAAAAAAGTATTAATACATTACAGAGTGTCCTCCGAATCACTCCCTACTGAGAAGAGCAAGAAGCCCTTGAAACAAGTGTCTGCACCTTCCGCCCCAATCTTAGACGAAAAGCCACCCAAGGAAAATAAGGAACAACCTAAAGTAAGTAGAAAACTATGCCACATAAGCCTTATGCCTTAGTTTGCATACAATAGGTTTGTTTTCTTATGTTTTTAAAATTAACCATAAATATTTATGAGCTTTTCAGAAATGAATTAAAAATTTTATATGAGATTCGGTGCAAGTATATTTTGCTCAATATCAAATACGTATTCACATTTTTTAATGTAATAATTAAAAATTGCAGGTGTGAATTTTATAAAAGAGCAAATTATGCAAACTTCAAGCTTGCGCATTCATATGGAACAAAAGGTTAATATCCGTCATATTTGACGATAAAATCCGACTGTAGCCGGTTATAAGTAAGCTGCTTCGAGCGGTATTAAACCCCATTCAACTTACGGAGTATCAGTTCTGGATTTTTCGACAATCAAATAAAACCCGTTTTACTACTGCAGACCCAATAATTCTTATATTATTTGAATTCAGTTCGTTTATGACGTTTGTAAATTATCGAGTTTATGATTAACGTTGCAGATGATCTAGATTATTTTAAAGGCTCGCTTTTTTATGATAGATCGTTAGCTTTTAGCTTTACTGCATGTTAGATTCAAATTATCCATATTTCTTTTTAATGAACAACGGCAGCCAATTTAGGTTTATATAAAATGATATATTTGGATTAGGTGTAGGCTTTCATTTAAATAATCAATGCATAATCCTACTAATATTATAAATGTAAAAATATGGATGTTTGTGAGAATATCTGTCTTTCAACCACGTGGAAAATACTGGGCCAACTGAGCTGAAATGTTGCAGGAATAGAGAGCCACTGTAACAGAAAGGACATAGGCCTATTCACTTCCTTGAAATCCCCTCGGGCTACGCCCCGTGAACGTCCTTAGCTTCAATGTTTACATTTTATAAGGATGTAAACATTAAAATACTAAATTGTAAACAGCTTTGAATACTAAAATTGACAGTGCAAAGAGCAGAAGTAAGATCAGCTGTAATTTTTATCGTGAGCGAAGCCACAGGCAACTGCTAGTGTTTAGTAAAATAAAGTCATGTGTACTAGATTTAAAATTTACCTTATGCAGTCTAGTGGCGTAAAACTAAAGAGAAAATACCGCATGCTAATTGTAAAATTTACTTTGACAAATTATCAACCATCTCTTTAAAAGTTACTTTATTTTATTTGTAGTGAAACTCAATATTTTATAAGTGAACTCCCCTTAAATAATTTTTTGGCAAAAGTTCTTCTTAGTAGATTTTTGTTGTAGCCAGTTCTAGCACCCCCCCCCCAAAAAAAAATTAACCACCCTTGCCATACAGATTATAAAAACCAAATTTCTTTCATGGTGATATACTCGTGCTCTTTAGATACATACGTTTTAAATCCCCTTGTTGTTTAGGAATTTGAGGAGAAGTCTAAGAAGAATCTAGGAAATGGTGTGCTGAAAGAGCTCCGGTCTTCTTTGAAAAAGAAGAAGACAGTGGAAGATCTCGATGGAAGAGGAGTAGTGGTGGAGAAGCCTGATCGGAACGTCGACTTCGAGGCGGAGAGGGAGCGAGAAGTGAGGAAGGATACAGCGAGGCTAGAAGGCAGGAGTGAGGAGGGGCGGCAGTACGGGCGGAGGGGGATGGAAAACAGAGGCTTCCCTAGGAGCTACTCCGACGACTCCGGAAGGTAACTGACGTAGCTTTTGGCACAATGGAAGTGAGTGGCCGAAATGACTTAACGTTAATGAAAAGAACAACGTCAGTAAAAGTAGTATCCCTTTCTTTTCTACATATGAATTTAATTTTTCATTATACCACTGCGTTAAACCACTGTTTCAAATACTCTCAGCTGTGATAGAAACCAACCGTTACCAGGTGGGTTGTGTAAAATGTATTGTAAAAACTGGAAAAAGTGCTTTTCTCAATTCCACATTCACCTTTCAATATGACATTTTCATAAGCCATGTGTTTCAAATGACAAATAGGTTGTACTATCCATATTAAATAATAATCAGCTGATGATTTTGGTATCACATGATACAGATTTAGTAAACAAATACACTCAGCAAAGGTAATAGAATAGCTATCTCCCATAAGGCCTGTACTGAAAGGTGAACGTGGAATTGAGTATAAAGTAATGTTAAGGATTGTTTACTAACATACAAATATAAACATGGTTAATTCAAATATGCCTGAATCTATGTTAAAAAGAGCAAATCAATTATCTTATGTTTTGTTAGTAAACAACATAAATTTAACCATTGATAACACTAATATGTGCTAACTAGTTTTAAAATATTAAATAAAAGGTGGTATGATGAAAAGTACCGTTCGTGTCTCGTCCGAAAGTTCTATACCGGTGCCTCGTACCGATAACAGCCACAGTAGTAGAGAAACAGGAATTCACCAACATGAGAGGTATGAGAGGTATGATCACGTGACCTAACCGAAGGCGCCTAATTTAAACCTAACTTAAAGCGCCCTATTTTAACCTAACAAACCCAACTTTAAGCGCCCTATTTAACCTCACATAGCGTCCTTTAGCGGGCATATTCAACCTAATATAACCCAATTTCCCGTCATTTCTCAATTTTCAAACCTAACCTAAGGCCCCCTATTTAAACCCAACTTTAAGCGCCCTAACCCAACTTTAAGCGCCCTATTTAACCTCACATAGCGTCCTTTAGCGGGCATATTCAACCCAATTTCCCGTCATTTCTCGATTTTCAAACTTAAAAAATAAATACAATTAATTTGAACAGTTTGATGTTTTTAATTTACAGATGCATGTTAATGATCGTTACAAGAAAAATCTGGCCTATATAGTTGGGACACGATTTGTGTCCCAACCAAATCTGAGCGATTTTGGTGGGACCAAACCTTAAAGCGCCCTATTTAAACCCAACAACCCTAACTTTAAGCACCCTATTTAACCTCACATAGGGCCCTTTAGCAAGCATTTTTATCCTAACAGACCTTGACAAAAAAAATAAAATCAATTTATAACGCTTTAAAACATAATTAACATTTCTTACGGGTAATTTTATCTCCCTCAAACGTCCAACAATCCTCTAGATTAACTTTAATTCCTATAGTATCACCGATATTATCCAAAACATCCAACTCACCAATGTCAATTAAAGCATCAAACACAAACTCGTCACTCCCTAAAATTCTAACTGACTTCGGATCATTGGGGTCAAATTTAGTTCCATCAGCTGTAATAACCTCCCCGATCGACTTGGAAATAGCAGCCTCGTGAATCGCATGCAATTCTTTTAAATACTCTTCATCCACAAGGTTCTTTTTACCTACTTCTTCCGGACGCCTTCTTATTAACTTACGTTCAAAACATGTTGTTGGATTCGTCCGCAAGTACAAGGTAATATCTTTAACACCGCCCTCATCAAATGCAGTCTTACGCGGATCGACATACTTATTACTTAGATCCGTTAAAATTTGAACCTCAGCGGGCGTCATAAACTTTTTGTAATGTTCATTAAAAACATGTCTTACAGTGAACGCAGAGCGCTCTTTAATCACGATATAACCCTTCTTCGCATATTCAACGGCTCTCTTATCGCACTCCGTCATATAAATTAACGCGTTGGCTTGAAACGTGAATGCCCATCTCTCGATATCTTTATACAAGAGGTCTAATAAATTCGTACCGTGAAAATCCCGCCATGCGCCGACTGGCTCTTGTATGTGTACGGTTTTAAACCCTAGGTTTTTAAACCGATCAAACAAGCCTGTGGCAAAAGTAGTTTTACCCGCACCGATATTTCCTTCCAGAGTAATAATCATGTTATGAGACTCCATTTTATTCATCTATATAGTATATCATTTAAATTCCAACCGAGCTTTTTATTAAACCGATTTGCAGAAATATATTTCAGACGTAAAAAAATAAAAAAATAAAAAATAAATTAAATAATTAAAATCATCGTATGTAATTAAAAATTCATTACACACCGGTCGAACCGAATCCATTACTTCCGCGTTCCGTATTCCGCATATCGATTCCACCGTCTACCGGCACATCGTTTCTATAAACCTCCAATATTAACTGAGCGATTCGATCACCTCTTTTAACGATGAAATCATCATCCGAATGGTTAAACAACAACACACGCAAATCGCCTGTATAATCAAAGTCTATCACGCCGGCGCCCACGTCGATGAAATGCTTAGCAGCTAAGCCACTTCGAGGTGCTACTCTACCGTAACATCCGCGGGGAAATTGAAAAGACAAGTCCGTCTTTATCAACTGTTTACCGCGACCGGGTACTACATAGTCATAAGCGCTTTTCAAATCGCAACCGGCCGCGTCCGGTGAACCTCTGACGGGTGGTGAGGCGAACTCTGACAATTTGAAATATTTAAAAGTGACAGACTCCATTTTTGTTACCTATATATTACATTCGCTTATATTCGCACTACATAAATTATTAAGCTGTTGTGCAAAAATACATTTCAGGAACGAGAAAAAAAAATTAAATCATAAATAAAATAACAAGTATAATCAAATAATAATAACGAATATTCAATCTCTCACGAACTTGATATCGTGTTTAAACTTATCATTCAACAATGGGATCTTTCCATGGTACACCACATATAACGGTTAGTCCGATTTCAATAACGCGTTTATATTTTTCGTAGTCATTCTCTCGTTCCAACTCTCGGGTAGTTGAAACCGCACATCATCGCATGTAACCAAAACTCTAAGACCATAAGCATAATGAATTCTTTCTATGCTATTGACCAAATATTTTTTATCGATTTCTAAATCACTTATCTTCGCGAAAGAATTACCATTCTCTTCGTCGAGGATATCTTTAAAATAATCCTTTTCCATTTCCATTTTTCTTCGTCTATATATAAAAATATATTTTCATAGTCGAATAAAAAAATGAGAGCGTTTCAAAAGATGTAATAAATCATCGCTTTTGACGAAAACTAATTCATATTTAATTCCGACTCATCGACTAGTTTTAAATAAATGGTATAATCGGGCAGAGCGTTTTGCAGGGGAACGTAGTTTTCATCCGTCAGATAAATGTTGATTTCTCTTATCGTCTGCGTGTTAGGTTTGAGCGGTATGTAATTTAAAACGGACGGTTTCTCGTAAATTTTATCTCTGTGTTCTCGCGGACTCGAGTGATACAACAACGAGGAGAAATCGTGTCTGTGCCGATGCTCCGCGTGATTGACATACGAATGTTCGACTAAATCGCAATGCACTTCGATCATGTGGAACGGTCTGATTTGTAATTTACTTTCCTCCTCATATATTGATAAAATCTTGTTCGCTGTAAACTGTAATTCGAATAAGGTTTCATCTGTTTTCAATTCATCAAATCCGAGAAACCGTCGCAGCTCGTTGTTTATATGGAACTTGACTGGAGATTTGATACATATCTTAGACTGTGGGTCTCGAAAAATCTTAAACTTTTCCACATCTATCGCCGGTGTAAACTTATTAATCCTCATGAATTCCCTGATTTCTTTCTGCATGGTTTTCAAATCCCAAAACTCCACATCAAAAGTTAGTGTAGGATGACCCTCCCCCATAGCAAAAGTAATTGAAGCCTCCTCGTTCAAGTTATAAAAATAGTTATGAAATGAAAACCCCGTGAGCGCTAGATAATAACGCACGTCCTCTTTCAAGTGTATGGGGTTTTCGAGCTTCAATTGCAAATGCGGACTCTGACCCGTCAATCTGAAATACACCATTTCTCTATATATACTTTTTTAAATTGCGGTTAAGATTATTTATTAAGAGCGAGGGAGAAAAAAAATAAAATTATTCGAACCATCTCAAAAATGTGTATTTATCGTTTTGTAAAGCGCGTTCTATCGTATTGAAATCCTGTCCTCTGGAAAAACGTCGCAATACCTCCAAACATAAATGACCGCATATCGGGGGATCGTCATAATTTTGATATCTCATATGATTATAAAAAATACCTTTAGTCATGTTTAGATATTTCTCCAATTCTAAAGGTGGAGGCGCCTCACCGAACGAATCGAAATATATGACATAATTACCTTTTTTCGTATAACAAGTCCAATGCGTGCCGCCCGACTCCAGATCACCTAGATTAATAATAGCACACTCGTTTTTGCGCGGCTTGTCGGGTAAACACTCTCGCATAAAAACACCACGGAAATTGTTGATTTTCAACTTGTTGGCCCATGTCTCCAGTTCGGACATGGTCAGCGGAACTAGTTTTTTTTATCCTCTCTAATATCTTTAAGAGTCTTATGCAATTTTCTGCTTACACGTTTCTCCAGACCGGCTCCGGTTTTATCTTTATTAATCAATTCGTCCAGTTCATTGTCTATTAAATTTTTCAACCACGGCACGAAATCATTCTTCAACACAGGCGCCACTTTATTCTTTATCAGAAGTGAGGCGAATTTCTTAAAATACGGAATATTGTTTTCGGCCAGTTCTAAAACTTCCTTCAGAAGACCTCCATCGATCATTTCCTTCAACTGTGAATAATCAAAAATCAACCGTGTCCCTCTATTGTTTTTCAACGCTTTTTCCACTTGTTTGTTTTGATCACCATCGAGTGACACTTCGGTATTACCATTTTTTAATTGATCTTTTGTTAAAGTAAGCACTGCGCGTTTAAGCTTCTTATGAGCTATCCGCAGCTTATTCAGTTGACCTTTGGTCAAATTTATTTTCCTCTTGTGATTCCCCATTATCTATGTATAAAAATTAATATTTTGAATTCATATAAAAAATTAAAACTTGCCAAATGATTGATATTTTTTTCTATCGAACGAAAATTTAATTTCATTAATATAAGAGATGAATTCTTACTGTCGCACGTGTAAAACACAGACCGCGTCAGAGAACATGAAAATTGTGAAAACGAAAAATAAAAGATGGTTGGCGAGTTCCGATTGCGCGGTCTGCGGCGGCGTTAAAAACTCGTTTATCAAAGAGCCGCCCGAAGTGGTGGAGGCGAAAGAACTGCACAAACCGGTAGTGAAAAAATTTATAAAACGCAGGATAATCATGAAAGGTCTGGATAATCTGTGGGCCGCGGATCTGCTCATCATGAAACAATTCGCCAGAGAGAACAACTGGTACAAATACATCTTAAACGTGATAGACTGTTTTAGCAAATTCGTCTGGTCCGAACCGTTGAAGAAAAAAGACGGCGCAGTAGTGACGGCCGCTTTTGAGAGGATAATAGAGAGAGCGAAAAAGGACGGTCACACTACGCCCGAACTGCTGCACACGGATAAGGGGACAGAGTTTAAAAATAAACCTTTTAACGACATGCTCAAAAAACACGGCATAAAAATGTACCATACGGAGAGCGAGGAAAAGTCGGCGATAATCGAGAGATACCACAGGACGTTAAACGATAAATTCAGAGTCAAATTCCAAGTGAGAAACTCGCACAAATGGTACGACGTCTTACAAGAGCTCACCGACGAATACAACAAACACGATTACCACAGCACGATAAAAATGCGTCCGGCCGATGTCAATAAGAGCAACGAGTCCGATCTGTTGAAAATGTATCAGGAGCTCGAAAGTGAAGTGCCGCGTAAAAAACCGAAATTCGACGTCGGAGACAGAGTCCGTATAACAGCGAGTAAAGTCGTATTTAGAAATAAATATAAACAAAACTGGACTAGCGAAATTTTTGTAATCGCGCAAGTTTTAAACACCAAACCCGTCACGTACAAAATCGAGGCTCTAGATGGTGAAGAAGTAATCGGTGGTTTTTATGAGAGGGAACTGCAAAAGACTGAATTTTGAGTATTTTTAAAAGTACCATCATAGTACTATTAATATTTTTAAAGTACCAGTACCATCACAGTATTATTAATATTTTTTAAAGTACCAGTACCATCACAGTACTATTAATATTTTTTAAAGTACCAGTACCATCACAGTACTATTAATATTTTTAAAGTATCGGTACCATCGCAGTACTATTAATATTTTTAAAGTATCAGTACCATTACAGTACTAATACACCATCGTAATAAAAGAACCATAAGAAAATCAAAAGTACCGATACAGTACCATTTCTTATTTATTTCGAAATTATCGTGACAATATTAAATCGGATTTTCTCATCGTCTAATATTATTAATTAGAGTCTCGTAGCTCGACATTGTATTTTTTAAATAAGTCGAAATACCTAAAGTGCTTATATAGAATAACATGACTGACACGATTGACGTTTATCATACCGAGCTTACTTTTAAAAACCGTAATATCTCGATAGTGCGCAGTGTTGATAAAATATGTTGGTTTAAAGCGAACGATATTACCCATATACTGGGATACAAGAACCCCAAAAAGGCAATTTACGATCATGTGAACGAAAAATATAAAACTACATATCGCGATTTAAAAGTCAATAATCCGAATTTACATCTAAAACGAACGCATCCCGATACGGTTTTCATAGACGAACCGGCGATCGGGGTTCTGTTGAATAAATGCGCGAAGGAAAGTGATGAGTTTCGGGAGTGGTTTTTCAAAGAACTCGAAAATATACATTCGGAACACGCCGACCGAAATATCGAGAATGACGAATCGACCGAGTCAGAATCGGATTATGAACGGTTAGACGACGAAAGCGAGGATACCTCGGACGATGTCGCCCGTTTGAAAACGGAAAACAGATTATTCCGTGAGATGATAGATAGAACGCAAATACAACAAATTTTCGGTGTATCGAAGAGTGTGGATAATAATAAGGAATATAAATTCATAGACACGCAAAAACGCTCTTTTAAAAAAGCTGTCGAGGATTCCTGCGGATACGATTTATGTTTCGAAACGGAATACATAATTATCGACGACGAGAATATGATAAAAAAGGTTTTGAGAAAAATAAATAAAGAGGGTGTGGAATATGAATATAACGGAAAGAGTAAATGTATAACGATTCACGATGATGATTTCGACCTGATTAACCTCGTTAAAAAAACAATGTCGGAAGTGATGTTGTGGTAAAATAAATGTAGAATTAGTAGAATATTTAAAAAGATAAATAGTAAACATGTTTCCATTATAATAAATTCTCATTTCTTGTAGATATATTTTATTTTTTTTCTTAACCACTGCAAACAATTTAACTTGTATAGAGATGGATATAGTTCCGTATTATGAAGAAAAGATCGAAGATAACCTTCTACCTCAACCATTACGTTGTCTGATAGTAGGCTCCTCGGGCTGTGGAAAAACAAACTTGTTGTTGAATTTTATTTATAATCCGCGCGGTCTCGTGTTTAGAAATTTATATGTGTTCAGTAAGTCTATAGAACAGCCGGCTTATGTAGAATTACGCGAAAAGTACATAGATGCTGAAAACAAGTTGAATAAGAAGATAGCATACTTTTTTAACAATTGTGAAGATTTACCTCCACTGGACGAGTGCAAGAAAAACTCCCTCGTGGTGTTCGACGACTGTTTGATGGAAAAACAAGAAGCGATAAAAGACTATTTCATCAGAGGTAGACATAAAAAACTGTCCTGCGTCTACCTCAGTCAGAGCTACGGTAAAGTCGACATGCAAGTGATACGGAACAACGTCAACCTGCTATGCGTCTTCAAACAAAACAAACACTACACGAAACGTATTTATGACGATTTCGTAGGATCGGACATGACGATTGATGAATTCGAAAAGATGTGTCAAAAGTGTTGGAGCGAACCGTTCGGATTTTTGACAATAAACACCGCTAAGAAAGCGCACAACGGAAAATACATGTTCAAGTTAAAAGACGAGTTAAACGATGTTATCGAACGATAATCGACGTGTATGCATCGTTTTTAATAAACGATTCATATACGTTATTTTATAAAAACCACGTGTATGCATCGTTTTTAATAAACGATTCATATACGTTATTTTATAAAAACCACGTGTACGCATCGTTTTTAATAAACGATTCATATACATAATATTTTATAAAAATAACGTGTATGCATCGTTTTTAGATTTTTATTCAAATTTATTTTTTTTTCTTTATTTTTGAAAAGCGAAACTCTGAACCCGAAACCTATATATAGATAATATAATGAAGAGGAAAAGCGATGATAAGGAGATCATCGGCACGCTGGTGAAAAAACAGAAGATGGCCGATAAGATGTGGCCGGACGATGCCGACGTACGAATGGCTAAAAAATATGAAAAGTTACAAGAAAAATGGCTAGAAGACAGTAAGAAAAATCAGATACGCGAAGCTGAGGAAAGGAGAAAGCTTTTCAGTTCACACCCTGTGTTAGTAAATGCCAAACCGAAAGAACAATTGTTAGCGCCTCCTCCTCACCGTGAAAACAAACCGATTACCGTCGCGGAGGCTAAGAGGTTGGATAAATTGGAAGATCGATTAAAGAGTGAATTCGACACGTCTAGAAGAGCGGAAGTGGAAAAGGTGCGCGAACAAGAGAAGCAACACGAACCCATAGTTAAAGCTATAAAAGAACAGACGGAAACTTTAAAGACAGAGAAAAAACCCCGTGTCATTTTGAGAAGACCCATCCCCACTGTCGGACAGTTCAGACCTAGAACGTCGAGCACACCCGGTAGACCTGTAGGTAAAGTGGACAAAACACTTGGTAGACCGGTAGATAAAGCGGACGAAACGATAACTCCAATCGAGGACCCAGACGTATTCGATGCGTCTACAGTTTTATCACCGGCGCAAACTTCGCAGGAATTACAGAATCGTTCTATCCGCGAATTCACCGAAAACGAGGAAATTGGTGATATCGCAAAGCAATACCTCTCGAACTGTAACGATATGAGTTTCGGCGTTTATTACGATTTCGCGAATAGCAAACTCGCGATCGGATCGCAGACCATATCCATCGAAAACAACGATATCATACTGGAGAGAACTATGGACAGATACGTAGGTACCGAGGGACTGTGGTCACTCTTGACTAGAGCGGAGATCCACGGTGTACAATCCACAGCCGCGGTCGGTACGACACCGAAGGAGAGACTCATAAGTATAGGCGCGTTCACTTCTCAGGACTTTGAAAAATATAAAGATATTTTAATCAAAACACACGCTCTACATCATAACAACGATCCCACCTCACCCAGACCCAAGGCGAGCGGTGGTTGGAAATGGAAGAATTTAATAAGTGACATATGGAAAGAACTCAAACAAAAGCCGTCTTCGTCCGGCAAAGGTCTACTCGTGGATACGAACAACCCCGTGGAATATAAATATATAGACGATTACGACGAGTTGACGGAGAGAATAAAGTTTATACAAGCCGAGGAGGAAGCGGGAAATAATAATTTTAATAACGAAAAAATCGGGATCGTCAAGTTTATAAATAACGAGATCGAAAAACTGATCACTCGGCCGGAAGGTGCTAAACTTATAAGACGATGTTCGTCAGCGTTAAAGGAAAATAATGTTAAAGGTGGTGAATTGTCGAATGGTGCGGATTTTAAGGTTCATGTGAATAAATTAGGTTTGGCATCGGATAGGAAGAAATATATGCGCATGTTCAGTAGGAGATGAATATTTTATTTATCCGACAATTTTAAAAGTATATTTTTTATTAAGTTTAAATCGTGTTTTTATTTTTTTTATTCGAAACTGAAAACTTAAAATCTAAATATAGATATGGAAAAGTATTACGAGGAAGCGTCTGATAAGATAGAGCGGTGCGAATTCAATACCATCCAACCGGTGACCAATTTAAATTTCAATTCACCGAATAAGTTTACGACATTCTATTTTGACCATGGAGACGCGTTTTATGACAGGAGGATATTTTATCACATACAGGGGGAAGTAGTGAAAAAAGTGGATGATACGAAGTACGACGCGGCGGATCCTATCAAGTTGATCGATGATTTCCCGGCATTTTTGTTTAAGAGAATCGAATTAAAAAAACACAATCAATTGATAGACTGTGTTGATGAAGTCGGTATCACAAGTACAATTAAAGCTCTAACAACGTATAGTAAATCGGGTGAGAGCACTCATTATACGATGGGATTCAAATCTAAATTCGAAAAAGGGGTGGATGGGTTCGAAGCTTATGGCCCGTTGTCACATCTGGGTCTTGGGTTTTTCGACGTTCTGAGATATCCGATATTCAAAGGAGGTTTTGAAATAATTTTTACAAGAAACGAAGATGATGACGCGATATACCGTTGGAAGGAGGGTACTGGCGCTAACGAAAAAACGGCGGCCGAGGCGAAGATAAAAATCACGAGTTTCGTGTTAAAAGTACCCTTAGTCGATTATGAAGGAATAAAAAAATTACCACTCATACAAGGACTAAAACGATTGAGTGATAAGGGCGATTTGACATACAGGTATTACCAGTGGCAGTGCATAGAAAAAAGCTTTGTGTCGGGGTCTTCATATAGTTTCGACATATCCAACATGTACCGGAATATATCCAACCCGCTGTTTATAATCATAGGTTTACAGACCAGCCGTAAAAACAATCAAGAGAAGGATCCGAGCCGATTCAACGCTGTAAACATAAAAAACTACCATGTTATAATCAACGGACAACGGTATCCGAAGGAGGCGCAAAATTTGGCGATAAATAATAAACATTATAGTATTTTATACGGGAGTTATTGCTCAATCAGGCAGGTGTTATTCGGAGATGAAGATGTTTATTTAAACGATGTCGATTTTGTAGACAAGTATCCGTTGTTGGTCGTCGACACGCATCACCACCCGTTCTCCACTGATAATAAAAGAAAAGATATTCAAATAAAATTGGACTATACTAACGCCGTCGCCAGTCCGGTGGCGGATCAGGGGACCACAGCGTACGTGGTAGTTGTATCGGAGATCGGCTTCACTTACGATTTGGAAAGGAATTTAATTAGAATGTTTTGAGATGTATATATATTTTTGAAAAAATAAACTCTACGATATAAAGGGTTAGAAAATCATTAAATATTTTTTTTAATTAACATATATCTTACCTTAGAATTTGAAGATGAATTTTTTTCTTTTTTAAGTGTCGGTGGGTATTAGTGGAAAGCCCTATCACTACGGCAAAGTTCCCACCTTCGACAGGGAACTTCTTTATGACGAAACATAATTATCGTCATACGTTATGAGAGAAACATGGAAATCCTAAAATAGGACCCTTTCTGTTGGACAGGGGTTCTAAAATGGGGTGGGACCCATATTGGGGCCCACCTAAAAACTATTCAAAAATGAGTCATTTTAAAGGTTTTTAGAGAAAAAAACTCATATTTTCTAGTCAAAGTCTAGTACTGAATTTATATCTTTGTTTTTAATAAATTTTTTTTATCAATTATAAAATTTACAATTCGAAGAGGAAAAAATAGTTTATCCATGATAAAATCGATAATTCAAAGGGGGTAACGATTCGTTACCCCTTTATAAGGAGGAAAAAAAAATAATATTTTTAGTAATGATCGAAATATGTCATGTATAAGTATTTAAAATATAAACAAACTCGTACCTTCTAATCCATGTCCAGTGCGGCATTCGCTTCGATATTAATCAGATGCTTGATAGGGATATTGTAGTGGCCCCAGGGAAGAGTCTCCACGCCGTCTTCACAGATAAATCTCTTATCATCAGAGGGGGAGAGGGCTATCTTGCGCTGTTTGATCGAATATAAATCATGGTGTTTGCTTCTAATGGTGTTCATGGTCTTCTTTATCACTTCTTTATCAAACAAACAGTTTTTATAGTCTTTTATCGACAGAAAGTCAACGACATTCTTTTTTATCCCCTTAGCTTTTTTAATCCCCTCACCTTTTTCTTTTTTATCCCCCTTCTTCTTATTCTTCTTCTTCTCCTCCTCCCTCTTCTTCCTCTCCCCCTCAGAGTCGTAGGCGTACATTTTCGAACGTAACCCGACGAACTCATTCATAACATCACCGGCCAGTTCGTCTTTCCATTTGCCAATTACTTTTTTATTCACACGCGGCATGTTATAGGGGTTATCTGCTTTGTAATCGCTGGTATCGAAGTGGTCGATCATACTTTTTATATCCTCATAAATATCTTTTGTTTTGACGCTATAAGTCAGGCTGTCCGTGTCAGTGTACTGAACTCTGGCTTTATCACCGTATTTCGGTCTCATGACATTGTAATGAAAGTCATAAACGGCTATCTTCGAAATATCTAATATTGACATGCCTACGTAGATCGGTTTATTAAAGTATAATCTGGTTTTGCCCATATGCACGGCCGCCAATGTCTCTGCGAAGACGGTGACTGATTTAAAGTTCGGTCTGGCCACTAGTTTGTCAATTTGCCTGTCGTGCGTGGCCAGACGTACGTCTACGTGCTTACGTATGTTCTCCATCGTTTTACCAAACACCGCGTTATTCATCAGTTTATAAAAATCTTTCTCAAACTCGTTGGTCGCTTTTGTCCTCATATCGGTGTTCATATCGATATATTCTTTCAACCATGCCGATTGGCGGAATTTAATGCCCCTGTGGATCTTTTTTAACTCCATGCCCAATGACAGGTAGAGCTGTAGGTTTTGGTAGTGCACCACGTATTTATCTTTATCGTATAAAGTCGTTAAAAGCTTTCTCTGATTCGAACCGGGAGGGCATCTGTTTTCTGGTGCTAACGGGAGGTCTTTGTGGGAGTCGTGTAATTTCCTGGGGTATTTCAAATCTACTTCCAATATAAAACCATATGCAGATTCGTTGTCGATCCAATTTCCATCTTGCAGATCACTTTCGATATCTTGTAATTCATCTTCACCCACCCAATTAAAATCGCTCTGAGGTAAATACTTCGACATGGCCCATCCGTACAAATTATTTACATCCAAATAAATGAGATACTCTTCGGGCTTTTCAGGATCGTAATCTGGTAAATATCTGTTATTGGCTTTAGTATATCTGTGGGAGCACTGAGAAATTCCGCCGCGAATGCCCTTGGTGATCATAAGTTCCATGTCGGGATCAGTCAATAACTCGAGAGCAACACCGGTCTTTTTTAACATGGCGTCCCAAGCCAGACCGGGACTCGTAAAATACCAAGCGGGATCGAGTTTGTAAGTGTCCATGCACACTTCACGGAAGTTTTCAACTATGTCGGCCAATAGCAGTGTGTCGGTTTTGTTGTACAAAAGCGTGTATTCCTTCATATTTTTAATCTCAAATTCATTCCACACTTTACGCGCGTGCTCGTAATCTTCATCTTTAACAGTTGTCTTATTCAATTCGTTATCAAAATTTTTTTGGGAAGGCAGAGACGGGTAGTCGAATTTTTCCATACTATCCATAAAATCGTAGGGAAAGATGCCTTTTCTCAAAACTAAATCTAACTTGTCGTTTTCGAAAAACTTTGCTACGTGTTTGAATTTATCTCTGGTCAGGTTATTCGCGAGATTTTCTAAGCTGTAGTTCATAAATCTAAATGAGTCTAAAAATCTCAAGTTTACTCCACCCTCTACTTTGAGTTCAAAAGATATATATCGTTCTTCAGTCGTGGCTAAGACCGCTATCTTGTTCTGTTCGAATCCCAATAACTTGACGAACAGATGAGCATCGTAATTACTCAAGTTGTGGACAAAGATGGGTAAAAAGTGCGGTTTTCTAAAATTCAAATTGCACGAGTTGTGCGCCACCCCTCTGAATTTACCAGTCAAATGGTCATGGTCAAAAACACGTTTGTCAGTCTTCTTAGGGTCTTTTTTATTTACTTCAAACACTTTTTCACATATATGGCAAATATTAACACCATTAATCTTCGTTTCATAATCTTCTTTAGTTATATTCATAGGTTTTGCGGCCTCTCTACTATATAAATTTTCCAAGTCTCGCGATATCTGAGTTATGGTTTCTACAAAAGTTTTTGCTGTGTCGGGACCGAAGCTCTCATGATATAAATCAAACGGGATATCATAATCATCGTCAGCGGTGGTTATATATAAAGAAAAACTGGCGGCTTCGTGCGATTGATACTTTTTCGTATACGACTCTGTTTCATCGGTTGGAGTGGGCTCATTTTCATCGGTTGGAGTGGGCTTATTTTCATCGGTTTCATCTGAGACCGGTTTCAATATACATTCAAAATCAACATAGCCGACAAAAGGAACTTTCATTTTTCTATATTTATTTTTAAAATTAATAAAAGGAGGGGACCCGTTTTTATCTACTTCAGGCATCACAATTTTCACAGGGTCTTGGCCGACACAAAATTCTTTATGTTTCTCTAGCTTGGATTCTTCTTTGAATTCCGTCAGACAGCGATTACAAATATGCGATTCAACAGTGTTTGGCTCTCTACAGACCGCCTTGTGATCGTTTAATAATTTCTTTTTGCCGAAAGACAGCAGGCAGCGATCACAAATATATTTTTTACCATGAAACTTTGATAACTGCGAACTCACTAATCTGCTCATATTCTTTATCCAACAATAGTGGGTGTTTTTGTTCTCGTCTTTCAAATAAAAAAGATTAACATGCCGGTTGGGGATTTCATTTTTAGTTACGTACAGGGGATAAATATCATAAGTGTCGTCATCATCTCTTTTCTTCGGTTCAACGGGGAAATCTTCAAAATCATCTCTGTCCCTAATCGTTTTCATTATCTCGCACGTATAAATATTAACTGATAATCCGGCTCGTTTCTCAAATTTTGATATAATACTCGCTTTTAGTGGGACGGGAAATGGAATATCTTTTAAAGCCTCATCAAATTCATGTTCGTATTGTCTGTAATGGTGAATTCTATGGGGTTGATTCCGCCAATCAACAGGGTGTAGTGCAGAAAGAATTGACCAGAGGAAACATTTTTGATCATCATTTTTAACATTTAAAATTGCTCTCTTTAACACAATTTCTTTCGGTAGAGGGATATAACTTGACCCCCCACGGAACGGGTTATAACGGTTAATATGAAGCTCTAATTCATCGATGCTATATAATGACCAGCCCGAACCGCGGTCTTGAAAATCTTCCATTTCTTTAATAAGTTTTTCTTTAGCGTCATCAAAATACCCCGACACATCTGTACTCGAGAGTATAACTGCGTTTTTAGTTTTAAAATTA
Organism: Flexamia atlantica; assembly: GCA_035578135.1. NCBI lineage: Eukaryota > Metazoa > Arthropoda > Insecta > Hemiptera > Cicadellidae > Flexamia > Flexamia atlantica. The sequence goes on along the minus strand of JAQJVK010000009.1, from coordinate 25,229,300 downwards.
AATTCAGCAATCTCTTCTGCTTTCGAATAATCCATATACAACACCATTCTTGTTTTAAGATCCGCCTCATTACGATGCTCATTAATTTTATTTACGATAACATCTTTCAAACTACTCAAAAACAGTATCGGATCTTTCATAGCATTTTTATTCTTGATAGTGTAGACATTTAAACGTCCATTAAAAGCTGTCCGGGATAATTCGATCTCATGTTCGGGAGGGGGAGAAGAGCCTTTCACAAAATTGACAATACTATTCACAGCTTTATTAAAAACATTAACAATGGATGTATCAAGCCGTGGTCGTTTAGTGGGAGCGGGGCCGACCTCGTCATCATCAACAACACCTCCACGGTTCGAAACTAATTCGGGGTTTTCATGAATTTTTAAATGGTAGCTCATATTACTTTTTCTTATCAGTTTATCACATCGGGGGCATTTAGTTTTATACTCGATGCTTGCTTTCTTTATAATCGGGGACTTGTGTTTTTGAACCGGCATTTCACATCTACTACTACTAGCAACAGGTTCTGATGTGTTCTGAACCGTCATTTCATCCCTACTTCTCTTCCTAGTGTTAGATTTTGAAGAGTTATTATTTTGTCCCAGAACCGACATTTGCATACTACTACTCTTACAAATTTTCAAATGACGACTAAAGTTTTGATTTGTAATTTGCTTGTTACATTTATCACACGTCTTAACTGAATAACGTGTGCTAGCATCTTTATTAGGGTTCTTCGTGCATATTTTTTCATGATACGAAATATTAGATTTACTTATGCCCTTGCCGCAAAACTCACAATTAACTTTCTGCGACTCCATTTTTTTCATCTAAAATAGAAAATATTAAAGGTTACTACAAATAAATAATTTAAGAACTCTTAGGAAAAATAAATAATTAAACATATGGCGCTGATAAATATGTTTAAAATCAAAAATATCAAAATTTAAGAGTATTTAAAACATAAAAGTCGGATATTAAAGTGTACTTTTGTTAAGTTAAGTCGAAGTAATCCATTAAATAATTAAAGCAATAAATTAATTACAACTTACGTTTCTTTTCTTTCTCTCTTTATTTTTTAATTGAATAAATTTACAAGTATTATTGAAGGATGGAAGTATTATTTCATTTAAAGAAAACATAAGTTTACTTTTCTGTTTAAATTAACTAATTTTAGTAAAATTGAAAGACTTACCAATGAAAATTGTTGAATACACTGTTTGAATTCACCGACACTTCAACGTGACCAACAATGAATGACTTTGTGTGACTTCGCGGTCGAGTTTAAGATAACGCCGCTCGACCTCGCGGGTCAAGTCCATGATAACAGCGGACGTCATTTATATCTGCTGAGCTGAAAACATTTCTAACAACATTTAAACACATATAAAAAATGCAATTTATTTAATTATTTTATTTTTTATAAGTGTGGACTTGTTATGGTGTTGGGTCAAATGTTCTGATTTGGGACGGAACTGGTCCTGGAATGGGACGTCCTGAAATGGGATCCAAAGCGTCATGCAATAGGATTACACCTAAATGTCCTGATTTGGGACGGAACTTGTCTTGGAATGGGACGTCCTGAAATGGGATCGAAGATGTCCTGGAATAGGGTCACACCTAAATGTCCTGATTTGGGACGGAACTTGTCCTAAAATGGGACGTCCTGAAATGGGATCGAAGATGTCCTGGAATAGGATCATACCTCTCATACCTCTCATGTTGGTGAATTCCTGTTTCTCTACTACTAGCCACTTTCCGGACTCGTAACGAAATGTACTATTGAAAACTAACAAAGGCTTAGAGTTATTTACTAAACTGGTAAATTTAAGCTCACCAAAATTAACTGAGCGTAATTTCTTTTTTATGCACTATTAGTGATTATTTTTTAAATCGGAGTTTGATCTGAATTTTTTTTTTTACTTTGCGTTTAAAAATTATAAATAAACTAAGGAGAAATTCTTACTTTTTACTTTGCGTTGCAAAATATTTCTAATTTTGACAATCATGCTGCAGATTTTCCAGCGACAGGTTTCGTCACGAGCCGTTGGATGTTGATGCAGACAGGAAGTTCGATAGAGACTTTAATAGGTAGCTAAGTTTCAATTATCATTTCACTAAAGTAAATTTATTCATTCATTAAAGGACTCTGTAGGGAATTATAGTTTGAGAAATATTGAGTAGGAGGTACAAGCTGTAAAATTTACCTTAAGCTGAATCATAAGCTGTACAATGTAATAATGATTTATTATATAGATTTCTAAACTGAAACTCACAACTTTGACTAAAAGCGTAAACAAGCCACGGTTTAGTGTTGTTACAGAATATAATACTGTACTCTGGTATAATTCTTTATTTAGAGTGCCTAACAATTTATCGGTAAGGTACTCCATTGTTTAATGAAAGAGAGAGTTTAGGTTGGTTGTTGAATGAGCTTACGGTATTTTAGAGTAATTAGCTGATGTTAATTTTAATATAATATCAGCTAATTTGAAATATTTTCGATTATCTTGCTTAGTTTAACTTTTTATGCACAACATATTTTGCTCAAAGAAGATATTCTCTCTGACATCAAACAGCTATAATAGCCATTGCATGTAATCCACTAAAATCATATGTTTTTATACATTAGATATCTTGCCTGAACTATTTCCAAATCGTTCCAAATTGGGACTCTTAAAAGAAATTAATCGCCTGGTGGCAGCGCAAAGATCTGCCTATATAAAGATTTGCGGATCCTTTGAAGGAAAACCGTGAAAAGGACACACATAACGATTTCAGGGTATGAGTTTCATATCTGATCTTTTGCCGTTCGTTTCTATAACAGACGATTCAACATCTGGTTTCTAAGAAAACAACATCGAACGATCTACCGATAATTGAAATTTTATATATATTTTATTTGAGAGAACTTGACACCCGCTTCCATTGTATCTATTATCAAATGTTTTGTTACTCTATGGAAATAGTCTTTAACGATAGGATCCTAGTATTAGTACAAGGTGGCATTTGGTGATAAATTAGGTAAGGTGTATAGTTCGTTATTGATAGTAACATTTTATTTTAGTTTTTAGCTTAGCTTTATTATGTTTGATTTAGCTTTGTTATACTAATATTAGGTATGATTTTTTTCGTGAGAGAATCTAATCGTAGACCTATAATTGGTAATGGTTCCGGTTATAGTTTGTTATCGATGTTTCTTCATTGCTGATGGTTTGTTGAAAAGTGCATCGATTAAGTGTAAAACGATAGGTTGATCGTTGATATCGGATGGCCTAATCCTAAACAGAATACACTTACGCGAAAACAAAACTGATCTTCGCTCATGTTAACATATACTGAGAAGTTCACGTACTAAACCTCAGCAAAACACATAAACAATAATTAGTATAAACATAGCCTGTAAATGCAGAAGATTAGATATGAAACTCGTACCGATTTTAGTAGAACAACATAGATTTATTTTTTTCCCACAGAATAAAAATTTGCAATACCTATAAAAAATATACTTGATGGCAGAGATTTAAAATGATAAATAATGGAAAATACATTCATGTATACTTACCTCTACGTCAATATTGCGTTATAGGTAGATTTTATAACAATACCAACTTTATACTTGTTTTATTTTTTTTACTTACAATTAACTTATCAATATGTACACCTGTTGATAATGACTTCCTCGATTCATTTCCAAACAGGCTTGATACGAGAAATGTGAGTGTGGTGGAGGGCACGTACGACAGCCGGCGGTCTCCGCCCCCCAGCATGATGGAGCTGGAGCTGGACGAGCACTACCTCCGTCCCGAGGACTACTACATCGAGAAGAAGCCGAGCAGGGACAGGAGCAGGGAGAGGGAGCGAGTGAGGGACAGAGAGAGGGAGAGGGAGAAGCTGCATGACTACAGGATAGCCAGCTCCAGAAGGCACGGTTTAGGCGGGGATCTCTCGGACCCAGAGGAGTTCCAGTCTCAGCTGCCGAGTGTGTCGTTTTTGTTATCAGAACGAGGTCGAAAGGTAAGAAAATTTGTGTGTGTTTGGATCAACCTAACTTATAAAGTTATGTACCAGAGTAATAAATTAAACTGATTGAAATTTATTCATCTCTAGTGGCTAAGCTTGCATACATTTTAGCGATTTCAGGGTATGCAACTAAAAATTCGCTCTACAAATATTAAATCAACATAATTGACATATTGGACTTCTAAAAATGTAAGGTAATTATGTACGCTCATATGTGTAAAACGATGATCCTTATAAGTAACAATTATCGTTAGCTGTATTTGGTTATCAGTGGAAAAATCGGTTATATAAATTGTTAAGTACCCTAGTCATAGAGTTCTATTTATTAAAAAAAAATAGTGGTTTGATTACCTTATGTTATCCAGCTCAAAAACGGACCTAAATGCGACCTATGTGACCTTTTTTGAGCTGGATGACATAAGGTAGTTAAACCACTAATATGTTTTCACACCAGCTCAGGGGCAATAAAACATCTTTAAGATGTCGAAACTATTTATTAAACTTGTTGAGGAAAACTAATCTTAAGAAAATGTGTTACACGATGGAAGTCATTTTTGAGGATAAGTTTAATGTTTAAACAAGTTATTTCAATGTAAAAAAATTATAAGTTCTAAAGGTTTTATTTTTGAATATTGTAGAATTTTGCACAAGGAAAATCCGTTGATTTCAATATATACTGTAAAAAACAGGTTCTACCCAGCGTCTCCACATCCCCGGTGGAGCGACTCCAGGAGGTGTCCAAGCCCCGGTACTACTTCAACTCCGCCCGGGACCCCGCATCAGGGTCGTCGGCGCCCCCGTCGCCCGCGGCGCCGCCCCCGGCAGTGGAGGGGTCGCCCGCCGCCCGCCGCCCGGGCTACGTCCTGCACACCGCGTCCCACTGGGAGGAGTACGAGAAGACGCCCTCCACGGTGTCGGGCCGGCTGCAGCACTGGTTCCGCCGCAGTCAGGCGGGCAAGGCTCCCTGACACCGGGGCGGCAGTAACATGACGAAGGACAATATAAAAAATAACCCGCAGTTTGTATAAAGGTCTAATCGTAACGTTCAAGAAGAGACGGCAGTTATAGAGAGGTAACTAAGGTGAAGAGGATTGTAGAAAGTGTCTGAGGGAAGAAAGCCTGGCAGTGAACACTAAACATTACTTTTTAATGCCAGCTTTACACTATTACCGAGAAAGACAAGAAGTGGGGGTTGCAGTGCACATGGTGCGTTCAGCATGTCTCGTATTATCTCGGGCTCTTTAGGCCACAAGCTTCAACCTCCTTGCCAAATTGTCTTGACAAGGCGCCTCGGCGGGAGTGATCTTCCGGCATAAAAATGTGGTTAACCTCACGTGAGGCTTTTCTTGAGGATGACGCAGGGAATGGCACATCAAACGACGGTATGACTCTTTTAATTTGTTGAAGTGGTTACTGGTAAAGCCATTCCCCATCATTATCTACAATTCTGTTTTGATTTTGGTTTCAATGTACTGGGGCTGTCCTCTCTCTGTAAACTTATTGATTCCGCTCACTTTAGAAACATAATCTGTAACCATTTTTAGTAAATAAATTAAAATTTGCCAAAATGATGCTATATGGTTGTTAAATGAAGAATAAAGTTTAGTTAGACAAAATACTTAATTACGTAAATGTGCTGATTGTTTTGTAAATATAATATTGACCATTCGTTATGTAATGTGATGGAGATAAAAAATATCAAACATTTATCATTACTATTCGAACTTACTCTGAAGGATCCGACTAAAAACAAGCTAATATAGACTAAAATTAGGTTAATATTATACACATGATTGTAATAAATAATTCGAAACATAAATGCCAAGATATAAATATTTAACTAAACAATCTAATAAAACCTTCTCAAAATAGATTAAAAAAATCTTATTCTATTAGGTTTTGACATGATTGCAAGAATATTTACTTCATTGCAAGAATATTTACTTCATGTAAACTATGCTAAAGTAATCCCACGTTTCTCTGAAAATGTATTTAAGATTCAATTTAGAACTTAATTAAAATCTGATGTACAATCATTTTTTTTGCTTAAATGTGTTTCATTGAACACCCTCTGCCCTGCCCCTCAGATTAGCTTAGTTTTCGTTGGTAATCATTAATGCAGAAATAACAAATCACTCAACTTTTATTTATTTAACTTATTAAGATAACAGACTTATTATCTATTGGTAATAGGTAGATTTAATTTTCACACCTGTACTAAAAATAATGGTTTGGAATGTTTATCGTATCATTGTTTATGTATATATGTGCTTTAATTATAGTCCTTGATTGTGTACTTCATTCAGTAGATTTTTTGTGCTCACTGGAACTAATGTAATGAGAAAAAAAGGAATATTTTTGTATTTTTCCTTCAATCTATTTTTCCAGGAAACTTGTAATAATATGGCTTATTTGCTGATTTTGTTGTTCATTAAAACAAACAATTTATCTTTAGGGGGAAATACTAACTTAACGTAGATTATTGTTTTATGTTACCAAAAATGTTGAGTGTCCCCCGAAAGTGGGGGATTTCAGGGGCAACTCAAAGTTTTAAAATGCAAACCCCTTTTGAGTTACCCCTAATTTTCAAGAGCTTTAAAAAATATACGAATGGTGGAGGTTATAGGTTTGTTTATATAACTTATATAGTGTTTATATGACAAAAAATAAAAGAAAAGGAAATCTAAATATTTTATAATGCAGTTAAATATACAACGTCGTTAGATGACGATAAAATGCTCCCAGGAAATGGAATACCCAAATACAGTAAGATTGAAATAGGGACGGGGATGAGGGAAATGCCGCGGTGAGAGATTATATGAAATGTTTATCTTTTTGTTATAACAAAAAAGTGTTTACTAGTAAAATAGGAAAAAACTCAAGGTACCATAATTAGACTTTAAATCTACATTTATTTCATGTGTTGTTTAAATTTGTGGACAAATATTGTAGCCATAAAATAATCAACAATTATAATGAATAAATAGTAAATAGCTAAACACAAGAAAATAGTTTGGGCATATGTTTACACGAATTGTTTGATTAAAAAATTTAACTACTACCAAAAATAAGAAATTTAGGCTGTGATGTTGTGTCCATTTTTTAATATTTTAAAAATTTGAATCACTTTAATACGTAAAACAGTTTGTGATTGATACTGTTTCACATTATTTTACTATAATATACAATATTATAATGTTACAATACTACTGTATTTTCTTTACGTCATTGTTGAACCAAGCAAAAATATGTTATGAAATACCCTACATCAATCAAGATAAAACTCCGATCAACTAATTAATGCACCTAGGGTATAAATTTTATTTTATTTTAATATTGTAAAGTTCCGACGCTATTTAGGTGTATTTAAGGTGAATATGAATAAGCAGTTCAAAAACCTATGCACCTATGTATGTATGAGTGTGTAAATGATTAAGTAGGAGCATTGTTACTAAATAATAACTGGAATTAAGAGTCAATAATATTCTTCTGACGTAAACCTTTACAAAGCCATTATGAACTATTTTCAACAATATTTATATAAATAATACTAAAATGACAATGCACTGTCATAGATCCGATTCCTATGTTATCTCAAATAACTAATTCCTAATTCCTAAATTGTAATAATTAATTTCCTAAATAATTAGTAATTTCCTAATTCCTAAATTGGCCTGTGAATCTTTTGGCTAACCAGTAGCCAAACACGCCAAACGTAACGGCTAGCGTTGGTAACGTTTTGTCACTTGTTTATTCATTTTATAATGTTGTATATAGGAAGAAAGTTGGTCAGAGAGGGGATGATTCAAAGCAACAGGATCATTGATTTTAGTATTTTAACTGAAAATCACATCTAAGGTATATAAAATTTTCAGACCTGGCTGATTCAACATTCATGTTCTTTTTCATAATTAGGCATTCAATAAGAAAGGGTTTCTATTCTTCTGAGATGGGGCCCAGCAGAAATTCTCATAGGGCAGAAGCCCTACATAGGGTGGAAATAATATGTATTCTTTACAGTTGACTGCCTTTTAAAGTAACAGCTGCTATTTAATGTAAATAAACCTAATAATTGTACTGGTAATAATTGTAACACTTAGCAAACCGTTATCACATATAAATTTATTGCGAGCTTTCAAAGGCATTTGATTATGTTAATAATTCAGTTTGTTTACATATAAACTAGAGTGAAATGGTGTTTGAGGGGCAGCTTTGACTATTTTATTGACATACCTTGTTGATAGAAAGCAGACGGTTTCATTAAAAACTGATAAACACTTAGAAACAGTTTGGATAGTTGTAGCTTCAGCATTCCCTTAACGCTCAATAATAGGCCTTTTTATTTTAAACTAATTTAAAAGTCCTTCCAAACAAAATTAATTCAAATATCGTGTGTTATGCCGATGATACGACGGCCCTATCTTCTTGTCGAGATTTTAAATCAAACGGCCTCTACTTGAATGAAGGGAAAACTAAGGTAATGGTTTCGTCACCTGTAAATCGAGATATGGCAAATTTTGCAGTAAACGGAATCATTCCTTTAGATTGTGCCGCTCTCCTAGGTGTCACCATATATATTAAATGGGAAACTCTCCTGATCAAAACACATTGACACTCAATGGTAGAAAGGTCCTTCTGCAGTATAAGTGTTGATTCCTGTTGTAAATGAACCATTATTGAGTTTTGTTATGTGTACGTTTACAGGAGGATAAAAATACTATTCGTTTTTGGAGACCTTGAGATGAGTTTCCAAAGATGTTTATGCTTAAAAAGGAATCGATTTAATTATGTGTAAAGAAGGGTATTCCCTGCAAGACATTTTTTCAGCAGCCAAACATCACCATTGCAGGATTATACGTTAATTTTCAATTTTAGTTATCCCTATTCCTATTTCTCAATTTGAAAATTGGTCGAATTTTCGACCACTGGCGAATTGTGTTTTTCATTGGAGGAGAATGGGTAAAATATGTATAATATTTTAATGATAATGATAGGAAGAGAGGGAGGGAGGGAAAAATGTCTGGAGGGTAGGGAAGAAGGAAAAAGTTCTGAAGGGTAGGAAAGGAGGGAGGGGAGTTGTTAAGAAGAGAATGAAAGGGAAAAGTGAAAAGAAGGTCGGAAGGAAGGGAAGTAGAGAGTGAGGGAAGGAATGAATTGGGGGAGGGAGGGAGGGGGGGATGTTTAAATGGAAAATGTTTACTGTATGAAATACATTTAGACACACATTGGTGTATGTAAAGATCGTTTTAAAAATTAGCTATCACTATTTATTAATTTGAATATTGGTCGAATTTTCGACCACTGGCGATCTCTAGTTTGAAATTAATCCTCGATTCATGAAAACAATATTGGTCAGAATCGGCACCACACACGATGTAAGGTCGTCCTGATCAGAAGATTGACCCTATTATAAAAGGGAATTCATAATTTGCTCCGAAGGTCTATAACACGTTGCCTCTGATTTTGAAAAATGTAATATAAAGATTTGAAAAAAAGAAGGTATCGATTGTGATGTCTCCTTACTCAGTTGACGAATTCTTGTTAAAGTGCTCAAAGTCAATTCAAAGTTTGGCTAACTTTATATTTTTCTCTGTCCATATATATAAATTTACTGTGGTATTTATAATGTACTATTTTAAAATTATCATTGCCGATGTATTTTGTTTAGCTTGTACGGTTTACGAAATAGATAGTCTTATATTGTGATTCTGATTTCGAAGCCGTGTTACCACATGATAGCTTTATTATAAATTTTAAAATATCATATACGAAAAATAGTATTAGGGCCCTAGCCTAAAATTTAAATAATTGACAGATCGCACACTTAAATAGGCAATTATAGTGGATAAAACATTCACGTTTTTTATCATACAACTGTGATAATTATCATTTTAATTGTAATCATTATAATTGTAATCATTGTAATGATCACATCTAATTGTAATTAGAGAAAGCCTGTAAAAACTTATCAGCATTTACTATTTGCTTGTACACGCTAGCGCGTAAAATTGTGCTTGTACTTTCGTGATGTACAACGTGAAACGTTGCCATCAAATCTAATAAACTTTATCATAATTCTTTATTAGTGGTAATAATTCACTGTTTTCCTTCATTCGAATTAGCTCTTTACTTTGTATTAATAATCTATTCAAATATCCCTCGGAACAAACTTCACGCTAAAAATTGGTTTATTATCTAAGATTTAAGAATTAAGAGACAAACTATATTATTAGGGAAACGAAATTTAAACATAAAAACTATACTCGGCTGAGGGGAACGCATTGTTTACTGTATATAGTGTTGTTAAGTTTGTGTAGAGAGAGCGACGTGAGATGTTAAGTCGTTAGGCCAATGTGATGTTTAGGGAAACAACAACGTAATATTATAGTAGTCTTATTATTATAATTATTTTTCATATGAGTCAAATAGCATTTAAATTTGATAAGAAACATTTCTACGCATATGTATACGTGCATTAAATAGTTTTCTTAATATCTCTATTTTCAGCAAAAAGGCTTGTGGTGAAAGGAAAGAGATGAGTAAAATATTATTGCAGGTACCTGTTGAAAATGCTGTATCGTTTCATAAATGAAAAAAATATTTTCCTCGATGAACCATTATAACTGCAAACCATTAAACTTATTATTGAAATAAAGATAAATGATTTTATGAGCAGCCAAAATTTGTTTGTTAATGACCATTTTATCGGTTGGAAATTAATAATTATTTTAGGAAGAATAACTTATAAAACACCAAATGAACGGCGTGGGTCGTAATTAGGATTAAAATAGATTAAAGTAAAGTCAGTGGGAGTTTGATCACACCTAATTAGGTCTAGACCAAGTCAAACTTCTGTTTTATTTATACTTTTCGCGGCCAATTCTTTAGAAATTTTTAATTTATTTTGGCGTTTCCTTCGTTGAACAACTTGATTATTGCAGTCTGTTTTGAGACAAACAATATTCTTTGTCGTTATACTTAAACATGACCAGTTTTTAATTTTAGGAAGGAATTCAAACAAGTTGACAACAAATTATTTTATGAATACTTATAAAATAAAAGGTTAAATACAAAAACATGGTAGAGTGAATTCCCTAATAATAATAATAATAATAATAATAATAATAATAATAATAAAAATATCAAAACAATGTTCTCCAATGACCAAATAAAGTTTTAAAGTTCCAGTCCCTCCAGTGTTTTATTATATTAAAGTGCAACTTGGTCAGGGAAGGTTACTTAATCATTTTTTTTGGTTTTTTATGAGTGAAAACGTTTTTCGAACCCGTATATGGATTCTCACTTTTACAAATTACTGTAATGGTTTTCCTAGAAAATGTTTTATTTTCTTGAAAATAAAAAATCACCTATAAATATCCCAATTTATGGTAACTGTATTATTTTCAATAGAATCGGATGGAAATGGTGATTTCAAGTAAGCGGTATTCAGAATATATATCACATGAAACACGGGTATGAATCTAGTCCGCAATAAAAACGAAACAAACAGTCGATGTTGCTTTTTATTAATGTATTATAGTTACACAACTCACTTTGTTTTCGCTTCGGGAACAATTTATATTTTCATCTCCGATGGAAGTTAAATTACCTTTGAAATAAGAAAATATACATGAAGGGTTCAGTCCAGTGCCACCTAGTGAATAGCTTATTCCTATTTCTGGAATCCACTCATTATTTCTAACATGGATAATATACCGGCTTTAATTTTTATCAATTATCAAAGATTTCCCTTATTGACGGGTAAGCCGCTCATGTGTTTCAAACCATGCGGCTATAATGAAAAGTGGTTTAGTGAAAATTTAAGGAAAATACATTGTAAGAAACATTAAAATTGAAAACAAAAATGATATTGATATTCCTACGCCAAACCTATGTGTTGTGATTTATCTGACAAGCCACTTATTGCCGAGTGAATTTTGGAGTGTGAGTTGATGTTCACAAATATAATGCGTTTAGCAAAATTGAAGTTGATGAATGGTGTTATCAATAAAATGTAAATTTACCCCGTTCCAAAGATATTCCAGAAAATGTTTTCAGTAACAAAACAAAACAAAAAACATCGTTAGACGTAATAAAGTGTTTGGAAGGAAATGGAGTAACCAAATACAGAAAAAGTGCGGCGGGGAGCGAGGTTGCTACCGCAGCCGGGAATGATATAACATGTTTGCTGTAATCCGAGCTGCGATTTTTGTTTACAGAGATCCGAGCTAACTCTCTTGCTCAGGACAATAGATATAAACAAAAACTTTTAAGTTTTCAAACAAAACATTTTAAAGAAATGCTTTTGCTTTTTGATAGTTTGTAATTGATCTATTGGCGTTTTAAAAATACTAATGAATAATCGCCGAAACCTTATGAGCTTATTGTTGTTAATTTATATAACATTATTATTTCACACTAGAATTGTAAAATTAGTACTGTTTCAACGAAACAATCAGAAGCATCGTAGACGCCTTAAATCGTAGTGGAGGTTTTGTTATAAAAAATTACAAATTTAAAATAAATAAACAAATAAATAAAACGTTTAACGTCAACTTTATTTCGGTAGTAATTTTGGGGCAACGCTATTTTTAAAAATACGTTTTTGATTGTTGCACTCTTTTAAAGCCATAATGATTACAAATACATCTGTTTGAATTTTGAAATTCATTTTCTTATAACTTTTAAAGGGAGTCGTATAGTATATTATGATTTAAAAGGGTTTAGAATCAGCAATAATTTTGGCGTTAATTATAGTGGAACGCTATTTTTAAAACATTATATTGGTTATTGCACTTTTTTCATAATTTTAAAGAGCCATTTCAGATTCAAATCACCAAAGATGAAATTAAAACTCCAAAAGTCTTAGACACCAAGTTTCAAGAAGGAGTTGTGTTCAACATTTTTTGCAAGCTGCCAATTTTGATAGAAACACGTTAGCGACCTCCAACCTCCACCATTCGCCAATTTTTTTAAGCTGGGTCACTCAAAAGAGGTTTGCATTTGAAAATTTTGAGTTGGCCCCAAAAACCCCCATTTTTGGGGGACACTCAAAATTGTTGGTAACGTCAAAAAATAATTTGCGTTAAGTTGTTCCCAAAGGTTAATTGTTTGTCTTAACAAACAAACATATTGAAGAGGGGGGGATAGACTTTTTTACACACTGTATATTAGGAATGCTATGTGGCACATATGGCAAAGTTAAAGTAGACACAATGCATTTCAAATTGGTACCAAATCAAATTTTATTTGCTCATATGTCCTTAACCATAAGGTTAAGGAAAATGTCAAAAAATTTAATTTTCTTAAAGTTAAGCATAAAATATAAAAATATCACATAATATAGGGTGCTACATAGGAAAAATCAAAGTTGTCCTATATTTTGGAAAATGGCACCCAATTAGAAGAAAATTTAAAAAATTGTAATATTTGTGATTGTCTTCAAAATTAAGTTAGAGCTTTCATTTACAGTTTCCTCTTATTCGGATTGTTTCTGAAAGCCAATGTGTGGCACAGTAAAGTTATACACCCGTTGTAGATATTGAAATAAAGACTTGATCAAATTGTGTTCTTGGCATCTGGAAGGCCCAAAACGAAAATTTATTATGGTCTTAAGCGTTGGGGCTTGCCATGAGACCAATGGTAATTGATCCTTTTATGTAAGGGGTATTTGCCAACAGGGAGACGATTTCGCCCGCAATGCTAGGGATTGTTCTTCATAAAAATCTAACAAACTATGCTGATATGAGGTTTGTATATCAATATTAAGCTTGTTAACTGTACATTGTTATGAAGTAACAACAATAATTTTCCTATAAAATAATTAAAAATAACAATAAAAAAAATTAATTTAATTTTTCATGTTTTTATAAAAACACAAATCGTTGTCTAAAAATAAATTGACTTATTGAAACTAGTAAACCATGGCAAAGATTTTAAACCCAATCTGTGCATACATTATTCCGTTAGAGTTTTTGACTAATGACATAAATTTTTAACGTGAATGACATAAATATTCGTGATAGCGTTGCGTTAAAAAGTAATTAAACTCATTATACAGTAGTATACAGCGGTAAAGCAGCACATGTTGCTAAGCGTCACACTCGTTAACTGAGTCAGCAGAACGTAGGCTTGAAGCGTACAAAGATTAGAGTGAGAAGGGAAGGATCTAATCCAATCCTGCCACATCTAGCTAACGCTGTGAGCTTGTATTACATACCCTAACGCTTTGTTAACTAGATTCACTGGGAATCTCTTTGTAGTGATTGTATCTGGTCTTGAATTGTGTTATGTGGCTGCATAATACATAACGCATTGTTGTAACTTCCTTTATGAATACCTCATTAATTGTATTATTGCCTGAAACGCAATTTGATGTTCTTGCAAAAATTTAAATTGTATTGATAAGTTTTAGCTTTAATATTATGTAAGCTATATAAACGTCAAATAAGCTTCGATTAGGGGCTGGGATCTATGTAATAAATACAAATACTACTAAAGAGTGTAAAGTCAGATTGTATATTGCTTTCAATATCTAAAACTAAAATACTATTCAAAGCAATTTATATAATCTATTTATAGTCCAAAATATTGTTTAGCTAAATCCCAAGTAGCATTTGTGTTGGCTAAAATAGTTTTAAAATAATTTTATCTAAATTTTAAATGTTGAAAAAATGTTTTTAAAATGATTTCTTTTCAAACAAATTTCCTAACTGACCAATTTTAATACCATTCAAAATGAGTTTTAAAATTATGTTAAAATAATTTTAAAGTGTTAAAAATTGTTTTAAAATCAATCTTAAAAGATCAATTTATATAATTTTTAATAACTTTAAAACTAGTTATAAATACTTTTAAAAAAATGTTCAAATTATTAAAAACTTATTTTATATTGTTTTACACCAAATTTTAAGTAATGTTATAATCATTTTGTAAATTGTTAAAAATTGTTTTAAAACTATTTATTTTCAAAGAATTTTCCTATCTGACCAATTTTATAATCATTTAAAATAATGTGTAAACTTATGTTAAAACTAGTTTAAAGTATTATAAAAATAATCCTGAAATAAATTTTATAAATCATTAATATATATATATTTTAATGAGTTGTTTACTTTATAAATAGTTTTAACAAATTTTAAATTAATTAAAAATTATTTATAAATTTGTTTATGGCTTAGTAGTAAAATTATAAAAAAAATTATTACAAAAATATTTCTTTTCAAAACATTTGCTGACTGACCAATTTTATAACCGTTAAAAATGATATTTGAACTCGTGTTAAAACAATTTTATAATGTTAAAAAATATTTTAACAATTTTATCTACGACCATTGCAATAAACACCAATTACAATATTACACCATAAAAAGGTACTTTACAAAACCTAAAACCATATGTAGTTTTATATTTTCCATCTCGCTCGACATTTAATGGCCTTCAGAATACAATCGTTGCATAAACTACTATTAATGGTTTGTATAGAAATTGCATAGAACACATTTTTTAACACTTACAACTGACAGATAATAAAGTGATAGTGATAATGTATTAAAATAGGTTAATTAAGTAATAAAACTTGATTAAAAGCAAAAATCTATATTCACAAAGTAATAATATATACAAAGGTTCAAGAGTTAGTTGTTGATCAGATTCTCAGTGTTGATGTTCTCTTCATGATTCTCGTCATGGACATCTTCCTGATGCTCCAAGCTGGAAACAGAGAATTGTTGGTTTTAACACAATTGTGAAGTTACCAAAAACTGCACAGAACGTTATTGGTAAAATTAACTGTTTTCTTGGTATTAGTATAAAGTTGGCAAAAATGTAATTATTACTTTCTAATACATTGATTATTCCGAGGATATTAGGATATTAAAATTTAATTGAATCTAGGTGAAATAGTTATAGCTTAAAGTTTTACTGCCTGCCTTTAAGTTTAGTTTAATTTTACAGAACATAAATCTGTAAAGGGTATAAAAACGTGTTATTACCAAGCTCAGCTCGGCTCGGTCCAATACTCTATATTGATAAAGAAACACAAGAAGATTTGCAGTGTGTTTATTGCATTAAACACATCTTTGAGTTTAAATATATATACTTACAAGATTTCTTTATAGTAAAGTAGATGTATTGTAATGAACGCTGAGATACAAAAAACTTAAAAAAAACAATTCATTGAAATTTCTTACGTTTACAATGGTTTCATGCGTAGTTATTTATAATGAGAACCTTAGTTGATATATACCGTACTTGTAGTGTACCCTTGGAATAATTTAACATTATGCCTTAATGGACCCGTAGTTTCAAAATTTGCAGGGAAACCAAAATTTGCCATAGGCAGAGAAACAGATCGATATATTTACATCCGTTTTTTTTTATATTACAAAATTAGTTTTTTTAATGAAACTAACTTTGTTTTTATAAAACAATACCGAATGTAAATATTCCAAAAAAAACTCCAATCTTTAATAATTAACTTTTTTAGTTTTATTATAAGTATTTACGTTTAAACTTTTGTGAATTTCAACCCATAATTTGTTGCTCTTTATTTATGAGCTGCTCTTATAAAACTCGTTTGGCTTTGTCAACGAACTTTCAACATGTCAAATTAAAAAAATTACAACTTTATTAATAATTACCATTACCTTTCTCGCTATTTCATTTTGAGCTGAGTTTGAGCAAGCCAGCGACTTATGTTATCCACCTTTCTTTTGACTGAGGAGGGGAACCTTTTCAATACGACATCTGAAACATCAAGTTGATTGAAAATACTAAGTGTCCTAAGGCAAACCTTTTAAATTTTTTACATATATTAAACCCAGACCACCCCCAAGCATTGATGGATAGTCAATACTACTTTTGAACAGGGAGGTAATTGTTGGCTGCCATCATGGATCCACCATTTTGTATCCAAATTTTTCGATTTAAGGGTATTGTTATGACCCATCATATTGAAATAAAGTTTAATGCTCAATGCCTCAATTGTTCATTTATATCATTATAATACATGTTAATCAAAAAATAATGCCAAAATTTTCAAAAGTTGTTAACAGCGAACAGCGAAACCCTTTATGTTTAACTTGTAATTCTTTCACTGAGTTCTAACAGGTGAACATAATTTTTTATATGGAGGGGGCATGACCTTACTATGCACAGACTTATGTAGCATTTTTTATTGATGATTTTTTTACTATGGTAGGCCTATTCATAATATCAAAATGTTTTTGAAACAAGTTTACAAAAAGTTCTTGCATCAGGACAACATATAGATTTCAAAAGAATTAAAAAAACTGAGGGCATGAATGCAGTCATTTAGTTATTGTGATTTAACTAAAACTACAAAAATGAAAATTACAAAAATTGGAAAATGATTAGGCCTACAGTATTAACATTAAAACACTATTTTGAATGTGTCAAGCTACTAACACACGTTTACTTAATAACAATACTAAGTAACATGATTATTATAGAAAATTGTAGTTGTTTTATTTATATGTAAAAACAAGACAATGACAACAACCATAAGTATGTTTGCTATCTATGAGTTCAACCCTTCTGAACACATGTACCAATTATAAAGATTTCCCTTATTCCTGCGTAATACTGATACAACTGTAATGATAAAATATATAGATTTATATTGGAAGAAACCAATTTTGATGTTGAACATAATTAATTAACTATACACAGGGTTTTTTTAGATTAAAGATTATATCTATAAATAAAAGAACTACGAGTAAATAAGTGTCAATTACTTGCAAAATTCATACTAACATTTTAAAAATAATTCTAACTTCTTACCGAATAACATTGGACAGAAATTAACTGTGAAGAATGCCAACGTCTTATTCCCTGCTCGTTATTGTCCCCGCCATGTAAACAGAGGAAAAATGTCTTCCCTGATCACGGCCCTCGGTACTGTCGTGACAAGTCTGGAGGGGTCGGTGGAGAGCCCAACTGACATAACAGCTGCAGCCTGAAAATTAAAAAATAAACCGTGTTAGTGGGGTGAATAAGCTGAAAAACAACTTCAAATCTGGCTACCACTTTGCCCCTTTGGATTTAGATAGTACATGGGTAGACAAGTCTAAAAATCCTGAGACAAATTTTTCTGGCCCTGTAGCGGCGTTGATGACGTAATCAATACGGCCGCCAAAGTTTTCTGACACACTTATACTTTTCTCTATATAACTCGAATATGTATTTTTACCGACCTATATTATGAGTGATTATTACGCAGGAGAAAATGATCTTTCGAATGGTGTATTACATGTAATTGTTTAGATTCATAATACTAACAATATTTGTAATTTTATTGAAAGTTTTGTTTTTCTTTTGAGTTTTTTTTTAACATTTTGATTAATAACATGGAATCCTTTGCGTGTAGCAGAAAAAGTGTAATATATTTTTTTATTTGGTGAACAATTTCCTTTAAAACGGTATATTTGATTTCTATTTAATCCAAAACCGTTGCTAAAGATTTGCCAAAACAATGTAGTAATACGCAGCTACAATCAAAAAAACATAACACAAAAAAGAATTTACGCAACACAAAAAAGTTACTTCACTGCATCTTTTATGGGCAATTTTTTAGATATTGACTTGGGACCAACACCTATCATTGTTGGGTGGTTAATCCTTTGTTTTGACAGGCTAACAATTTTCGGCCGCCATCTTTGATCCACCTTATTGGATATCAACTTAAATGCCAGCAATTAGACCTACATTAAATTACATTACCTTACAGGCACGTCCTTCTTACTAAACTCTTTAATTTGGTATTGACTATAAACATATAAAATATTTTTTTACTTAGGCTAGATGCATGATTCAGCTTTGCGTAACCTGTAGGCCTATGTTTTGTTGGTAGGGTTTAATTTGTTTTTCTATCCATAAAATAAACGTTTGCGATACACAACATTCTTATTTAAGTCTAAAGAACATTACAGTAAAATCGTAAAAGACTTTAAAGTGAGAACGTTATTGATACTTTTACCTAAATATTTGAAATTACTTAATATAAGCTGAAGAAAATTTATACAGAGTCTTAGAGTAAGGCTAAATTATAATAGTAAAATACAGTAGCCTATATTATATGTTCGCACATGTGAACATTTCAAATTAAACAATCTGCTTGAGAAAAATTGAGATTTTGTTGTCATTGGAGCAGTACAGTTTGACCCCTGTCAACTGACCCTCACGGGACCAGACCTAGGTCAAATAACTTAAAAGGTCGATTAAAACGGATAATCCTCTAAACACCTAAAAATGAAAGCTCTATTGATCTAGGGTTCTATTAACATCATTATAAAGCCGTCCGTTGCTTATTCAGAAAATAAACTATAATTGTCAACCTAAATTCCAAAATTAAAACAGTAGAAATGCCACAAATAACCCCCAAAACATGGTCAAAACAAGACCTTTTTATAAACTTAATAGTAGACGTGTTTAAAAATGTTCTTATGTAAACACCTTTAATAAAATATTCATATACTTTTTACGAATATTTTGTAATGCGGTATTGATGGCAATGCATCTACCGTACGTTTTCATAAATTAATAAATGGTGTATTCAAAAAATTTTAACTCGTAACCACATTGTAGAGTTGAGCGTAACGTTCCTATCGCTGAGTGTGGAAACGGAAATATAATTAATAGAAAAGGGCGGTTAAACTTTGAGTTAAACCGAACTGTTCTAAAACAGGTTCGGTTAAAACGATCTTTGATATTTAATCAGCACGGGAGGATAATCCGATCGTCGTTTAAAACGTTATCGTTTAAGAGGGGGTCTACTGCATCGGTTTAGAAAATTTACATTCCCTCTCCCTCTAAACATAACGGTTGTTAGCCGGGTTTATGGGTTAAATTATATGATTTAGTTACTAAACTATACCAAATGCAGACTAAACTAATTTTTAAACAATCTTCTAAAAAAATTAGAGGTATAGGCATACCGGTAGCTTAATTAACTAACCCGAAATATTGAGGGAGCGGTGCACCCCCTGTAACCCCCGTAAACCCACCCATAACTGGTAAGTTAGGCCTATTGCTGTCTAATCGTTCTCTGTTATGTCGATCAATCTTACTCAATGCACTCTGGAACCCTGTTATGCTATTAATTTTTCCTGTTAAAACAAATCACTGCATACCGTACTACCACAGTAAAAGCAGTATTTAATTTAGTTCCTCAACCACCCTATAAGAATAAGTAATTTTGGAAATATTTATCTAGACGAATTGCAATATGTTATGAAATTTGTACTGGTATAAGTTTAGTCACAACCAAATAACTAGGCCTGATTCTCAAGAGAAACATTGATCATTCAAATGGAAGATGTAAACTGAATTATTTCAGACTTAAAATTACTCAAGCCTAGCCTATGACAAACTTAAAAAGTGATGCATTTACAGTAAACAATAAAAAACAATATACTTTACTAATAATAATACTGTACTAAACATTTAAAAATATATTAATGTTAGATAAAAAATTATGATGAAGATCATAGATATTTGGTTTCATTTTGCATCTGCATATTCAATCAAATTAATTATCAATACAGTTTCTCTAAGAAGACAATCCCTTTTAATAGCTTAAGTTTTAAAATGAAGAATCTATAAAACTCACCTGTTCAGATTGCTGTTGCTTCTCAATCTGGAACTAAACTAAGCCTCTTTAAATTGGCCAACAACAACTTCACAAAACTTAAATAGGTTAACAAACACTGGATAACTTCTAATCTACCACTTGGATGGAACTGATTCAAACTGAGTACAACCGAAGCGACCGCAGTTCGAGCACGGCACGAATGAAACCTTGTGACAACGTAGCTCGAATGAAGGTAAACAAATATGGCTACCTACCCTTAATATCCCACCCCCGCCCTGCCACCACACACGACTCGGCCTCTCTCGGACCGGTTTTCTGTGGAGCGAGCGAAAATCCCTTCTCGGTTCTCGTTAGTGACAAAGGGACACCGCCGCGCCCAACTGTTATTATTTAGCACACTGAACCCACCCCCGCAATCTAAACCACATAATACCTAACTGGTAGTTCGCAAGTAATTTTTAACGCACATTTCCCTGACTAAACTCTGCGTCATACGATAGCTAGCTTCGAATACTTAAGTTTATCAGTAATTTTCTTACTGCTAATTAGTAAATGTCCAGTAATTTTTATTTCATATATAAATTAATCGATTCCTCTACTATAAAATAACTGTCTTGATAGTTCATTTGTTAAAGTATAAAAATAGGACAAATTACCTGAAATGTAATACGTAGGTGGCACTTTGGTTTATCATCGTTTAAATAATATATTTTGAAATAATATATCGTTTAAATTGAGAAAACAATTTGTAAAAAAAGATTTGAAATCAATTTTAAATACTTTTAAAAAGTTGTGAAGCAATTATGTTACTGATATAAAATAATTTTAAAACATATAAAGCTTTAACTGAATTTGTTTAAAACTATTTATAAACAATTTAAATTTGTTTTAAATCATTAAAAATATGATGTAAAAATGTTTTAAAATATGTTTGAAAAACTTTAAAAACAAAATTCAGCAATTATGTAACTACTTTTAAAATCTGTTTAAAACATATCCCATAAAACTTTTTCCATAAAAAAAATTACTAATATTTTTTTAATAATTAAAAACAATCCCATAAGTTATTTTCATACTATTTTAAATAATTAAGAATTCATATAATTTTTAACTGTTTTTAAATTTTGATTAAATTTGTTTAAAAATATTTATAAAATGATTAAAAGGTTATTACAAACAAATTTAAAATACATTTTAACACAATTTAACCACAGTGAATTAGACGATTTAAAATAATTTAAGAATAATTTAACCGACATTTAAAAGTGATTTAAAAACACTTAAACCGCCGTTTGGATTTATTATGTTAAGATCTTTAAAAACAATTTTGTGATTAATTTACAAATAATTTTAACATTAATATATTTAAAAATTCCAAAATGATTTAAAACTAATTTTAAAATTATTATAAAGTTCTTTTGGTTGATTTTAAATTTGAATACATTTTAAAATCTTTGGAAATAACTTTTCATCGATTAAAAATAATTTCCATGCTACTTGGGATACTTTATTTTTAATGATTATTACTCACAAGATAATTTTGATTTTAAAAATGTCATTCAGGTCAAGAGGAGCTAATAAGCTATTGTGTTATATAATGTAATTATATGGTGTTAGTTTTTCAGCTGCTATTTTTTAATCTACAGCAAAATTAAGTTAAAGTATTCACAATAAAAATTTAACGCAACATATATCCTTGTTTTTATATTTTATAATTATCAGTTCTTTTTTTATAGACGATAGCAAAAAATTATCGACAAAACTTTTTTTTAATCTTAACCTAGTCAGATTGATTTGATTGGTGGTTGGAGGCAAAACTTTCGTAGAAATGTCTGTTTTCAACTAAGACAATAATTATTTACAATATACTATGGATAGAGCATAGTAAAAAGTAAGCACATTTTATGATAGGATCCGTAATATTCTCTGATTTCCTTTGGGACTGAGAAGATTTGTATTGTAAGAACGTTTAAAATAAGGGGTTTTAATGCCCTTGATTGTACATGTTTAATTCTTATTTCATAACCATAATTGTACATTTGAAATTAAAATTAGCTTTTCTATAATGATGGAAAAAACGAGTGTATCAGAATAGATGCGATGATTTTTCAGCTTGAATCGATTCATTGAATCCATAACTCTAGCATTGATTCTCTGAAATTATCCGTAATCTTCGAATACTGCTCGACTGGAATATTTCGCGATTTTAGGGAGTTGCTTGTTTAAAGGTACAATGTAAACATGTTAAATGTAACGTTTCTTTTGTACGCGTTACAGTATTATTAGATTTTTAAACGCAATACCTTAATCTTGATTATCTTTGTATTTCAGAATTACGAACATGAAATTTTACCTACACGATCACAAACGATAGATAATTTCCTATTGAATCAGAATATCGAATATAAATTTCAGTTATCAAATGTTTAAATGCAATCCAAACATTTAATTACTTGCAATACATCTCAAACAAAAGTGTTTCAAACTTTTAAACGTTATAAAAATATCGTTATTACTTCTTGGACATGAAAAACGCATGTTGCTAGTTTGAGAAATGGTGCCAATCCAATATGGTGGCGAACAAAGATGGCGCACATTGCGTTCGGACTTTGAAAAGGAAAAACTGCGTATCTCTATTCTTATTTGCCCGATTTTGAAAAAATGTTCACAGTTTTGAACTAGAAAGAAGTGTATAAAAGTGACTTTTGTCTTATTCACGGTACCCTAAATAAAGCAGTAGTAGAATACCTATTCATTAATATATTTTAAAATTTATAATATCAATTTACCCTATTACTTTTTTCTAACTTTATCAAAAAAATTCTCAGACCAACCTCAAAATCAATGGGGCAACCGGTTCTCTTTTTATGCTTAGTAATCATTTTCGATCATTATTATGAATTGCAATATTTTTTGTTTAGGAAAATGTGGTGTTGTAAGGTACATTTCAAACCAGATTTCGTTGCTGTTTTTAATGCGACGTTCTGTTTTTAAGAGTCCTGATGCGTTATCAAGATATTATTATCAATAACGTAAAGTTTAAGCTATGTTGACAAACTTTTAAGTAACTAACATTTTCCTATAATCCCAGGGCCTGTGCACGTCATACTGATGATTTATAGTGCTTCTCAAAATAAATGCCCTATTCCTGTTAACCTAATGATGATTCTCTTATGAGATCAAGCAGTAGTCTGCTAATGTCATGGAAATTAGACGAATTCATTTTCAAAGTTACAAAGAGCCTTCTAATCCTTACTCCTCACTTTCATGAACGGTGAGTGTTGCAGTTTCATCGAAAGCCCCACTTAACCGGCATCCATTTTCACCATTTTAAGTTTGATTGTCTGAAAATCTTTTATGGAGCGGCTGAGTCCAGATAACAGTGCACCATTAGCCAGCCTAATATTTTTCCTCCCCAAACTAGAAGGGATTTTTTGAGGCTTGACTGGATTTTATATCAGTGGCTTGCTGTGACTCATTCCAAGAGAGTGCCGCCATTGCTTTCGGTGCTCTTCCCTTTCCCAAAGCGTCTCTCTTGCACGGCTTATCCCGCAGGATGTTTATGAAACATAAATATAACTCGAAGCCCTATCTTTGGCCAGTTAATCCCCATCTTTTCCAGTTGTAATCCTTCTATATAATAAGATTAGAGGCTGAATTTAATGATGAAATTCGTTCTACTTGCAATTACTAGTTTTAATTTCAACATATATATATTATATAAAATTAAAATTGCAAGTAAAAAGTTGTCTTTTTTACTAATCTCGGTCAGAAAATTTTAAATATGAGTAACAATACAACTTTTGCTGTAGAAAATACTCATAACCGTCAAAGCCATAAGACTTTAATATTTTCATTGCATTATTACACTAAGAATACACTACTCTCCGGAGCTGCACGAGTCTTCTTGTATAGTTATAAATAAAGTATTATTTACTCAGGGTGACAATGTGATTAGTTTTGCTGTAGCGTCAT
This sequence comes from Flexamia atlantica, assembly GCA_035578135.1. Classification (NCBI taxonomy): domain Eukaryota; kingdom Metazoa; phylum Arthropoda; class Insecta; order Hemiptera; family Cicadellidae; genus Flexamia; species Flexamia atlantica. The sequence continues at coordinate 25,204,687 of JAQJVK010000009.1, read as the reverse complement.
ATCTCAAATATATAAAATATATTTTTACTCATTCACACACACAAAAATAAAAAGTAACTATTTTTAGAATTTTTTTTAATAGTTTGTATTTTGTAATTTTTCATACGAGTGATAACATTTTTTTATGTACAATTAATTTAAACTATTATTTTCTAGTCTTATATTTTGCTTGCTTCAACTGTTATTTATTCCTTTGCGTTTCGAATAACCATAACGCCAATTATTCAGAAATAATAATGATGGTATCATAAAAGTAAAAAATCTCCATTGTTTTATGTTTTAAAATTTAATTTGTATTGATTGGTGGAGAGGTTTAGTAGTTTCTATGATATCACGTACACAGGAAATTACTTTTGACGTCTTCAATCATAGCCTTAGAACCAAACGTAAAACCATAAAAAAGAAATGACGCATAAAAGTAAGGAGGAATTTGATTTGGCTACCGCCCAATCCCAAGACAATATGTACAAAAAGGATTCTATTAAATGGAGCGCTTTTTACGGCCCAAAACCCACAACGCCGGGACGGTTTCCACGTGATATCGCCAACAATCTGGACCACCGTTCCTTCCTTCTCATCTGCCAAACAGCTCTCACACCCTTCACATCACTGACAAATACCAAGCCCGTTAATAAACTCTTCTTTATAGTTTTGTTATACTTTATACTGCATGAAGACACAGAAAATCGGTATCGTATAGTTATTTCAACTCTATTTTACAATGAATTACGTTAGATAATTACATATATTTTCTGGAATACAAAAATTAATGGAACGGATTAGATTTTTCAGTTATCTTGACCATAATGATGATCCTGATTTTCGGTTTTGAACTTATAGCAGTATATTATTTGAAACTATAATTAACTACGGAATGTATAAAAAGTGTTTGTGCTTCAGTTGTAAAACTGGCAGATATAAAAATGTAAGAATTGAAGTATTATACCGGAAAATTTATCTGGAATATTTTAAAACTTGACTTACTTCTCTGCAGAGAGGCAAATGATTTACCGTTTGCTATTTGTAACAAAAACTAAACCTAAAAAATTCTTAATCAGCACTAACAAGTCCTTGAGCAACAATAAACAAATTATTAAATCTACATACAAAATAACTAAAAAATAGATTTATTCTTAGCCTAGTTTTTCACCTAGATATCCAAATCGTTTTATAACTTTCAAGTGAAATCTGTTGAAAGTATTCAAACTAAATATATTTTTTAACACGGGTTATACAGGCAGTTTTATAAAGCATGCTCTATTCAACAAATGATATTACAGGGTTTATGCATGTGAAGTTAAATGCAGAGTCAAACAAAATAAATTGACATTCCACTGTCAAGAATTTTGAGAACTTGACTTTTATGTCCTTTTGACAATTTAACTTTCGTTTTTTTAATATTACTTTCTACTCTATATTAACCAACGTAGTGCACACGTTATAACATAGCAACTTAATATTCGTAATCTATGTAAATTCATATAATTGTATGTATCTACAAAAAAATAGGTTGTGAGGAAGTTTCCTCGAGCACAAAGTTTTTACAGGGTTGGTAAGTGTTACTTAGTGAAAACGTCCGGATTGCCAGTCACTTGATTTATTAACACAAACACTATTTACACGGTTCTTTCCTATTTCCTGATTTACAACTTTATACAGATCTTGATCGGGGTCACTGGATTGTAGTCCTGAACGCAGCCGCTGGCATCCAGCTCACTGCATCAGTAGGTGGATCAGACACTGTGCATCCGTGATGTCCCGGGGGGTTATTGCCACGCTCACATTCCAGCTTCTGTGTATGTCCGCAATGCTCCTTACATTTTAGGGTCCCGAGGTAGCGACCCTGGGGATTAACCAGAAGGGGAATGCACGGTCGTGGCGGGGTCTATACGCTGAACTCCTAACTATCCTCGGCTTAACACTCCTGTTGGAGACTCTCGGGGAGCGACCACGCCCGTCCGACGTAACGAAGGCTAAACACGCCCGCCCGGCCTTCCGTGGGCTCAACACCCCCATGCGGGGTGCTGGGGGCTCATCACGCCCGTCCAGTGTACCGGGGGCTGACCACACCTGTCCAGTCTTCCGCGGGCTCAGTACGCCCGACCGACGGTGCTGGGGACTCAGCCCGCCCATCCAGCTCACCGGGGGCTCAACACGCCTATCCGGTTGGTCGGGCCTCTAGGGTCCAACTGCCTTCCTGGTCTCCAAAGTCCTCCTTATATGCCCGCTGTCCCCTCCATTGGGCACCATGGTGCTCCGTTCTCCCCTCCAGTGAGCACCTTGAGGTACTTTGGTACCGGGGTGCTCGGGTACAGTAGGCTGTTCGGGTAGCATAGGGTGTTCGGGTAGCATAGGGTGTTCGGGTACCATAGGGTGTTCTGGTACCATAGGGTGTTCGGGTACCGTGGGTCGCTCGGGTACCCTGGGACGCTCGGGTATCGTGGGGCGCTCTGCCCCCCCCCCTACTGAGTGTTAATTTAGGATGTTGTGTACTTTGTTTTACGAATTTTATCTAATTGAACCCCTGAACTTAGTTGCGATTTACTCAGCACCTTACGAAGGATACCTTTGGTTTTGGTTGCTGTGTAGATCCCTTTGGGGTGTCAAATGACTTTATTAAAAAGTTCGTTCAACAAGTATACTAGACCTATGAGTGTTAGCTAAACGTCTTTATATATAAATTGTGAGCCTCGTAATCTGAGAAAAAAATTAATTAATTTTTGATATTTAAGCTATAGAATTATAGTTCTAGTTCAATTCTTCTGGGGGCCATAAGTGGTTGACGATTTTAAGGGAATCATTCCATTCAATAATTTGGCCCATGGTCATTCATGATCATGGCCCGGCTTATATATTTTTCAGAACAAAACGACTTACTATCTCAAATGAAAGCCAAACGTCCACTATGTAATCTAGCCCCAAAATGAACTTTGCATCTCATTGCAGAGTTTCACAAGAAATATTTCGGTTAAAACAATTTTAATATCAAATAGAGCGATATAATTCGTCTCAAACCTCTCTGATTTCATCTATCAATAGCCAGCTTGGAAGTCCTTGTATCAATGAGTGTTTGAACCAAAACGAAGTAGGGTAAAGGCGGGTGTTATTGGCACTCACTAGTTATTGGCACCCCATTTTTATTTATTTTTTATAGTAAAATTAAAGGCATAAAAAATTCTTAAGGCAGTGGTTCATGTTCCTTAATAGATGGCCTTGCAAAAACACGTACTCAATCGTTTAAAATTTCACTGGTAGTCAGATGGTGACAGATTTTAAAAAACACTGCAAAAATACTCCAAAACGGACTGTGCTCCTTAGTAAAATCTTAAGTAGATAACTTTTTTATTTTGATCTCTACTTATGTATATTTTTTAAATTCATGCAATCATAGGCTATGTCGTGGTTTGTAAGGGTTCATTCTATACACAGTCTCACTTTTTTTACTCTTAACCTTAAATTCTCGTATTTAAGGGGGGTGCCAATGTCTGGTTCCTTTTCATATACAAATCCAGTTATTGGCACCTTACTGGCAGTGCCAATACAGTGGAACCTGGATAATTCGAACTTGTATAGTTCGAAGTCTTCTTTAATTCGAATATTTTTCTTGGTCCCTGGCATTTTGTATCTAAACAACGCTAAAAAATCGTGGATAATTCGAATTTTATTTTGAATAATTCGAATTTTTAAGTTCCAAATTAAGGTACATCAGTTTCATTCCACGGCTGGAAATAGTTACAAATTAATTGGAAAACACTGTTTTACTACGACGTTCAATAAAAATTTAACGCCAGACCGATGGCGTGTCAGGTTATGGTCAAATGACTCATCCCTTCCACCTCCCAGGCTTCCAACCCTGCCCCAACAACGCTTGTAACTCGACACCAATAATGTAAACTAAAACAGTACATAACGCTGACTGAGTTCGGAAAAGGGTTGCGTTCGCCGTGGCAGCGCCACTAGTCTTTCCGCGCTTGATTCTGTGCAGAACGGCTCCCGGCAGACGAGCCATGCGCCAGACCTGATGCGCAGTTTTCTATGTCGACACAAAGGCTACTCAACACTGCGACCCCCTTCCCTCCCCCCCACCAGCCAAACTAACCTGCGAATTCCAATGCAGCAATCCGTTGTTTTCGATCGTCCTTCAAACAAAGTGTTTTTTTTTATCTGTGCAGTGTCTTGTTTTTAAGTGTCTAAGTGTCACTTTAGCGGAAAGTCAATTAGCGTGCAATTGTCAATGTTACACGAAATTAAGTTGGTAGCCTGAATAAAGTTCAGACGTAGCAGAACGTACTGTATTTTTTCTAGCAGAAATGTTTCTTTGTATTATCGTACGTCGCGTCGTACGTAGTTTATATTTTAGGGTAGTTATTTCTGTTTTATGATTACTGTTTTGAACCCTTATAATTAGCGTTTGTTGATGAATTTATTCTTTTAGAGTGTCAATTTGATAAAGAGGTTAAATTCACAATGTGAACTTTTAATGTCTTGGCCTCATTCTTTAGAACTTCTTTAATTCGAATTTATGGATAATTCGCAGTTTTTAGCTGGTCCCTTGAGGTTCGAATTATCCAGGTTCCACTGTAACTGGAGTTATTGGCATCCCAAAGGTGCCGATAACTCGAGCTATTGGCATGCCAATACTCAAATTTTTTTAAAGTGATTATTGGCAGTGCCAATTATAGGTGTTATTGGCATGCCAATCTACTACATTTACATCTAATACTATTGCATAACACAAAATCAAGTCTTAATAGGGTGGGCGAAGCCGCGAGTACCGTTATATGCTAATTAAAGGTAAAAAAATCCTCGGTATAAAATACGGAGTAAACACCATATATGGTGTCGTAAAAAAATTGAGAGACATGTGTGAAGAAAAAGAGGAGAAAAGAAGCTAAAAGAAAAAAAGAGGAGAGAAAATCGAAAAGAGAAGGAAAAAAGGAAAAAGAAGCATCAAAAAAGGAGAAAGAATGCTAAAAAGAAAAGAGAAGAAAAATCAAGAAGAATCAAAACAGCAAAAAGGTTCAGAATAGTTCGAAGATAAACTTTGAGAAGAAACAGTTTTTAAGTGAGCAAAATCCAGGGATTACTGTCATACCAAAACTAAGTCACCCAAAAATCAATTATCGAAAAATACAATAATGATTCAAGTGGACTTTGCTACAAAGTTGCTGGAAACTTCAAATGCCAAGAACTTGAAAAAACCAAAATCGACTGTGATTTGTGTGATCAAACTTTTCACAAGAAGTGTTTGGAAGTGTTGCACATCAATTATGATGAATCAACTGCAATCTAAGTTTGTAAACAGTGTGTTGATTTAAAAAATGACATTGTTAAAAACTTAGAATAATTTAGGCAGTTAACTTTAAAATGGACAATCAAGGTTATACAGACTAATTAGTAAGCTATTAAGCATACTCTACATTTAATTTTACAAGATTTTACAATTTTTATTATTTTACATCTACGAGGTACAGTCAAAAAGTTCCCGGGCGATGGACTGCGAGACTCTTCGTCAAGCGAGCGGTGGGCGGCATGTGTCCATGTTGATTAGGAGCACACATAATATTTCCATTTTACTTTCTCCGCCCTATACATAGTATACGGAGAATATATTATTTTCGTAAAAATTTTCGATTTTGAGTTGTTAGTGGATATATTCGTTTTAGTGCTCCCTGGAATCCAAAAAAGAGATTTTTGGCGTGGTGTCTGTATTTGTCTGTGTCTGTGTGTGTGTGTGTGTGTGTGTGTGTGTGTGTGTGTGTGTGTGCGTGCATGTAAACAAAGCTAGAGACGACACCAGTGGTCCGATTTTCATGAAATTTGGCTTGAAGGTATAAAGCCGTGGTATCTCCAGGTGTGTTTTTCATTTTTTTTATTTTTAAGGGTATTTACCCCATAAAAAACCATAAAAAATTACAAAAATCCAAATTTCTCAAAAACGGCTCTAACGATTTTGATAAATGTTTCATGATTTTTAGTGCTTAAGATGACAAACAAAATGACATCATCCACATGTCTGTAAAAATTCAGGTTCAAAGGTTATGGGGGTTTGAGTGTTAAAAATTCATATTTTTAAAACTTCACAAAATCTGTAACTTCTAAAGAAAATATACTTGCAACAATTCAATTTGACTTGAAAAACTAAATAATCCAGTATTTTGAATCATTAGTTTACGTCAACTGGTTGCGGAGATAATTGATATTTTAGTTTGGCAGTAAACGCAGTACGTTGTCCTATGTTATTCTTATGGCAAATATTTGAAAACCGATATCTCCGTTATTTACTGACCGATTTTGATAGAATTTTGTTTTTGTGTGATAGTTAATTTTTAATTTGTTTCATTTCACTATATATGTTTTCTGCTTTTAAATGACGAAGGGAGGAAGTATGTGTCAGTTTCCTGATACCATTTATTTCCTGTTGGGAAGACCGCGCCTGGAGACCACTGAGGAATTGATATTTTTCCATGGAGAATGTATGCGAAAAATCGGGGAGGACGAGAGCAACTACTTTGCCACAGTTCAATCGGTGATTCATATAGAATGAGAAATCTAACATAAACGATAAACGCGGCTTTTATCCGACTAACGAACATATATTTTTTCCGTATGTGATATTTTTTGCCAGTAACCCCGTTTTTGGAAGAGTCTCACTCTATATATAGACTGGTCAGCTGTGAGTGTAACAGCAAATCAATATTATTACTTAATTAATCTGATTATCAGTCGGGGGTTGTGGTTATTGATCTGAGTTGTATTAAATGCCTTTAAAATCAATAAGAAACTCATATTTTCTAATGGTTCATATTGTAAAATTGTCGTTAACGTGGCGCTTAGGCGCTATTTAACGGTTTGTAAGTCTAAGTTGAACATGGTAACCGTAATAGGCTTCAGGAGAAAAAAGCCGGATATAATATATAGCTCCATTTTCAACCCTTACGTCCGGTAATTTATTGGTTGACATTTTGCCCTTGCCATCTGTTGGTAATGTATTAGTCCAAATTCACTTTCTGCAATCTGTAGGTTTGTTCGTAATTTAATTCACAGACAATACTTTTACACAAATTTCTTTTACAGTAAAAACATGAATATTACAACACAGAATGTGCGAATTTCAGCATCACGTTTTATGAAACCTTGAAAGCAATATTAAAACTGCAATTGCTGAATGCAGAAACCCATTAACTGCCATTGATTAGACTTTCAGGAAATTAAGAAAAACTGACCTGTACATTCACTACTACATTCATTGCAATACATTTATTCATCGGGAAATTTTTTGGGGTTTCAACTTATTTTTAATAGCTTTTAAAATTGTGTAAGGGTACTATGTTTAGCATAATCAACAACAATATGTTATTAATTATGTTTCTGCTGTAAAAACCTGTATTAGAGAAGTTTTTTTATAGTTTGTAAGAACGGTTGATGCATTTGGCTACTACAAAACAACATTATTCTAAAAGAACCTACCACAAATGCCAAAAGTACGGCTGACCCATTTTTCTTCAAGTAATAAAATACCAAAACGTTAACCCCTCAAACGGTTACAGATATGTTGTTTATAAAATAAACGGATATTTCTGGGCTGATTGTTTTTTAGCTTAGGAACCAAAGAGGCATGGTAGATTAGCGATTTTTCTTACCAAAAGGTCACTCTTCATACAATGATTGTCCATAGGAAGGTTGAAACAAAAGATAATGCTCAGGTTGTGATTATTAAGGTTTCCAGGTTATGTCAATCAATATAACTTAAGTAGCTTGTGTTTATTACATCGTGTTTTTCGTAACTATACAACATTTATTTTTGTATTGTGTATTTACTTATTCATAAATGGGGGAAATTTTATGCGTATTTCGAAAATAGATCGCAATGTCTCCCTTGTTCAAATTGTCACTCTTTTATGCTCTCTTCTATTTCTCTTTTATCGCATATTTTAAGTAGATCTACTTAAAGTAATATATATTATACTTTTAATTTTGTATGTCATTCATGGCCGTTGTAATTTCATTTCTACCATGAAAACAATTTTCCTCATATAAGTAATGATTAGGAAGAAAAAGAAAATTTATCCTATTCAATACGAATTCAAGCAAATTGGCGTTGGGCTGTTTTGAATGTATGTTAACTAACCTTGTGATATTTTAATAATTATTATACGGTATTAATAGTTTTGTGTGATGCTTAATGAAAAAATTGGACAAAACCGAGAAAGTTATGGCTGTTCTTTAAAGACTGAACCATTAATAGGTCTGCTTATCATTAATTCTGACCCTAATAATATTGATCATGGGAGTCTCTTAAATAAAATGTCATCTGCAACCGGTTTTCTATAAATCATCCGACCTTTAAGGCATCCTAGTTTAATTGAAGTGATTCAGTCTAATTAAAGGGTTTCGGTGCTCAGTACGGTTCACTTTCTTCTTACATGAGATAGTTATAACTGGCGCTAATTCTTGAGGCCCACGCCGTCCATAACACTAATGTTAATTTTAGCATTGGGCTTATGGACGGCGCGGCGTGGGCCTTAAGAAATGGTGCCAGTTATATTTCATTAAGCTTGATTATTAAGATGGAGTTTTGTTTTATTGATGATACATTGTTATATGACGATTATATTGTTACTATAGTTATTGTGATTGGCCTTTTTGTCATTGGATGAACGAAGTGAGTCCTTATTAATGATTTGCGTATAAGGTATTAAAAGTATTTCTTTTTTTTTACTTGTTGTACTTTGTCTTATTGGTTTGCCTATTTATATAATGTCATTAGATTCGTCCAGTCTTTTTGGCATGAATTCATTTTATAGGGTTCTTTAAAACATAAATATTGTCATCTCGGGTTTGTCCGTTGGAATAAATAAATAAATAAATAAATGTTAAGATGTAATGCCCATTTTAGTACTATAAGAATTGAATTTTTTGCAATCACAGTCTATGCCAAGCTGTTTATTTAAAAATAGAACAAAATACAAAAATTATAGTCCCGTAAATGTATGTATAAAATAGTTATTTACTAATCCTTTTTTTAGGTATTTATCATTCAAATGCATCAATCATCTAGGTAATACGTAAAACTAAAGCTATAAAACTAATGTTAATGTTATCATCATAAAGTACATAATTTGTAAAATTACCACCAATAAATTAAGGAAACGTATTCCCAAGATAGTCTCATATATATGAGTCGAGCTTTGCGGCTTCATCTCATCCTAAGGGATTATGGTTTACAGCTTGCAGTAATTGGACCGAGCTTTGGCGACGGAGTCAGACCAATGACAGGACTTGTTAGTTGAAAATGAAGTTTAACTGTAATAATTTGATATTTTCGAAATTATTATATAAAAATAACAGTTCAATATTGATAAAAATTTTCAAACACCAAGCAACTTCTTTCTTCGGAACCAAACAATCTCAAGCATTACTAAGGTCGCTGGTCACTCGTATTAACTATACAGAACAACCGCTACACAGATCATTTGGTAATTTTGAGGTCTCTTTGAATACTTGTTTGAGGCCGGTTGCAGGAAATATATATTAAAATAACATTTAAGTATAGTCTCTAATCCGGCATAATTTTAGAATTTTCTCATAAACTCTGCTTTTTATGGGATCTTAAAATTTATTTTTATGTAAGTAATATAAACTCTTTAATATGATCGTTATCGTTAAAAATATGTTATTCCACTGTATTACATAGTTGATTCTGATAATAGAGCAAGAAAATATACATAAAAAAAATATATATATAACTGCACTTAATTTTTCGGTACTGCATATGAACCACGATAAAGTAAAGACATAATTTACTTTACTTAACTTGCTAAGGGACTGCAATCAATAATAATTAAAGTGATAAATATGATCTTAATTTAAACATAAATACTAAGCATAAATAAATTGTGCTCTTGAATATTAATTTTGAGATCCTTTGATGGGTGTCGTTCCAAACATTAAAACACACAGCTGTTATATTTAAAACAGTTTTTGTGTTATTATTAAGAAAAAAGTTGTAAATAAACTTAAATTTGTGTTTAAGTATCTATTTGTAACTAGATATACCTGATAGATCTTTAAGTAACTTGTCAAAAATGTAACTGACGTTATCGTTCTGATTTGTCGGAAATAAGATTCTCAAACTCAATACCCAAGAGCATCTGTCTGCTGAAAATCTTTCCTTTGCTACTTTCTGAAAATGTAATGGTTATTAGACATTTCTTTTGATTAGTAATTTTTATTAATTCAAGCTTTCAAATTCTCCTCTTTGCTTGATTTTTTTAAATATTTGTGTAATAAAAATATAATATTTTATTATATATAACTGCAGACCCAATAAAGTATAGGTTACTTACTTCTTAAAATAATCCACGATTGCTTTATTCTTAGGGGTCAAATCTATTGCTCTGTTTGACCTTGAGAAAGTGAGTAGCTACTATAACATTTAATTTTTGCTGAGGGCCAGGCTTAGAAGTTTTCATGGACATGCACTGCAGCTGTATAGAGTATTAAAAAAAGTTTTTTAATCAATACAATTTAAAAAATGGAACAGAACAATTTACAACCGTCATGTTAGCATTAATGAGTTGCAAAAAAACTTATGTTTTTTCTCCCACATTACCATTTAGTCGCTTGGAATTAAGATGACACATAACAGGAGCTTTACAACTGCTGATGTTAATACCCTTGGGAAGTTCTAGCCAGAATTTTACAGTAAAACTGAAGTCTGCTGTGTGACCGTTGGGCACATGTAGAACATATTTACCTTGTTAAAAAACGTTTACTTCTTCCAAACTTTCCTCTTCATTGACTTTAGTCCTCTTTCTAATGGTAATATTTATTTTTTTCTGTTATTTATTTTTGAGTAACCCTTTATATTCAGCCTATTGTGCACACTCAAGTATAAGGTATTATGACTCAGAGAATTGCTATTGATGATTAGCGGGATTCGAACCCGGGACCCTTAAAACCGAAGTCCATAGTCTTTCCAGGCCAATCACAAATAAAATTACATTGGTAATCATGTAAGAAACATGGTGGTAAAATAGTTAAGTTACCTATTTCTTACTATAATACATAATAACTGAATTTATTTTAAAAAATCTTTTACATTGTCATGTCGTTCGGTAGGATTTTGGTAATATGACCTTTGATGTGGGTATTTCTTGTAATTTTAAAGGATCAAAGAATCTTATGTCCGAATTTTTATGACGAATCTGCTATTAATACGAAGCGGGATTTTGTTGCCACTTCAATATTGATTTGAATTAAATAGTTCCAAGCTTAATTCCGCAATTAGTTAAGAACAATTAGAGCCATTTAAACGTTAAATTAAAAAGTAATTGCAAACCGTTGCAGCAAACCTGCGTACTCAGCAAATTTCATATGTGTAGAAACATATCTCAATCCAACATGGCAAGATATGACATGTTTTTTGCAGGCTCCATGATAATGACATGGGGAATGAGTAGGCATAATTGCTGCAACAGGTATGTTAAAACTGAGTGGTTTTAATTAAATATTTATTAAATCTTTACTAGATAAAGCCACGCACCTAGTTTTATCAAAATATGTCAAGAAATAAAGAAGATATACAACTTTTTATTTCCCATAAGGGTAACATGGAGAATGAGTATCCAGGTTCACTTCACGAAAATTGAAATTTCGGGGATTTCAGCCTAAAATACATTAGATCTCATTTAGATAAAGCCGAAAACCAAGTTTTATTGACATATGTTGAGAAATAAGCCAGATGTAGAATTTTACTTATTTTCATAAGGTAAATATTGGGACAACGTACTGTGTTTACCACTTCTAATATCTCAGTAGCCAATGGACAAAGAACAATGATTCAACCTTTTTTAGGATACAAAATTGTTTTATTCGAGCTGAATGCAATGGTGCTGACCAAAATATGATTTTTTTTTTCATTCCAAAACCAATATTTGGGGGCTTTATCTCCCTTTAACCCCCCTTCTGGTGGTCCATTCGGGCTGGTTTACGAACTCGTCCGATCGATACATGTCCGTACGAAATTTCATAAAGATCATACTATTGACCGCTATCGTGCCAATATAATCAAACGAATGCTGTGTTTTGCTTCTGGTGGCCCGAAAAGAAAAGTTATCGTAGTCTCGGGCTTAGGTCTTACCATGAGACCTAAGATAATAGCTTCTTCTATACAGGGAAATTCGCTAAAAGAAAACGCCAGAACCTTCCAAGCCGAAGACAGGCACCAATCATGAGTCCGGATGGATAGGCACCAGAGCTGAATATGAGACGTGCGGAATTCAGCAGAGATAATTTGGATGTAATACATAGAAAACATGATTTGCTGTATATATTACCCTTTTTGAAGGATATTCATCACAGAAATATTCCCCCCTTTAGTTATTACCAATGTTTATTCCCCTGTTCATGCAGTTGTCGTTTTACAGATCGGCACGAACGATTCATACCACCCTCTCTTGGGTAGTTTTAGAGATCCTCTCAATTTCAGCAAGATCAGGTTAATTATTCCCTTCCGTTCTGAATATGTACATCCATATAAACTGATTTAAATTCATGTTGCCAGTTTTTCTGCAAACAATAACATATAATTATGTTTCGCAAATCCGCTGTATTGTGGTAGTATATTCGCCAATATTTTAGTTTTACCATGGGAAATGTCATGAATGGGTAGGCGGGAAGTTATATGATTATTTAATAAAAAATGGCAATTCACAATGAAATAGCAATCCAATCTCCCTATCTTAGCTGTAAGAACTTCCGGTTTACTGCTTCGCCCGTTTAAAGAATTTAGTCAAGTATTTATATTTTCAAAGTGTCACGCAATTTTTTGTTATTGATTAAAAATTAATCGAATAATAATTTTGAATATCGTAACTATTTGTCGGATATCTCTTTTTTCTGTTCATTACGATCTTCATTGAGTTCTCACGAATGAAAATATACATGTTTTCATTCTATATTGGGTATTATTTATATCTGGGACAATGCAGTCATTACATGATACCTTTTAACAACAGCCATTACAACAGCTACTGGTCCATCTGTTGCATAGCTTGGTCCTGTTCCAATTTGTAGTGGGATTCTACATTTAATATTTATCGCAGAACTATTTAAAATTATAAAATTATTTCGTATATGGATAAATATCTAAAATGTAAGTAAGTTTAATACAGCAAACCATAACTTAATAAAATAAAGGTACTATTAGAATGTTTTAAAACTATTTTTTGGCTTTCTTTATTAAAATATTGGTTTAAAAATACCAACTTTGAATAACATCTTATAAATTACACTTTTTTTAACTTTAGTTAACCAAACCAATTCACCTGAGATTTATTTCATAGGCAGTTAGAGAATATAGTGAAATAAATGTAATCTACAATCCCTACAACGTTATTGGTTTATTACAGTAGTCCTCAACAACTACTATTCTCATAACTCTTTCAACACATATTCTTGTGAAAAACAAAATCCTTTTTAATAGCTTAAATATTTTAAAGTAAAGCTTATACACAATTTATACACTAAAATATTACATCTAATACATATCTAAATATTACATCCTACGGTGTAATAGATCATAGAACAAACTAATTACCACAAAAAATATTAAATTTTATATAATAAGAGCGTCAAATAACATTAAAAAGGTCAAGAGATATTCAGGTTGATTAACGAGAGGCAATATTATGTCTGGTTTCCAGAGCATTGGTTCTAATGCGGTTTTAACCGCTCGCCCTGGCTGGACGGTTTATGGCGTAATTTTAAGTGCCCTGGTGAGTAATAGTCACTCTTGGAAGTATTTATCCATCCCTGATTCTTTGTTTTTTATTCATACTGTTGATAAAGCTACGATTCGTAATTTTTCATGCTTTATTATCTTTACATGTCTAACGCTATAAACAAAGTTGACGTAATTAAAAAAATAAACACTAAATTACTTTGGCTGAATATTTTCAGCTGTACATATGTAGATATTAATCACTGAATATGCTTTACCATTACTGGAAAAGCTGTGATTTGCCACTTATAACATTTAAAGGACTATTCGTCAACTGAATACATGTTTCCTTCTGTAAAATAGTATCTTCTTATTACACAGCGAACTACCTATCTTTATAATAATGAGAGATATAAGAAATATAATCCGATAGAATATTAAAAGTACAAAACGTCCATAAGAAATGTAAAGGGATAAATTTTTATTTGAGCATATCTTTTTAACGAATGTATATTTTTAACGGATTTCAGCATTGTAATCAGCTTAAAAATCTAATTCATAATGATGTGGCACAGCATCATCTTTACATTTAATAAAATAAAGTCTATATGCAATATGGCGGATCCAAGATGGTGGCCGAAAATATTATCCTGTCAAAATATAGGTTTAGCTACCTAACAATGATAGACGATTGTCAATATCTCAAAAAGTGCACGTAAAAATTGCAGTGAGGCAACTTTTTCCAAAAATTATACGGTTTTAAGCCATCTTGGCCGCCATCTTGGATATTTGAATTTGCTCACGGGTGACAACTTGGTACCCGACAGATTTTAATTATGTAGGTCTTGAAGAAACAGAAATCAATAAAAACTTTTGGAGGACCCTATATTTCCAGGTTTAGGTTTAAAATGCATTTTAGCAACTAGACTATAACTCTTCCTCAATCATAAGAAAAATTAAAAAGTAATGCCAAAGCTTGCATATTGGTTAAGTGTCAGTATGCAATATTCATGAGTCAATAATGGTCTAATGAACTACAAAGTTAGAGAAGGGAAATTAAATGCATTTTGCAATATTTCAAAGGATTACCTATTTATTTCTCAAAGAACTTTAAAAAGGTGTCGCTCAAACACAGTAAAGGGCTGATTTTTCGGAAAATGGTACTATCAGTTTTACTTGGATCAAACTCAATCCACTTTGTTTACATAATTACTACTAAACATGATGTGCACATGGTTTGAGTTAGGTCTGAATGTTAACCACAGGCTGCAGCACTAATTATTTCCTGGTACTGGCCGGAATCAACAGCTAGTACAGTATATTACATTACATTTTGACCAAAAGTTGGGATTCCATAAAAATACAAAACGATATAATTTTGTTAAAAGAATTGTGGAAAAAATCAAATCACAGGGTTAGACGAAAAGTTAAGAAGTTAAGAATACATTTATTGTGTTCTTGAAAAACTCCACAAAATAATATTTTAGAATCTCTTTAACAATTTTTTTGTGGAAATAGCTCTGGTTTTCACAATTTTATCAGGTTTATATTTATTTCTTAGTAGAATTTAAATTGCAAATTCCTTTTTCTTTATTTAATAAGGGAAAATAAATAAAAGTTGAGTTTAGGTTTGTCTCTAGGCTCGGTCAAATTACTTTGAGGTACAAAAAATCTACTAGTTTGGTATTAAGCTAAAAACCTCAGCTGAAAAAGACTCACAGAATATCAGGAGATGTTTTAATTTAGTAAAATTAATTGCTGCTTTTTCCTAAAATAACATTTCATTAAAAATTGGATTTCGTATTTTCTATGAATTTATACCTTTAATTTCATACTTTGCCCTTTGGGATTTATAATTCTTTCCAATATATGAACGATCTAATAATTATACAAAGCCTATAACGTTTTTGTCGGCTCGTGTATGAATTTTTGTGAATAACATACAACTAAACTGATTAAAAAGTACTATCTACCACTATTAAATATATGTTTAGAAGAAAACATGACAAAATTATGTGCTTTCAAAAATCGGGTAAACTATTTTATATAGATGTAAAATTGGGATTGTAGCTACACACTTTATCCTCACAAAGGATAGTAAAATCTTCTGTGCATTAAAAATCTTAAATTAAAGAAATTAATGTAACTAAAATCTTCATAAAATAAATAAAACCCAGCAGGTCTGACATAAAACTAGCAGAATTATATCAGCAGAACTTTGCTTTGATCAAGAGTCGTAATAGTTCAATGCATTGTAAACATTTCTGATATAAAACATATATTGGATTGTTTCCAAACAAAGCTTAGGACTTACGACCAAAACAATAATCTGACGAATCCCTTCTTATTTAAGGCGAGTTTACGATCAAATCCTAAGAAATATACACGATACTTAAATCAACTGAGCATGAAGTTATCAACCTATCGGTGTTTTAAGATTTAAAAGGACCTTAAAAAGAACCCCTTGGCAATTCAATCACGTCCTTTAAAAACATATAGTTTTTTGCTTTAACGTTGTTTTTGAAACCTAAAAGTTCTAAGCATAATCCTGTAATGAATTTTAACCTTACATGATACATAAAAACGTGTACCTTTAACCTACAGACCTCGCATTTGGTTTTATCTTAACTTTGAATTTACCTTGTGGAATACTATCTCCTTGGTTATTAGGTCAAGGGCCGTTATAAATTTAATTGTGTTAAAAGTAAGTAAATGTTCTATTAAAATACTTTCACGTATATTTCATTAAGCAAGATCGTCAGAAAACCAAGTCGCCACTGTCATTGCATGTATGATTGGAAAAATGTTTAGGGTTAATCTTTATTCTTTATCTTTTTTTAAAAGAGGGTGGCGGCCTCTTTTTACCTTGCATTTGCCCCCCCCCCCCCCACATAGGCCTCATGCCTGTGCGTGGGAGTTATCAAGCAAACCCAAGGAGTGAGCCGGTACAGTACAAGGATGAACAGTACTGCTAAAAGTATGCGACATCATCGGGACTCGATCCTGCGACGCTGCCGCTACAGAACCGAAGCCGAGTGCACTACCAACTGCGCCACCGACTCACTCACAGGGATAGTGAATAAAAAAAGACATACTACGTCTGAAAATGGCTTTGATGACACATGTAACATCAGTTGTGTTATGAGAAAATAAAAAAAATAATCAAAATCAAGAAAAATATAATTATGAAATGATAAATTATGAATGATGAGGGATGATGGATAACGAAAATTGTTTATGAATAATTATCAATAATGATTGGTTGAGAATATGTAAATAGGATTAAATAGTAAATTTCATATATTAATTTGTCTTAATTTTGCCCTGGCTTATGTACACATCCCCTGACACTCCTGGGTTGAGAGAGTATAATTCGTAATAAAGTTATTCTAAAGAATGATGGGGTTTTGAAATTATATATACGATTGCAGCTAGTGCTGAATCTTTTCAGTCACATTAAAAGGACAATTTAATATTTACTCTGAGTCTATGTGATAAGATTATGTTGATTTTATATATAAATACATCTATTTATAAATACATCTATTTACATATATTTATGTTTGGTGATGTGCATGGGTTAAATGTTGATGTTGTTATAATATGTTGTCTTTGTATACTTAGAAGTAAGTTTTATGAAAAAGTGTTTTTATTTACTATAATGAAGTTTCATATAGTGCGTAAATACTGGTTTTAAAATAACTCATAGCAAACGTAAATAGTTTTAATTCTAAATGTGATACCCATGGTATATTTACAAATACAACTTGAATAGTTATTAAACATACTTTTCTGTACGAAGTATTTAAGCACCCATTAAACATCCAGCAGAAATCGTGGAAAAGAAGTCTTACTATATGTATTGAGCCTTGTTGAAAAAGGGTTACAATGGAACCAAGCGGTGAAAAGTTTGTATGTGCTTAGATCCTAAGTGCTTTCGGTCATTCCGTGGTTGTTCTTTTACCTAAGATAAATAACATCTTTACCACCATAAAATAAGTTTAAATTTTGATAATGAATTATATTTAAGAAACTTTTTATCTGCAAGACAACTGTCTAAAATCCGTCCTTTGAATGAAACATGAACAATTTCCAGTTCAAACTTATAATAAAAATAATAATAATAATAAGACTTCTTATGAGGACTTTTTTGAGTCCTGACTTTTTATCATTTATTTTAATCAATGGGTTGACTTTTTTATTCAATTTTTTTGCGGATTCTCTAGCTAGGGATCTTCTCATGAAACGAATCAATCAAAAACACATGTCTAGACAAGAATAACGACGTGTAAGTTTAATGTCATTTTTATTAAAAATGCTTTTATAGAAGACAAGCCGTTTCAATATTTTTAAGCAGCAAGCTATTGCCGACACCCCCCAAAAATCAAACAACTCAGATCCGTAATATCGTTTCTTTTTAAGATCGTTAGGATGTTAAGATTATACAGATGCATATGAAATGAAGGGATTTTTTCTTACCGTAGATTTTGTTGTCGTTATCGACGTTCAATGGCATTTATCAGAGCGAGATTTTTATGGATCTGGGTTTTATATCCATTTCTGTTTCTTACTTTGAAGATTTGATCTAATCGCTTAAATTCTTCGAAGATATGATCTAATCGCTTAAATACTTTGAAGATAAGATCTAATCGCTAAATTACTGCTTGGAAACCTCTTCTCTTGCGCGCAACGTAGATTGCGCTAGCCCCTAAAACTACTGATGACTTAGGTATATTCACTTCAGTTACCAACTCAATCGGGCTACCCATGTCTGAATTCGACTACGAACCCAAGACAGGTGATTCCTAATGCAAATCCATGTCGTATTCGTTCATCGAGACTATCTCTAGCAATATTTTTCTAATGATTTCAATACATTGTAAAATATAGTAAAAGCCTCGCTATTTCTGTCAGATCTTTCGAACTTGCTTTTGCTCTTTTGCTACAAAAAGGGTCTTTGTACGCTTGAACAACCAGTTGGCTTCCTCTTTGACATCCTCTTAGGTGATTCCTCCCTGGCTCTGGGACACATCTGGTGCATCTCCCCGAAACTTGCCAACAGAAGATCTCGCCACACCGTTTGCTGCTCTGGCTCATCCCCACCTAATCCCTTTACTCGGTAGGTCTGTTACAAGTTAGCTAAGCAATCTTTCTACACATTTTAACAGCTTTTTTAAAATCTAATATTTCTATCTAGAATACAAGACATACCTGGTAATCACGTACACTCTCATTAGACAGACTTAGAGCCATGAAACTTTGCACATATATTCGTTACGGGCTTTAGATGCGTACTAAGAAAGGATTTTGCAATATTTTTTCTCAAAAGCCCTGAATATTATATATTAAAAAATTCAAAATGGCGGCCATTTTTACCTTTCAAATCTTACTTTCTCAAAAACTACATCACTTTGGGCTATGAAACTTGACAAAATTATTCTTTATTGGCTTTAGTTACCAAAAAAGAAAGATTTTTTAAATATTTTTCTCGGACGGCTAAAATAGTATTTAAAATCAAAATGGCAGCCATTTCAGTTTTCAAAACTATTAATGGAAGTACTGTAGAATATTTCCAGGGGATAGAAAAGGTATGATATCCAATCTACTAAAAGAATAAAATTTATAGATTTATTAAATAGTAATTTTTTGAGGAAGTAGATTTTTGGCCAAGTCATTTATGTACCGTCTACTTTTTCTGACAGTTTTCGGTTTATAAAAAAAACTTGCTAAATTCAGTTTGATATTGAATCGTAAATCCATCCTTAGCGTCTTTTTTATTTTACGTTTTGGCTTATCCTCATTCCCTGTATTGGGAAATAGGGGAAGCTAATTAATACTATTTGTTAATCATGAGGGAAACATTTTTAAAGGAAACGTTACACCTTCTCATTAGCTTCTAAGGTTAAATTAACAGCTGCACTTTAAGGGTGTATGCAAGCCCATGGCCCAAATAAATCAGTTCATTTGATAATTATACCTAAAACAACAATTTACAAAATAACACACACATGACACATGATAATTGATTTGCACTGCGAATCATGGGATAGTATGATTTAATTAAAATTAGTTATCCCTTCAGCGGTTGAAGCTGCGGGTATATCTCCTAATTATATGTGTACAGGGTGTTTTTTTAAACGTAACCTATTTTTAATATTGATTAATGCACATATAAATATGTAATGAGTGTTGTTTTATTGATATTTTTATTTTATACAGCCAATTATTTAATTTTGATCACATTTAGTTTACATTATGTGTTCAAACAGTCCGCCATTGGCATTTTTATTAAGTTACGCTCTCTCCATCAAATTCCCGAACACACGTTGCAAGGTACCTCTTTGAATTTCTCGCATTAAATTTGTTATATTTGTATTGAGGTGCTGAATATCTTGTGAATTGTTTTCGTATGTCTGTGGCAAATTTAATTCAGATCGGACCATTTTTCAAGAGTTGTCATTCTTAAAGTCCCATACATTAAAAACGCGACCCAAAACTTTATTTTATCGGTGAAGGATAATTTTCCCTAAGATCCCCGGATTTTACCTTACTATATTATTTTATTTGGGGATACATAATAAGTAAGGCCTACGAAAACAATTCACGGGATATTCAGCACCTCAACACAAATATAACAAATTGAATGTAAGAAATTCAAAGAGGTATCCTGAACACGTGTTGGAGAATTTGATGGAAAGAGCAAAACTTTATACAAAACGCCAATGGCGCACTATTTGAGCACATAATGTAAATTAAATGTGATCAAACTAAAATGAGAGGTTGAATGAAATGTAAAGATCAACAAAACAATACTCATTTCATATTTATATATGTTTATATAAACAAAAACATTGTCTGCAAAGAGTAAAAGAGCATCGGTAGTATACAAAAGCATGGAGTATGAATTTAGCTGCTAGATTTACCAGACATGAAATATTAAAATACGGTAAAGATATACCATAAGATATGCTGGCTGTGATTGTTTAAATATTATTTTTTTACTTCTTTTTCATATTTATTTATTGTATGTTTCACGAAAAGTATGAATTGCTCGTTTTTTAATTATTAATGAATGTTGCTTGTTTTTGTGCTGTGTAGAGGTAGTTAATTTTTCTTTCTTGGGCTGCTTTAATGTATTTCAAACTGTAAAAAGCTGTCAATTACCATTCTTTTAGTTATTAAAAGCAGATTATGCCCAGAATAGCTGTAGTAAGAATAATAAAGTTATGTATACCCCCGTTGCAGCAGACCTGCATACTCAGCGAATTTCAAATGCAAAATAACATATTTTAATCCAACATAGCGAGATTTTACAATGTTTGGTAAGCTCCATAAGAATAACATGGGGAATGAGTATGCAGTTATGTTTGAACTGATTGGTTTTAATTCAATATTTAGTACATCTGAACAAGAAGAAGACATTTACCAAGTTTTATCAAGATGTGTTGAGAAATAAGCGAGATATAGAATTTTACTTATTTCCCATAAGGTTAACATTGAGACAGCGTACTGTGTTTACCACTTTCAATATCTCGGTAACCAATGGCCATAGAGCAGTGATTCAAAATACTAAATTGTTTGTTTTTTTTTAGCTGAATTAATGGTGCCAAAAAATTTGATAAATTTTATTTTTCTATGTGAAAACTCAAAAAAACCCATTTTTGGGGGGGTTTATCCCCCTTCCGGTGGTCCCATCGGGCTGGTTCACAAACTCGTCTGAGCGATTACCACTTTACACGTCTGTACCAAATTTCATTAAGATCAGACCATATTTACGGCCACTATCGTGTTAAAAGACGATATAAATTCGAACGAATAGTGTTTTTTTTCTGGGACCCCCAAAATGAAAATTTAACATGGTGTCGGACTTAGGTCTTACCTTGAGTACCACCGTAATAGCTTATTCCTTTAAGGAAATTCGCTAATATGTATAAAATATTAAACTGTTTATTGTAAAAAATGTATTTACAATTTGTTTGATTGTTGATACATATTGGACCCCGCCGACAAGCTATGTATAACTTGGTGAGGCCTAGACTCTGTATGAAAATGTTCAGTAAATAAATGAAATGAAATTAAATAAAATATGTGCATTATTCAATCTTAAAAATGGGTTGCGTAAAAAAAACACTCTGTATATAATATATACGTGTCGCCAATATTATACGCCGTTTTTATTTAATAGGCCAATAAAATTAAGATTGTGCCTGGACAAAATTCCCGGAAAGCTGGAAATCGTTTTAATCTTTCCGTTTTACATCCAAGTATATGAATTCGAAGTTTGTCCCATTTTTCCTGGTGTGCTTCCGACCTGGGACCACAAAAATATCAGAGTTTTGGGCCATTTTTTATTCTTTTGCAAATAAGTAAAAAACCGTTTATTCTACATAAAAAGTTTAAATACATGAATTGTAGAGGACAAAATTCTGCGTTTATTGAGTACCTTCTGATAAAGATACTTTGAATAGTAATTGATTTATGGTAAGTTAAATAAAGGGTTTTGGCGAATTCCTCTTTTAGGGAAAGAGCTATTACTGTAGGTCTCATGGTAAGACCTAAGCCCGAGACCATGATAACTTTTAGTTTTGGGGCCCTCAGAAGCTAAAAACACCATTCGTTCGAATTTTCATAAATATATATATACCTATATATACGTATATAAATATATATATCTATATATTAGTTAGCTCGATAACTCTCGTAAAAATGGTCCAATCTTCTTGAAATTCGGCACAGACTTGTAAAGTAGTAATTATTTTGACGAGTTCAAAATTCAGCCAGATCGGACCATCGGAAGGGGGGGTTATGGGTAATAAATCCCTAAAAATGGAGTTTTTCGGATTTTTCATGTAGAAAAATACTGAAAGTGAAGATACTGAAAGTGGTAAACACAGTACGTTGTCCCAATGTTAACCTTATGGGAAATAAATAAAATTGTACATCTCGCTTATTCCTCAACATATCCTAATAAAACTTGGTATATGGCTTCATTTAGTTAAGGTCTAATTTATTATGGGCATAAAATCTACAAATTTATATAATCCTGAGGCAGCAAACCTACGTACTCACTTTCCCAATGTTAACCTTATGGGAAATCAATAAAATTGTATAGTCTGCTTATTTCCAATATATCTTAATAAAACTAGTTATGTGGCTTTATCTAGTTAAGGTCCACTTGATTATAGTCTAAAATCCCCAATTTTATAGATTCCTGAGGCAGCAAACCTGCGTACTCATCTCCACAATGTTGACCTTTGGGAGAAAAATAAACGTGTGTAGCTTGCTTGTTTCTCAGCATATCTCGTTGAAACTCAGTACCATGTGGCTCAATATAGTTTGGATATTTTGGATTATACTCTTAAATCTGCTATTTTTACATTTTCCTTGTCCGGAAACCTGCATACTCACTTATACCATGTTATTATGTTGAATACAGTGATGCCAATAATACCAGAAAACGAAATTAAAACATAAAAATCTTACAAGTTTTCACAATTGATGATAAAACATGAAAAATACCCCTATTGCAGCAGACCTGCATACTCAACGGATTTAAAATGCTCAAATAAGTGTTTTAGATACAGCCTCGTACCAAATAAAATCAAATTATGTCCGTAAATAAGCATGCAAACATATTTTCCATAAGAATAACATGGTATAAGTGAGTATGCAGGTTTCCTGACAAGGAAAATGTAAAAATAGCTGATTTTAGAGTATAATCCAAAATATCCAAACTATATTGAGCCACATGGTACTGTGTTTCAACGAGATATGCTGAGAAACAAACAACCTACACACTTTATTTTTCTCCCAAACGTCAACATTTTGGAGATGAGTACGCAGGTTTGCTGCCTCAGGAATCTATAAAATTGGTGATTTTAGACTATAATCAAGTGGACCTTAACTAGATAAAGCCACATAACTAGTTTTATTAAGATATATTGGGAAATAAGCAGACTATACAATTTTATTGATTTCCCATAAGGTTAACATTGGGAAAGTGAGTACGTAGGTTTGCTGCCTCAGGATTATATAAATTTGTAGATTTTATGCCATAATAAATTAGACCTTAACTAGATGAAGCCATATACCAAGTTTTATTAGGATATGTTGAGGAATAAGCGAGATGTACAATTTTATTTATTTTCCATAAGGTTAACATTGGGACAACGTACTGTGTTTACCACTTTCAGTATCTCGGGAACCAATGGACATAGAGCAATGATTCAAAATACTAATTTATTTGTTTTTTCGAGCTGAGTCCAATGGTGTAAACCAAAATCAGATTATTTCGATTTTTCTACATGAAAAATCCGAAAAACTCCATTTTTAGGGATTTATTACCCATAACCCCCCCCTTCCGATGGTTCGATCTGGCTGAATTTTGAACTCGTCAAAATAATTACTACTTTACAAGTCTGTGCCGAATTTCAAGAAGATTGGACCATTTTTACGAGAGTTATCGAGCTAACAAATACATAGATATATATATATATTTATATACGTATATATAGGTATATATATATTTATGAAAATTCGAACGAATGGTGTTTTTAGCTTCTGAGGGCCCCAAAACTAAAAGTTATCATGGTCTCGGGCTTAGGTCTTACCATGAGACCTACAGTAATAGCTCTTTCCCTAAAAGAGGAATTCGCCAAAACCCTTTATTTAACTTACCATAAATCAGCTACTATTCAAAGTATCTTTATCAGAAGGTACTCAATAAACGCAGAATGTTGTCCTCTACAATTCATGTATTTAAACGTTTTATGTAGAATAAACGGTTTTTTACTTATTTGCAAAAGAATAAAAAATGGCCCAAAACTCTGATATTTTTGTGGTCCCAGGTCGGAAGCACACCAGGAAAAATGGGACAAACTTCGAATTCATATACTTGGATGTAAAACGAAAAGATTAAGGTGATTTCCAGCTTTCCGGGAATTTTGTCCAGGCATGACCAATTTTTGATCTAATTTTACTGGCCTATAATGAGTTTAGATTTTATCGCTTGTCACTACGAAAGCTCTTTCAAGCGTTGGTAACGTGTTTTCGTTAAATTCGTGTGCCTCTGAGTTGTGACAGTTTTTATTTTTTATTTTGTCGAGGTTGTGAAGCTTTGGTAATTATGCTTTTGCAACGAAACATGTAAGCTTGTGTTTACATTTGATTTTGGACTACTGACAATGGTAAGAAAACCTATTACTGTTTGTATAATCCTGCATTAAGTATTAATACAACTAATTACAAGTAAATAATAGCTAGCAAGAACAATCAAATAAATACAAAAGTCCTCAAAACTGTTCGTCAATTATTTTTGCAAAAAAAATGATGTGTTCTTAATAACTTTATTATTAAAAAGCAATACTTATTTTGACGATTTTCAAACCTCTAAATTTGGCGTGTTTGAAACAAAGCTTTCGTGTCATTTAGTGTTCATATAGCTGTTTTTGTTGTGATTGAGATTGTCTCACAACACTATAACACATCCAATTAAAATTCTTTCAATATTAATTTACATACCTCTTAGAATTCTCCTCAATTGTAGGTAAACAACACAAGATAACTTCTTACACAATTCCTTAGCGATGCAAGGCAGTAAAACATTAATATGCAAGCTTTACGCTATTAACTTAGCTAGTACGTCATACGAATCAAACAAGACGTTGCAGCGTTTCCTATAGTTAAAATACCAATGTAAATTAGACGTTACTTTACCTTACAAAGGAAAGTCAATTTTAATTTCAATTAAATCAAAGTAATGGAAAAGGAGGAATATATTAAAATTTCTGGACGTAAAAATGCCTGAAATATTATAATTTATAAAATGATCAAAGTTCAAAATATATAAAAAAATTCACTAGAGGGATTTAGTTTTTCCAGTATCCGTTATGAATCCTACCGTTTCTATTGTCAGTTATGGATTTTTATAACAAAAAGTTGCCATTTGTGACGATAAACCATCTAAAAGGGTTCCACCTTTGAACTCAACTTAATCTTTTAATTAAAATATTTTAAAATCGGACTTAAATTATGTTTAAATGCATTGATATGTTTTAAAAACCAGCGAGCCGAGCACCCATTGTGACACTTAAACTTATTTATAACATTGTTAAACTCATTCCCTTTGCTACTAAAGGTATTTGTTTTGGATTTTTAGTATTACTTTTTGTATGACTAGATAAAACTATGAACAGATAAAAGGCTGACTAGGTATATTATTGCATTTGATTCGGTAAAATAATTAAATACTGTACACGATCTTTGACGCAAGTGTTAAAACAATCAAGTAATTAAATGAAAAATTTCTTATATTTGCACAAAACGTTTTATGAATGAATTTTTCATTGTCCTACAGCATGGCAATCAAATTCATTGATCTCCGTGGTTTAATTGATCTGAATTAGTATACTCAGATGTGCGTTTAAGAAAACTGTAATCAGTAGAGCTAAAATATTATCTTTACCAATGAATGCTTTAAACAATGAAAACCACCACGTGAGCTTTATGTGTCAAGGGAAATCAAGGACTGTTGTTGCAGTTGTAATTGGTTTATTATCACAGGGTTCTGTGTCATCCAAATCGGTCACATATAACTGACCAGAATAAACTGCTACTATGTCAAATGTATTTTAACACGTTAATAATGACAAATAATGCTAAAAAACGTTCCTATACAGTATGAGTAAGAATCAAACAAACCAGTGTTCAAAATAATTATCCCCATTAATCATTTTATAAAATTTTATGGTTCATTATTAATATTAGATATTTTGTTCAATTCCCGTCGCGGCTGACTCCTGTTCGATTGTAAGCGGCGACCATTGACTTTACTTAAAGAGCTTCCGCTACATTGCCCCATTCATCACTCTAGGTTGGGCAAACATTAATTGAGGTTAAGGTCCAGTAATACACCAAGAAACTATTGAGAGAAATTTTTCATTTCGTTTATTCATGAGTCTTGAGGTAATTTGAATAAAATTTTAGGTTTCTGCAGATTTTTTGTTTGTATGATGAATTAAAGACAATGAACTTTAGCAAAAAGTTGTGTAACATTGAAGTAAAATTGTATACCACTATAGAATCAGTATAGTAAATTATATTCTTTTACGTAATACAGAGTGTTGTATTCTTATACATAATTCATAAATTATCAGCTTTAACTATGACGGTTCAAAGTCAATACTATTAGCTTTATGGACAGATATAATCATTGCCTTCTACTTTACGTTTATTTTTGGTCAAGAAACTCAAACAATTATCCGTAGGCCTACACATTTTCGACGCCCAATTTAAATATTACCGTTTAGTCAAATAAAAAATCGTATTAAATTATTTTACGATGTTTTTCCGATTATTAAATACAAAGAATTGTTAATGATTCTCGTAAAAACATCGAATATAATACACAATAATAATGTATTACATGTTGACATTATGAACTATTTCGTGCATTTTACCTAAGTTGTAATTATCTGAAATTATGTATTACTAGTATAATCAGTAGTACTATTGTAGTATTGTATTATAATTTAGGATTAATTAAAGTTTTTGCTATTGAAATGTCTGTTAATATTAAGGATGTAGGTTAACGTATTAAGGGATAAAACTATATTTCAAGTCTATGTTTTCCTCAACACAAGTTTTTTTCTCTTTCAGGGAAATATGTAGGAGAAGATTTTTAGCTGACGGATGTGCTTGGTTATTGAGTTTGTGAATCTTATTTCCGACAAATAAGAACGATGACGCCAGTCGTTTTATTGACAAGTTACTTCCCAAATTGTATACCTCACTTACCTTAACCTCAGTTATCTAAACTTTATGTATGTGTCACAATATTTTTAGTAGTTCCTTTCAACTTATTTGTATAATATTTAGTTTGAATAGCATTGTCTAAAATGTCTAAAACCATTTTAGTTACATGTAGTTCGCTCGATCCTTGGTTATTACTTTGGGCTTTCTTTCATGAATTTTCCAACCTACTGTTGCAATAGTGTTGAATAATTAAGTACTCTTTAGCAGTTTGTATTTAAAGAATTCCTTTAGGGTAATTTTTTCATTATTTTTAAATAAGTATTTCTTATATATAATTGAAATTTTAAATAATGAAAAATAATTAGTTTGAAAGCCTGTATATTACTTTGCGTTTCTTAAGCAGGTGTTGAATGATTCCGTTCATGTAACGGCCCGTATTAATAGTTGTTGTTTAGTACTTTGGTTTAAATATTTATGTGACAATATGGACAGTTTATTTTTCTAATTATGAATACCATAATACATTCATACTACTATATAACCCCTACCCAAGTCCAGTACCAAACCTTTTCTTCCTCTATGCCTGGTTCTACCATCAGCTGACTTGAAACCATCAAGAGGAAGAAAGACCATGATGCCTCACTCCACTTGACAAAATGTAGTTACACTGGTGAGTCACCTAACCTGTCCCTCAGTTTTTAATAATTTATCTAAGTGTAAAATTTCCTTTCTCTTTTAGTTGTTATACTGTTCTTTCAATTTAAAGCAATATGCTTTCAAACTATCAATACAGACTATTTATACTTTCACAATACACTTTGTATCGTGAAATAGAGAGCTTACATGTGATTTTACATGTAAACAAAGAATTTGATATGAATAAAACTTCAACAGATAAATATATTTAATTTAAAAGCCTGCTTATTAGCCTAGAGGATTTTTGTTTCTATAAGTTATATGAAAAGCACTATTTTTAACGTAAACAAAAATATAAACTTAAACTCTGTAACGAGCAGTCAGAACTTTTATATTTTTCTAATTTGTTTGTTAAAGTAAGATACCTGGCATACCGTTGTGTCTATCATATCAGAGTAAGAATTAGCACAAAGTATAAATTTATAGAGTAGTAGGCCTATATGGTTTTATTTGAATTCATAAAACAGATGGTGTTTTCATATAATAATCCACTCAATACCTGGTTATTATTTTTTCTTCAATTACTTTATTTGCCTTATTATTAATAACTTTTTTTAAGCAATACGTATTTGTATTGGATTGTGTTAAGAAAGTATTATTATTATTATCATATAGTCTTCCCTTAGGATCCAAAGTTTATTTCATTGGATACCTATGAATCAGCATCGAATGATATATTCAGTCCCATTTTTTCAGGGTCAGTGGCAAGCTACAATTTAATTTTATCTTCTCGGTTTCAGGTTTCCTCGTTATTAATTAAATTTACTTTCACATATGAACATGAAGACTTAAATACACTGTTTTAAGAGAAAATTACATAATGATTACAATTTTTTATAAACACTATTCAGAGAATGCACAGTTTTAGAGAATTTGACTAAGTCAATGAAGATTTTTATAAAAAAAAGTTTTGTTGATTTTCACTGCAGATTATCAGAAGGATAAATAGATTTTCCCTAATGGTGTGGTTAACAGTTCTCTAGTTCTCAGGTCGTAACCATGGAGGCGTCTTTAAATTGGGTAATCTAAGCCTAATATCAATCCCAACTTGGCGATTACCTTCCTACACAGGAGAGTTTATCACCGCGTCACCCTTCAATAATAATTACTTGAGAGCTTAGGGCTCAGTTATACAAAAAGTTATTTACAAGCACGATATAATTGTTACTATCCCACTTGTAGTTTTTACTTATAACATAAAAGAGTCTTGAAGGGGCTAAAAGCCCCAAAGCATGATCCATCTTCATTATAGTACAAAACACCGCAATAGAAAACTGGCTTTGAAATCCACCAAATTATGTTTTATCTAACATTTATGTTTTTATTTCTTATTTATTCATATTTTAGCGAAGGACGAATTTTAAAATAAACCCCACTAGGTAAGAATACACCATCAGTCATTGCCTAAGGCACGAAATTGGGTATTAATCAATCGTTAAATATCAGTATTAACCTTTTAACAGAAGCCATTTATTTAATACTTTGAGTATACTTATCTCTACTTTTAGTTCCCCAGATTCATTTCAGTATTACCTGCATTACAGAGTAACTCACCATTTACTTTGACATACATTATCATTTTGTATGATGGAATTAGTATTTCTCCTAAGTATGCAAAGAAACTTATTTTTACACATTTCTGTAGCTGCGGTATTCCACATTATGTCAGATTTATTCAAGCCCGTGCAATTACTGGGTAGCCAAAGATGGAAATAGATCATATCTATGAACGCTTTTGAAACAGTCAATGAGACTTGTATACATTAATTGAATTATCTATAAATATTAAGCATGAGTAGCAAACTACATAATCTGCGTTTTATAGAGTGCCCTCGTTTTTATGTACACTATTGGGATGTACATTAATTGTAAGATGTGTGATAAAGGTTAAATTAGAAAAGATCTGCGTATTAATAAGCCAAATAAAGCTATCACTTTAAAATATTCTATAAACCTATTCCCTAAGCTCAAAACCATTTTTGCCCAAACAATCCCATAACATACAAGGTAATACCATCTTTCAACATACAAGGTAATATGCATGGCAAATATACGTGGGACTTTACTCTTGACTACAAATATTCGAATATATATGCGATAAAACGTACAGTTTAGGTAAAATATTTTCAGCTTGCAACTAAAAAAACATCAACATATATTTATTCTGTATTGAAAGGAAATGTTTATTCTGATTACAAAAATACCATAGAGGTGATATTTACCATAATTATAATCAAACAATATTGTTCTTAATATATAGCAATGGATTATCATTATTACTTTATTAGTCAAGAAAATACTAAACATAGGAAACAGCTAATTTTAACAAAGAACCGATTTCATGTGAAAATGAGTTTAACAGACAAATAACCTGCTTAATTGTATTAATATTTTTAACAACTGAGGTTTGTATTAAATCGATATTTACTTGCAATCAGATATTTTCCGTCAAATAGCAATTTCATTAAATCGTGGTCTCATAAACCCAGTACATCGACCATAACTTTTTAAGTTAGGGTGATTACAACTTTTATTTACGCATCTTAAAGTTGAGTAAATCACACCTTTTTTCAAGCTTATGTTTGAAAGTCATCATATTGAAAATGAAAGTCATCATCATAATGAAAGTCATTATGGGAAATTGTCATCATATTAGTGATTGTATAACAAACATACGAACGTTCTAGAGATTTTCCCACATTAATTCTTGTATCTTAAAAAATAAGCGAGTTATGTACATTCGTAGGCGTTTCGTAATTATATTTTTTGTATTATTGTGAAACGACTAAGTGTTGTGCAATATTTTAAATTCATCATTGTCATTTTACTTGTCGAAACATTTCGTCGAACTTTGCATCTCTTGTAGCTTACGAGATCCAAATGGTGTGCTTAGAAGCACACTGTGTATGGCGAAAAACGTCGTGATAGAAAACCAGTCTTAGATTCATCTGACCATAAAAATATTCTACAATATTTAATAAAATAAGATTGACCGTTGATAGAGAATTAAAAAAATATATATTTATGTTGAACATCAGTGACAGCAAAACATTTCTCAGGCACATACTTTTGACTGCAATACTGAGAGTGTTTTTCCCGATAATGTAGAAGAACGACGACAGCTTCTTCAGTCTTACCATCCCCGGTTTAATTTTATTAGTTTTAAATAAACTATAATATAATAGTTTATATGCCACTATCTCAATCCATATAAAATCAATATAACTTTTAAAGAAACCAAAAACTATTATAATATGACCCACAGATTATAGTATAAATGGCAAATCGATACGTATGACTACGTGATTAGTGTTATAAAAAGGCTATGGTCACATTTCAATCAGCATGAGTACATCAATAATACAAATAACTTTATTACAAAACAATAAAATAAATTACAAGTCTCAAGTTTGGCGTATATAGCCAAAAACTATTACAGACCCTTCGGTTAAATGTTTACTTACATTAAATACTCAACTTATGATTGTTATGATAGTTAATTACTACTCATACTAATTATAAATGTTGAGTTTATGGAAGATATTATGAAAAAGCAAGGCAATTAGTCAATGTAATTAATACCCATTCATGATATGGACCGTTGCAGGTTTTTCAATTACCTATCGCGTAATTAATGTATATTCACTGTGGAACTAACAGATCTAAATTCTAATTACCGTAGCCTTATATGATTATTATAAGTTAAAATTTCAGGAATTTGATTAACGCATTCTTGCGATTCTTCCGACAATCTTCTATATTCATAATAGTCAGGGTGCCAACCCATTGTAAGTTACGATGACCTGGAATTTTGGGTGGACAGCGATTTTTTTGCTGATTCTGACTCAGTTTTTTGTGCTGATTTCGAATCTGCCGGGTGCAACTTTAGCACCCTTGGGCAAACGCCGCCATATTGGAAAAATGGCGGCAAAGAGGTTTTTCAATGTTAACACGATAGAATCCGTAAAAATGGTCTGATCTCAACGAAAATCGGTACAGACATGTAAAATGGCAATCCCCTATTCAATTTAACAAACCAGCTCGATAAGACCACCGGAAGTGGGGGTTAAGGGGAATAAACCCCCTTAAACCCCCTCTGGGGTTTCTTTTTGTTTTTTCACATGGAAAATTAAAATAATCAAAATATCGTTTCCACCATTGAATTTAGCTTATAAAAAACTAACAATTTGGTATTTTTAATCATTGCTCTATGTCCATTGGTTTCCGAGATATTGAAAGCGGAAAAACCGTACACCGTCCCTATGTTATCCTTATGGGGAAAAATGTAAAATTCTTTATCTCGCTTACTTCTCAATATATCTGAATAAAACTTGGAGTGTTGCTTCATCTAGTTGAGATATACTTGATTATGGCCTTAAGTACTCTATTTTTACATTCACACTGCAGCAAACCTACGTACACATTCCCCATGCTATCCTTATGGGAAATAAATAATACTAAAACCTCCATATTTTTCGACATATCTCGATCAAACTTAGAATATAGCCTCTTCTATTTGAGTTATACTGGGATAATGACTGAAAAACACCCAATATTAACAAACATGCAGTAGCAGACCTGCATACTCATTCCCCATGTTATTCTTATGAAGAAAATAAAAATATGTCATATAAAATTTATGTTGCGTTTAAATATTATTTTAAGTGTTTTAAATCCCCTAGATATGTAGATCTGCTGCAATGGGGTTATTTTTTTAATTTTATTCAATGAAAAGGTGGTCTCTTTCACGATATTTAAACTTTTGAGTGTCCCCCGAAAATGGGGGATTTTGTGGGCAACTCAAAATTTCCAGGTGCAAACCCCTTTCGAGTGACCCCTCATTTTAAAGAGCTTTAAATAAATAGGCGAATGGAGGAGGTTGGAGGTCGCAAACGTGTTTCAATCAAAATTGGCAGCTTGTAAAATTTTCAAGGAGTCGTATTCAAAACTTTGACAAGCTGCCAATTTTGATAGAAACACGTTAGCGACCTCCAATTTCCACCATTGATCTATTGTTTAAAGCTATTTAAATTGAGGGGTCACTCGAAAGGGGTTTGCACTTGAAAATTTTGAGTCGCCCTCAAAATCCCCCATTTTTGGGTGACACTCAACATTTTAAATATCACCACAGAGACCACTTTTTCATTTAATAAAATTTTTCCCAGGTTCGTTTCATTTTTAAGTCACCAAAGGTGAATTAAAACTCCAAACTTCCTAGACGCCAGGTTTTGAGGATGTGTTGTATTCAAAGCTTTGACAAGCTATCAATTTGGATAGAAACACGTTAGAGACCTCCAACTTTCACCATTCATCTATTTTTTGAAAATTCTTTAAAATGAGAGGTCACTTAAAAGGGGTTTGCATTTACAAATTTTGAGTTGCCCCTGAAATCTCCCACTTTTGGGGGACACTCAAAATTTTTGGTAACGTAAAAAATAATTTGGGTTGAGTTAGCATCATTCCCCAAAGGTTATTTGTTTGTCTTAACAATAAAAAAAATCAAAGAGGGGGGACGGACTTTTTTTACACACTGTATAAACACATTAGTCCTTTTTGGACCACATAAGTTCCAAATTTATTTTTTGAGTTTATAAATATGTAAATATTTAAAGCCTTTTTGTTAACAATCACGACAGTTCACCACAGTTAAGAAAATATCGTGTAAACGTATCCAGCTGTTCTGTTTCAAATGTCCCTCGACGGAGGAGCGGGATTCTCATAAAACAACCAATAGAGTTTGGGGGTGTGGCTAATATGGCGGAGAGTACAGTCGATGACTAAATCGGGATGTGGCCAAAAGTGGTTAGTTCTGTTTGTGCGCGAGGCGCCAAACCCGGACTGTTTTAAAACAGTCCCGATTCGTCGGGAGCGTCAGGTGCCAAACCCGGACTGTTTCTTTTTTGCAAAGGAACGTCAAAGTCGGACAGCGCCAACTCAGGACTGTTTTGAAACAGTCCCGATTCGTTGGGAGCGTCAGGTGCCAAACCCGGACTGTTTCATTTTTGCACAGAAACGTCAAAGTCGGACAGCGCCAACTCAGGACGGAAAAACAGTCCCGAGTTGGTGCTGTCCGACTTTGGCACTGTCCGACTTTGGCGTGTTCCCTTTTAAAGCGAAGGGAAGGTAAACAAAATTATTTTATTCGCATGGGGGGCCAGGCTTAGTGAGTGTAAACTTCAATTATGTTGTGTTTGGTAAGTACTGCTAATCAAAGCAATAAATGTTGTGTTTGAGGACCGAGTTTAAAAAAAAATAAGGTCAGGCTCGGCGGTCCCGATATTTAATAGTCCAGTAAAAATACTGTTTAACCTAGAACAAATTGCAACACGAGCGTTTTTGACGGTATTCTGCTCAAAAAAATGTGCATATTAACATATCCAAAATCGGACAAAATCGGACCATGGGAAAGCCCTTAAAATCACGTTTCAAAATGGCGGCTTTATTTAACATTGGAAAGTTTTTGAAAAAAGCCACTCGGTTGCATTTTTTATCTACATTTAACAAGATATTGAGTTGGGACCACCGCCAATAATTTTTGAGTGGCTAGTCGTGCATTTTTACAGGGTAAAAACTTTTGGCCGCCATCTTTGATCCGCCATATTGGATTTATTTTATTTTTTTCAAATGTAAAAGTGGTCGTGTGACACATAATTTAGAACTAGATTTTTACGCTGATTTCAATGCTGAAGTCCGTTTTCAAAAATATCGATTCGTTTTTAAGATATGCTCAAAATAAAATTCTTCCCTGTACATTTCTTATGGGGGCTAAATAAATAATAACATTTTTACAATTATTTTTCTTATATCTCAGGAACCAAGCAAGGCTTTCAGTTCGTTTTGATCTTAAAATGATGAGTGATTTTTTGGCTTTTATTTGGGCTATTGATCACTAAAATCGGATACGTGTGAAACGAGGTATAAAGCTAAATGCTACATGAAAATTGTTTTTTTTTAATTTGTTTTTTTGTTAAAGATTTATATCTCAGGTTTGAAATGAGTTAAAAAGTTTCTTCTGGTGTCAAATTACTCGGTAAAGTATAAGCTTTCATATGAACTATGACTAATCGAAATCTGACTAATATAAATGGAGTTATGATCCATAATACAACTTAAATTCTTCTAACTTTCGAAATTTGTCACCACTTAAAGACTTATATCTCCAAATTTAGCAGAGACTCAGGCCAAATTAAGGTCTTAATTAACTCAGTACATTATTGGCTTTAATTTAAGCTCTTAACTATTTAAATAGGTTGAGTCAGATGCGAGTTATGGACCTTTAATCAACATAAAAATATTTTTTTTCAGAATTTTTAATTTAGTTAAGGACGGGTATCTCCAGTTTTGTTTAAGGAATATAGGTTTGAATGGTTTCAAAACGCTCAGTATGCTATCAGCTTTCATTTGAGCCATTGATCATTAAAATCGGACAAGTTTGGAGTGAGTTATATTGATTTTATTAATTTTTTGGTAACTATTTTTTGTGACACATTTAAAGCTTATAGGGTATCAATACAACCAAACATTTACCTATTTTGAAGGGGAAACTGTGTAATCCAGGAATGCTAAACATAATTGTCCTCCACTAACTCAGATATGTAGAATTCATTGAAAATGTGTTCATCACGATTTATCTACAGGGTGTTCCACAAATTAAGGCCAAGGGTAAAAATATCACAATATTGTTAAGTAAACCTATACCACGTTTTATATCATTATACAGGTCCTGCTGAACGGAACATTTTGAGGAAAACTGAACTAAATTATCTCTAGCCGTTTCAAAAGGCGGCCATTTTAGAGATATTTTCCAATATTTACGGAAAACATTGGATTTTTTTTAACCACTACAAGTATTTTAGTTCTGCTTATAAAATCTTAATCCTTGTCAACCCAGTTTTGCTATGGTAACTGCTATGACCATATTATATAAAATCAAATATAGTTCCTATGGAAACCAAATAAAAACTACAAACATTATTCAAAACACTAGTGAGAAATAATGCATACGGGGTGAATCTTAAAGGGATATTAAGGACCTGGGCAGACCCATGTTTTGCCTGGGTAGATTATATACCTTGGTGCGAAATTTCAGCCTATTCCCCTCGGAAGGTTTTGCATTTACCTGAAACAACTGACACAGAAACAACACCGAAACGACCTTTATTTCGTATTATATAAATAAATAAATTCATAAATAAATAAATTATATATATAAATATATACCGGGTGTCCCATAAGAGCCCCCCCTAACTTTTTCCTATATTTTTTCAAATATCAATTTTACACCACCCCCAAACATTATTGGGTAGTTAATACTTAATTTTGAGAGGGTACTCAATTTTGGCCGCCATATTGGACCCAAAATAATTTTTCCAAATATAAAAGTGGTGTTGTGACCCATCATTTCAAATTGTATTTTTTCACTGATTACAATACCGCAATCTGTTTTTTAATATATCAATTATTTCTCGAGATAGGGGTACTTTTAATTAATTTATTTTCAACCAATTTAAACATTACAAATTGATAAAATAGGCCCATAACCACAAAATAATGCTAGATAGTGACGAATAACCACCACCAGTCATTGTTGAGCGCTTTACACTTAACTTTCACCGATGTAATTTTTTTGGCCGCCATATTGGATCCGCCATTTTCGAATGAGGCAAGTTATTTAAAATATGAAGTTGGTATTGTGAGCCATCATTTTAAACTAGCTTTTTACGGCGAATTCAATGCCGCAACCCGTTTTTAGCTGTACAACTTATTTTTTGAAAAATTCAGGTTTTTTGAGATATTTATTAGAAACATGTCAATAAACACTGTAAAAAACTAAACTACTAAAACTATTTTAGAAAACTAAACTAGAAAAACCAACTAAGGCCGATATGAATAGCAAGTGAGGAAATCACAACTGATATGGTTGCATCCTAAACTAACTAGCAAAACTATTTTAGAAAACTAAACACTATAGTAAAAAACGGGTTACGGCATTGAATTCAGCGTAAAAATTTAGTTAAAATAATGGGTCACAATACTAACTTCATATTTGAAATAACTTGCCTCATTTCATAATGGCGGATCCAAGATGGCGGTTTAAAGTTATTTCCTCGTCAAAATGCAGGTACAGCCACTCAACAAATATTGCCTGTGGTACCTGATCAATATCTCTGGAAAAGTAGACGAAGAAAAGATGAGCTTAAGTTTTTGATAAACGATATCCGGAGAAGCCGCCATTTTGAAACGTGATTTTTTTTGTTCTCCCGTAGACCGTTTTTGTCCGATATTGGATGTGTCGGAATAAGTATTTCTTAAGCAGATTTCCATTAAAAAACGATTGTGCTGAAATTTGGTTTAAGATTATGAGTTTTTTAACAATTTAAAAAATAAAAATAATAAATTCGTTATATTTAAATAACGAAATAAGATTTATGAAAACGGACTTCAGGATTGTAATTAGCGTAAAAATCTAGTCCTAAATGATGTGTCATATGGCCACCTTTACTTTTGAAAAAAATATTTGAAATCCAAAATGGCGGATCCAAGATGGCGGCCAAAAATTTTACCTAGACAAAATGCACGACTAGCCACTCAAAAATTATTGGCGGTGGTCTCAACTCAATATCTTGTTAAATGTAGATAAAAAATGCAGCCGAGTGGCTTTTTTCAAAAACTTCCCAATGTTAAAAAAACCGCCATTTTGAAACGTGATTTTTGGGGGTTTCCCGTAGACTGATTTTGTTAGATTTTGGATATGTTTGAATAAGTTGTTTTGTTATATTTTCATGAAAAAAGGTTGTGTTGCAGTTTGGTCTAAGCTGGTGAGCATTTTAACAAATTTAAAAAAATTAAAAAAATTAATTCGTTATATCTTAAAAACAAAAACAGATTTTTGAAAACGGATTTCAGCATTGGAATCAGCGTAAAAATCTAGTTCTAAATTATGTGTCACATGACCACCTTTGAATTTGAAAAAAAATAATTGAATCCAATATGGCGGATCCAAGATGGCGGCCAAAATTTAAAATCCTATGACAATGAAGTATTACCCCCCTAACGGTTTTCTGTAGCATTTCTAATTTTATATCTATAGAGATGTAGTTGAAAACTAAGAGTAAAACTTAATTTTAAATTTTTCCATTGTAATCCGCCATTTTGAAACGTAATTTTAGGGAGTTTCCCATGGACCGATTTTGTCCGATTTTGGATATGTTAAAAAGCACACTTTTTTGGACAGATTTCCACCAAAAACGCTCGTGTTGCAATTTGTTCTAGGTTAAGGGTGTTTTTTGCGTAGATTTACTGGACTATAAGTTAAATTTTGGGAACAGCTTCTGGCTAAAATAAATTTTTGGGAATTTACAATTATATTTTTACTCAAGAGCTTTGGAAATTAATGAAATTGTTAGACATCGTAAATAACCCCATTGCAGCAGATCTACATATCTAAGGAATTTAAAACACTTAAAATAATATTTAAACGCAACATAAACGGTATATGACATATTTTTATTTTCTTCATAAGAATAACATGGGGAATGAGTATGCAGGTCTGCTACTGCATGTTTGTTAATATTGGGTGTTTTTCAGTCATTATCCCAGTATAACTCAAATAGAAGAGGCTATATTCTAAGTTTGATCGAGATATGTCGAAAAATATGGAGGTTTTAGTATTATTTATTTCCCATAAGGATAGCATGGGGAATGAGTACGTAGATTTGCTGCAGTGTGAATGTAAAAATAGAGTACTTAAGGCCATAATCAAGTATATCTCAACTAGATGAAGCAACACACCAAGTTTTATTCAGATATATTGAGAAGTAAGCGAGATATAGAATTTTACATTTTTCCCCATAAGGATAACATAGGGACGGTGTACGGTTTTTCCGCTTTCAATATCTCGGAAACCAATGGACATAGAGCAATGATTAAAAATACCAAATTAATTGTTAGTTTTTTTAAGCTAAATTCAATGGTGGAAACGATATTTTGATTATTTTAATTTTGCCATGTGAAAAAACCAAAAAAACCCCAGAGGGGGTTTAAGGGGGTTTATTCCCCTTAACCCCCACTTCCGGTGGTCTTATCGAGCTGGTTTGTTAAATTGAATAGGGGATTACCATTTTACATGTCTGTACCGATTTTCGTTGAGATCAGACCATTTTTACGGATTCTATCGTGTTAACATTGAAAAACCTCTTTGCCGCCATTTTTCCAATATGGCGGCGTTTGCCCAAGGGTGCCAAAGTTGCACCCGGCAGTTTCGTAATCAGCACAAAAAACTGATTCAGAATCAGTTAAAAAACCTTTGTCCACCCAAATTTCCAGGTCCTTCTTGCTGGCGCCCTGACTATAAGTTTTTATATTGATTACAAGTTTCAGTTTTTTCAAGACTGTCCATTATATAATGTAATATATTTGATATTTTTGAACGTGATTTAAGGAAATTTATAAAATTCATCCAGCGTCTATTTTATTTCAGGAAACATTATATTCGTAGTAGTCAATGAAAAGTAATCACATTTACATCCTACTAATTTAAAGGGCCAAGGTGTAGGATTAAAAGTACAATCAATTTTGCTTTCATGTCATTGTATGATTACTAGTGCTCACCTAGTGCTCACATACATGTATATCAGTGAGCACTAGTAATCGAACATGCCATGAAAGCAAAAATGATTTTTTATTTTTTTATTATTTTTTAAGAGGTTGGCGGCCTCTTTTTACCTTGGCATTTGCCCCCCCCCCTCCACATGGGCCTCAGGCCTATGCGTGGAAGTTATTAAGCAAACCCAAGGAGTGAGCCGGTACAGTACAAGGATGAACAGTACTGTTAAAAGTATGCGGCATAATCGGGACTCGATCCTGCGACGCTGCGTTCCAGAACCGGGGCCGAGTGCGCTACCAACTGCGCCACCGACTCACTGGTGGTTTCGCCACCGACGCACCGATTTCGTAGTGGTTGGTTTATTTATTTAATACACGGAGTAAAATGTAACTAAATATAGCAGGTTGGATAAAACAAATTTGTATTAATCATTTTTACTGCGCTTTCCAAACCATTAGCCTACCTTGACTCGTAACGTATATAAATATACCTGATTCTAAATATCAATGATTAGCAAGCTATTACATTAGACCTACGTCGGATAACTTAAAAGGTCGGATAAAATGGGTGACCCTCTAAACACTTAAAAATCAAAGCTCTTATTGAATTATGGTTCTATTAACATTATTCTAAAGCCGTGTTCGTGGACTATTTAGAAAATGTACTACAATTTTCAGCCAATTTTCCTAAATAATTATGTAGAAATATTATAAATAACTCCAAAACACGGGCCAAACAAAACACTTCAATAAAATAAATGTAAGATAAATATTCGGAATATTTTAACCCGCAA
This sequence comes from Flexamia atlantica, assembly GCA_035578135.1. Taxonomy (NCBI): domain Eukaryota; kingdom Metazoa; phylum Arthropoda; class Insecta; order Hemiptera; family Cicadellidae; genus Flexamia; species Flexamia atlantica. The sequence goes on along the minus strand of JAQJVK010000009.1, from coordinate 25,164,115 downwards.
CAAACTGTATAGTAGAGTGTAGCGTTTCTATTGCTGGGTATGGAAACGGAAATGTTGAAATTCCTAGAAAAGGGCGATTAAACCGAACTATTTTCAAAACAGGGTCGGTTAAAACGATCTTTAATATTTGACAAACATGGGTAGATAATCCGATCATCGGATAAAACGAGGCCGGTTAAGAGAGGGTCTACTGTATCTGTATGTATGTACCGTATAGTAACTGCTTGGTTCGCCCAGGAGCGACAGGTTTACCTTATCACTTGGTCGGGTTCGCTGTTGGGCGAACCAAGTGACGAGCATTGGCGTCTCCTTCGTTTTCCACGTGCAGTTTCTGACTCCGTTGAAAGATACGGTTCGTTGCTCTGCGATACCAAAAGAGAATGCACCGTTCCGGCACGCTAAAGTAATGTTGGCACCACCAAACTGCTATGCAGCCTGCCCCCTGCACCCTCTTGCGAAAGCTTAGGTACAGATGTACCGCCAAGTGGAAGCTGTTTCGACGTTGTTTCGTTTCATCAGGTACAGATAGACAGCAGATTTCAGCTGATCCGTCCTTGTACTTCTTTGCAAACCTGACGAGAGTCATAATACTCGTACAAAACAAAGGAGTAAAGGAATGCTAGCTGACGACAACCCATCGGGGCGTGTTGTTAGTCACAGTTATCTGTGACCTCCGTAGCATTTGGTTTATGGATTGGTTTTACCATACGAACCTAGTAGAGAGGTTACTGCTCCAAAATTTCTTCACTGACATCACCACTGATGGGCGAACCAAGTAGTAGTCTCTGCCCAGTAAACCCATCGCTGCTGTGCGTACCAGACGAACAAGCGACGTGCATTGAAAATGTCTACTTCGTTTACCTCGCGCAGTTTCCGACTCCGTTGAAAGATACGGTTCGTTGCTCTGCGATACCAAAAGCGAATGCACCGTTCCGGCACGCTAAGATAGTGTTTGCACCACCACACTGCCATGCAGCCTACCCTATTGCTAAAGCCTCGGTGGCAAATGTACAGATGTACCGCGAAGTGTGAGCTGTTTCGACGTTGTTTCGTCTCACCAGTTACAGATGAACAGCAGATTCCAGTTGTCACTGTACTACAGCGTACTCAGATTCCAGAGTACAATCTCAGCCAGCTTAAGTGAATAAACTCAACTACGACATTCAACATGTTTCTGTTATAATTCAGGTTTTTAGTGACAATTGTTTATTATTTATATGTTAGGTGGTTGGAGGGGGGGGGGGTTAATATGAATATTTCGAGACTCTGGAGTACATTGTCTACTTTAAAAAAAATTTTCGCCCTTGGTAAGCCTGGGGTGGAGAGATTTCCTCGTGAGACAAATATATACTTTCCTCCCTAAAAAACCTAATGGTAAAGCTAGAATGGTAAAGCTTTTAAGCAATCATTGCATTTAAATTGTAATATCATGATATATGTTTGATATAATGTCTTAATTTTTCTTACACAACTATTACTCAGCATTGAATTGTGTGTCGGATTTACAAAGGTGGTAGATCAGAGGTAAAGTGTGGCCCAATATGTCAAATTAATGTCGCTCGTTTGATCTCAGGAGCAGGTGACTCTTGTGCCATCAAGAACGGTTGCCTTTAGCTTGCCTATGCGACTATTGCCATTAGGGTATATCGGTGTATTTAGATCGCTGCAGAGGCCAATTAGTCCATTGAGTTTAACAGTTGAGGTTTATTAACAATAAAAAATCATTAAATTATAATGAAACAAAACGATAAATATTTAATTAAACTGTCTGATAGTGTCCTGGGTAAGCAGCTATTTTTTATTATGAGTTTTACTACTATTGCTTGCAATTTACATCAAAAATTTTCCGTTTGGTATAGGCGACTTTGTAAGATATGCTTGATAAAAGTGTATCCTTTTAACTTTGAGATATTATCTTAAATTACTTACATTTAGAAAATAATAATAAAGTATTGTCAGTTAGTAAAAAAATAATATACTTAACATTCAATAAAGTTAGAAGATTTGACAGTTTTATAGTTGTCACCATAAAAAAATTGATACATTACAGTATTGGAAAAGATTGGCTAGTTTTGAAGAGTTCGACACGGAGTTATGTACAACAATTACATTAACAAGTCGCCGTTATTACCTGTGGCGTGCCGGAACTCAGCTGAAAATGGAACTCCTCAGAGGTTCTCTTAGCAGGAATCTAATCTCCCTTTCGTGATCTACTTAGGCAACAAACTTAAACATTGAAATGGGACCCAAGTGGGCCTGCTTCTGTAAGTTAAAACAATCATATGAATCAATAGATCAAAAAAAGTGTACTGAAAGTATTAATTGTATTTTAAACTTTTTTTTACCAATAAGTACTAAAACATACAATATTACTTTTGGATAGTAATCAGAGTATCAATTTTTATTCAGTGTAATATTAAACTTTGCGTAGCTCAATTTAAAATAGGGAGGATGAAATGTTTGTTATGATAGTATGGAATATTTGAAATCAACTGTCAAATTATCTACTCTTCAATTTTTCTGCTATGAACTAAGTAATCACAATTTTTTTCGAGTGAAACGATTGTCATTTATTATTATTTACATCACTTACAGATTACTAGAATAAAATACTCCTACTATGAGACTGGAAAATATTTTAGGTTTAAAATCACTAACAAATAATTTAAATAATTAGAGTGGATCATTAGGTTAGAGGTCCAAAATATTTCATATCATTCAATGTTGAACTAGCCTTATTTGTAATCGGCTTATGTATTTTATACTTTAAAATTCTATAGCTTTATTTTTACGTCTTCCCTAACAACGGCATGTTAATTTAAAGCGGTGAATGTTATCGGTCTAAATAGGACGTACTTATAGTATCGTTTCATGAGCATTAAATACTTTTATATAAAAAGTCTGAATGAAAAATAGGTTTATTTCCGAATTCTTTTTGTTCTAAATTAATTAATTTTTAATTCAAAATGTTACATTTGTACTAATAACATTTTTACTATCGATTTGTGATATATGTTTAAATAGTATAATTATCATTTGTTTTGTAAATATAAATTAATCAGAGGTGAAATCAGATTACATCGACTGGAAAGCGCCAAAGTTTGCTGAAGCACGAGCAACTATTGATGCGGAAACTAAACCATTTTACCTCTCTTAGGCAACAGTTTGGCTGATACGGATGACGAATAAAATAATGAAGTAAGATTTCGGATATAGCATCGATTAAAATGATGAATATCTTACGTCATTCATTTTAGCTCTGTAAATTCTATAAATAACAGTATGTCTTTTTAATAACTACAAAACAAACATTAACAGGTTTTGAACACTACATATCATTGTATCTCACAAGCGTAACTTTTTATAAACAAAGGGTTGATTGCAATAACATTAATACCAACATGGTAAATATAATAACATAATACAGGGTAATTATCGTTATTATTATGGTAAAATTATTATTGTTACTATCGTTAATATTTTGTTAAATTGTAAAAGATTTCAAATACTTGTATTCGATATCTCTTTTTCGTAATTGGTTCAACAGTGTCAGTTTGAATCAAAATTTATGAAAAAATTGTCTTTCAAGTAAAACAAAAAATATAACAAATTAATACCTTGGGACATATTTATTGTGATGCCCTAAAGTCCTATCAATCTCAAAAAATTATGTCAATTTAGAAAACTTCCTATTATAAATGGTATGTAGGCGTATGTAAAATTATAGGTAAACATGAAAGTCAGATCCAAAAATTAATATGTCCAATTAGGTAAATAAATCCAAAGATTGCTAGGAATAACTAATGTATTATAAGTAAACTGCGCTTTATAATATAGACTGTAGTTGAAACTGTAAATTATTTTGTGGCAAATATGATATATTAAAATGTTATTATAAGCTATATAGTATGTTTTGAACAATTAATGTAAAACCCACAGTCAAAACATATACTGTATACTAATATTTTTTTTAATAACATGGGATAAAATCGCAAAAAATAAGTATTTGTCTAACAATAACATATGATTACACGCAACAAATAATAAGTAAATAGGAAAACAATATTTAACAATTTTGATATATTGTTTTATATGTCGAAACTTCTTATAGGGTATCCGGTATTTATGGTAAACTATTTTAGTATATTATAGTAGATGTAAAAATAAGAAAAAAAGTTCATGTAAACATATGTCCTAAAGTGCTTCGTTTTCCGTGTGTGTGTCTGTTTGTGATTTTTACATATTTAATCATATCTCACGAACCTCTTAGCGTATAAGCTTCAAACTTGGTACGTAGATGACCATTATTAAGACCTATCTTTGTAGGAAGTGTCAAATTTCTACTTTGTACCATTTCAAAATGGCGACTGTTTTCAAAGCTAAAAATCTGAAAAACCGTAAATTTTAGAAAAGCTGTATGAAAGACAAAAAGTTGCGAAATTTAATCTAATGTACTAATATCAAGATTATGATGATCAGACAACTAATAACGGAGAAATATTAATTTTACTGAATAAAGACATGGTTCTTTAGAACATACAGTCTGAAATTTGCATGTTTTTATTCGGAAAATTAGAAATTTCTCCATTACTAGTCGTCCGATCATTATAATCTTCATAATTAGATTAAATTTCGCACCTTTTTTGTTTCTCGTACAATTTTTCTAAAATGTACGGTTTTTAAGATATTTAGCTTTGAAAAAAACAGTCGCAATTTTGAAATAGCAAAAAGTAGAAATTTGATACTTCTTAAAGAAATTCTTCTTAGTAGTGGTCGTCCATATACCAAGTTTGAAGTTGATACGTTAAGAGGTTCGTGATATATGATTAAGTATGTAAAAATCACAAAAAGACACTGTTCAGTGTTTTACAAGTTTTTTGCATGTTCAATATTTACATAATGTTTTAAAATAAAAAGACTATCTAATTTACACTGTAATAATCTCAAAAGATTAATTGATTTGACATTTAACAGATATTTCGTTTTATCATGTGTTGTTTTTATCAGAAACGAAATATTGTGTCTAAAATGGAATAAAGTAAATTGAAGCAAATGAATATCAACAGTTTCGTTTCTATTTTTACTGATTGAAGTTGTTTTCTACGGAGGAAATGAAGGTATTTCATAGATTATTTATTGGTCCTCCATGACCGCATAAGAAAACAGGACTATGGTTAAAAAAATGAAGATTTTAACTTATTTAAATTTCAATTAAACCTTTCACTATATTTTGCCAGTCATAATCCGAGAACAATGAGGTTTCAAACTCTAGTTCGTACTGAAAACTTAATTAAAACCCGCCTCAAAAAAATTCTTTCTTTCTTGGATAATTTACATATCCCTCTAGACGCAGTTGACGAACGGAAGATTTTTGTCTATCAGGTAGAAGCAAAAGTCAAACAAGCTGAATTTGATAAAAATCTCAAGAAACCTTTAGATTCCTCCACGTTGCTGACTGATTATGACGAACAGAATACAATAGAATATCAAGATGAAATCAATGATCTTTGTATATCTGTATGTAGGAAGCAAAAGTAAAGCTTATCAGTTAGTTAATAGGGAAAATGATCTGCAATCAGTTAGTTCCCAAGAAGGAAATTCCTCACTTGCTGCAGTACGCCTACCTAAAACTGAAAATTGAAACATTTTGTGGTAATCCTCAAAACTGGACATCTTTCATAAATTTATTTGATGCCACAATTCACTCAAACAAGTCACTGTCCCCTGTAGCTTAATTTCAATATTTGCTCGGAACTCTTTCAGGTGAGGCACCCAATTTAATAAAAGCTTTGCCGATCTCGAATGCTGATTATACCATAGCGTACAACACTTTAAAAGAACGCTACCAATCTCTATGCAGACTTTCTTCCCTACATATGAACAAAATCATTGACCTTCCGGATGTTAGTTTTCAATCTGTAAAAATTTTGAGAAATTTCATTAACTCTTTTAATGAAAATGCTCAAGCTCTAAAGGCTTTGGATTGTGATATTGTTGAAAATAATCCGCTTTTAGCTTCTATGCTCTTAAGAAAGCTATACTCTAAACTTTAAACTCAATTTGAATCCTCAAGAAAGGACTCACAGGCCCTCCCTATAGTCAAAGAAATTTTGAGATTTTTATCTGATCAATGTGTACACGCCGAGGATGCCTTCATGCATTCCTCTAGTAATAAATGGAATAAATCTCACCCAAGCTCGTCCCAGTGGACTTCTAAACCCTCAAATGAAAAATCTCACTCTCGGCCTGTAGCTCTAGTTTCAACTTATAATCAAACCGAACTTCTTTGCTTTGTATGTTCCAAACCGGGACATAAGTTTTATGAGTGCTCTAGTTTTAAAACTAAAATTCCTCAAGAACGACATGAGATCGTTAAATCACATTACAGGTGTTTTTCTTGTCTCGGAAGTCACTTAATTAGTACCTGTAAGTCAAAAAATTATTGTACTAGGCGCCACAAGAAAAACCACACACTCTTCTATTTAGAATTGTAAGATAAAGCGCCTCAAGATTCAACCTCAGAAACTCCCGCCTCTGGAAATCTCTCAATGAACAAAATACATTTGCTGGAGTCTCTACTAAATTCTCGCAGTTACAGAAAGGGAGTACTGTTCTGTTAGCTACTGTACTTTAAAGTTAGTTAATAAGCAAGGAAATACCCATGTTTTCCGAGCTCTTATTGACTCCTGTAGTCAATGTGATTTTATTACCGAGCGAGCGGCTCAGCTGTTAGGCCTTCAACGTCACAAATCTACTCTAAATATTAATGCTATTTCTCAGACTCTTACAACCTCTAAAGGTCTTGGTTAGCTTGATATTGAAACTCTTAGTGGTGATAAGGTATCTGAAAACCATCCTATACTAATTTTAGAGAGAATCAGCTCAGTAATGCCTAAATCTCCCCTTAGTCCGGAACTTATAGAAATGGTTAAATCTTACACTCTAGCAGATCCTGCTTTCCACCGCCTTGGACCAATAGATGTTTTATTAGGGGGTGGTCTCTTCCTTTAATTTTTACTGAGGAAAAACTTCACCTTGGACCTAACTTACCTTTTATCATGAACACAGTTTTCGTATATGCTCTCATGGGACACGCTCCTTGTAATGGTGACATATATTCTAAACAGACCTCCTCTCATCCCACCACGTTGTTAACTATTTCTGATTTTGATCTTCATTCCTCTCTGCAACGTTTTTGGCAACCGTTACGCCACTGGTAGATACTGTGTTCGGCTTCCTTTCAAACCCAATCACCCTCCTTTAGGCGATTCTACTAACACGGCGAAACGGAGATTTTTTGCGTTATAAAAACGGTTTGAACCTCAACCTAACTTTAAGGATGCATATGTACAATGTGTAACTATCTCGAGTCGGATCACATGAGGCCATGTGAATCTATCCCAGATTCTAACTATTTCATTCCCCATCATGGTGTCATTAAAGAATCCAGCTCTACTACATAACTGAGGACTGTTTTTGAAACTTCAAGTAAAACGTCTTCAAATGTTTCTCTGAATGATATTCTACTCACAAACTCAAAGTTACGGGCAAATTTATTTGATGTTTTATTTCATTTTAGGCGTCATAATGTAGTATTTACATGTGATATCCACCAAATGTACAGACAAGTATTGGTTCATCCTGAAGACCAACGATTTCAAATGATATTCTGGCGTGATAACTCATCTTTGCCTCTCAACGCCTATTTCTTGAAAACAGTAACTTTGGGTATGAACTGTCCTCCTTTTTTAGCTCTTCGAATTCTCCAACAACTTGCTCAAGATGAGCTTCAGAACTTTCCCGATGATACATCAGTTATTCTAAATCACACCTATGTTCATGATGTAATTGCAGGACATGAAGACGAGGAAAAAGCGACAGCTTTACAGATTCAACTAATCAATTTACTCAAAAGAGGTGGATTTGAGTTAAGGAAATGGATATCCAACAGCCCGAAACTTTTGGAGTCTTTTCCTTCTAACCACCATGAAGTTCCAAAATTTCTTCATTCCACAGATCAACCAATTTTTACTATTTTAGGATTGTACTGGTCACCGACCTTCGATTTTTTTTCATTCAACTTTCAATTGGAAGATGTACCTATTTACACAAAAAGAAACGTTTTGTCTTTGATCGCCAACATAAATTATGTGTTCACCGCTCATAAAAAAAATAAATGAAGAATAAAAATAAAATAAATAAAGAATAAAAATAAAAAAATAGTTAACCGCTAACTCTGGAATTAGTCGGAAATTGGAAATCTATTTTTGCACAATTACGTAGATTACCCGAGATTACTATTACCAGGTCATTAGAGCTCAGCAATAAAATAATCCAATTGCACGGATTTTTTGATGCCTTGGAAAATGGTTACAGGGCAGTGGTGTACATACGCTGTTCCTCTGATAATGATCCTACCCTTGTGAGACAACTCATCTCTAAGACTCGGGTCGCTCCACTAAATAAGTGTCATTACCTCGGTTAGAACTTAGGTAGTCATCTCTTAGCAAAATTGATTGCTTACTGTATCTCCTTACACTATTACCCAAACGTTCACATGGAGTGATTCAACCATTGTTTTAAGTTGGATCCAAACCCCTCCTATAGATTGGAGACTTATGTTGCCAACAGAGCCTCTGAAATTCAAGATCAGGTCCCAACTCATCTATGGCATCATGTAAGTACACATTTTAACCCTGCGGATTGCGCCTCTCGTGGCTTAATGCCAGCAGATCTCAAAGATCATCCACTCTGGTGACATGGACCACAGTGGTTGCAAGAACCAATGTTTTTTGGCCCATGAATTCTTTCATTCCAATCAAAGAAGATCGTTTTGATCGAAAATCTTCAAATGCATTAAATATTTTGTTTAAACAAACAAACAAATCTCTATCGATGGGAGAGGTCCCAGAACCCAGAATAACCCCCACAAGACCCTTCTTAGACAGTGGAGTCGACCTTTGTGGTCCTTTTACGGCTAAAGCTCATAATCTGAGATCCATGCGCCTCTTTAAGTTATATATATGCATATTTGCCTGTTTCTCAGCGAAAGCTTTACATATTGAAACTGTTACTGAACTGTCATCTTCATCCTTCATTTCTGCCCTAACAAGATTTGTTTCAAGACGGGGTTTTTGCAAAAATATTTACTGCGATAATGGAACAAATTTCGCAGGTGCTAACAAGATTTTAAAGTCAACGGTAACTTTTTTTTAAACAATCAAGACAATCGGCAGAGAATTACTCAATTTTCTATTCAATACTCCATCAACTTCCACTTTAATCCGCCTTCATGGCCTTCAAGCCCCCATTAAGGAGGTCTTTGCAGTTACAGAAAGGGAGTACTGTTCTGTTAGCTACTGTACTTTAAAGTTAGTTAATAAGCAAGGAAATACCCATGTTTTCCGAGCTCTTATTGACTCCTGTAGTCAATGTGATTTTATTACCGAGCGAGCGGCTCAGCTGTTAGGCCTTCAACGTCACAAATCTACTCTAAATATTAATGCTATTTCTCAGACTCTTACAACCTCTAAAGGTCTTGGTTAGCTTGATATTGAAACTCTTAGTGGTGATAAGGTATCTGAAAACCATCCTATACTAATTTTAGAGAGAATCAGCTCAGTAATGCCTAAATCTCCCCTTAGTCCGGAACTTATAGAAATGGTTAAATCTTACACTCTAGCAGATCCTGCTTTCCACCGCCTTGGACCAATAGATGTTTTATTAGGGGGTGGTCTCTTCCTTTAATTTTTACTGAGGAAAAACTTCACCTTGGACCTAACTTACCTTTTATCATGAACACAGTTTTCGTATATGCTCTCATGGGACACGCTCCTTGTAATGGTGACATATATTCTAAACAGACCTCCTCTCATCCCACCACGTTGTTAACTATTTCTGATTTTGATCTTCATTCCTCTCTGCAACGTTTTTGGCAACCGTTACGCCACTGGTAGATACTGTGTTCGGCTTCCTTTCAAACCCAATCACCCTCCTTTAGGCGATTCTACTAACACGGCGAAACGGAGATTTTTTGCGTTATAAAAACGGTTTGAACCTCAACCTAACTTTAAGGATGCATATGTACAATGTGTAACTATCTCGAGTCGGATCACATGAGGCCATGTGAATCTATCCCAGATTCTAACTATTTCATTCCCCATCATGGTGTCATTAAAGAATCCAGCTCTACTACATAACTGAGGACTGTTTTTGAAACTTCAAGTAAAACGTCTTCAAATGTTTCTCTGAATGATATTCTACTCACAAACTCAAAGTTACGGGCAAATTTATTTGATGTTTTATTTCATTTTAGGCGTCATAATGTAGTATTTACATGTGATATCCACCAAATGTACAGACAAGTATTGGTTCATCCTGAAGACCAACGATTTCAAATGATATTCTGGCGTGATAACTCATCTTTGCCTCTCAACGCCTATTTCTTGAAAACAGTAACTTTGGGTATGAACTGTCCTCCTTTTTTAGCTCTTCGAATTCTCCAACAACTTGCTCAAGATGAGCTTCAGAACTTTCCCGATGATACATCAGTTATTCTAAATCACACCTATGTTCATGATGTAATTGCAGGACATGAAGACGAGGAAAAAGCGACAGCTTTACAGATTCAACTAATCAATTTACTCAAAAGAGGTGGATTTGAGTTAAGGAAATGGATATCCAACAGCCCGAAACTTTTGGAGTCTTTTCCTTCTAACCACCATGAAGTTCCAAAATTTCTTCATTCCACAGATCAACCAATTTTTACTATTTTAGGATTGTACTGGTCACCGACCTTCGATTTTTTTTCATTCAACTTTCAATTGGAAGATGTACCTATTTACACAAAAAGAAACGTTTTGTCTTTGATCGCCAACATAAATTATGTGTTCACCGCTCATAAAAAAAATAAATGAAGAATAAAAATAAAATAAATAAAGAATAAAAATAAAAAAATAGTTAACCGCTAACTCTGGAATTAGTCGGAAATTGGAAATCTATTTTTGCACAATTACGTAGATTACCCGAGATTACTATTACCAGGTCATTAGAGCTCAGCAATAAAATAATCCAATTGCACGGATTTTTTGATGCCTTGGAAAATGGTTACAGGGCAGTGGTGTACATACGCTGTTCCTCTGATAATGATCCTACCCTTGTGAGACAACTCATCTCTAAGACTCGGGTCGCTCCACTAAATAAGTGTCATTACCTCGGTTAGAACTTAGGTAGTCATCTCTTAGCAAAATTGATTGCTTACTGTATCTCCTTACACTATTACCCAAACGTTCACATGGAGTGATTCAACCATTGTTTTAAGTTGGATCCAAACCCCTCCTATAGATTGGAGACTTATGTTGCCAACAGAGCCTCTGAAATTCAAGATCAGGTCCCAACTCATCTATGGCATCATGTAAGTACACATTTTAACCCTGCGGATTGCGCCTCTCGTGGCTTAATGCCAGCAGATCTCAAAGATCATCCACTCTGGTGACATGGACCACAGTGGTTGCAAGAACCAATGTTTTTTGGCCCATGAATTCTTTCATTCCAATCAAAGAAGATCGTTTTGATCGAAAATCTTCAAATGCATTAAATATTTTGTTTAAACAAACAAACAAATCTCTATCGATGGGAGAGGTCCCAGAACCCAGAATAACCCCCACAAGACCCTTCTTAGACAGTGGAGTCGACCTTTGTGGTCCTTTTACGGCTAAAGCTCATAATCTGAGATCCATGCGCCTCTTTAAGTTATATATATGCATATTTGCCTGTTTCTCAGCGAAAGCTTTACATATTGAAACTGTTACTGAACTGTCATCTTCATCCTTCATTTCTGCCCTAACAAGATTTGTTTCAAGACGGGGTTTTTGCAAAAATATTTACTGCGATAATGGAACAAATTTCGCAGGTGCTAACAAGATTTTAAAGTCAACGGTAACTTTTTTTTAAACAATCAAGACAATCGGCAGAGAATTATTCAATTTTCTATTCAATACTCCATCAACTTCCACTTTAATCCGCCTTCATGGCCTTCAAGCCCCCATTAAGGAGGTCTTTGGGAAGCTGCTGTTAAGAGCATGAAATACCACCTCTGAAGAGTTGTAGTAGAATCTGTCCTTACAATTTAAGATTACAACACTATAATATCCAAAATCTAAGCTATTCTTAACTCTCGACCTCTGGTACCTCTCTTTTCGTATCCCTCAGACTTAACAGATTTAACACCCGTACACTTCCTTATTGGAGCCCCTCTTACCGCTATCCCTGAAGATAATTTCTCAAGTATCCCTCTTAAAAAAACTAAAAAGGTTGCAACAACTTCAGGCGTTTGTACAACACATTTGGCATCTCTGGAGTCGAGATTATCTTCATACCCTTCAAGAGCGTGGAAGGTGGAACTAACAATCTGAAAATTTGAAAATTGGGGATCTTGTCATCGTTCATGACGCTTTCGCTCCTCCAATGTGTTAGCCCTTAGCTCGCATAACAGACATTCATGCCGGATCAGACAACATTGTAAGAGTGGTCACTACGAACCAAAAATGGATTTCTCACAAGACCTGCAGTGAGAGTTTTCCCCTTGCCTACAAACTGATCAACCCCTGAACCGAACGTTAACTTTGTTGTTTGATTTGTTAATATTTTAAAATTTGATTCTCATCGAGAGAGGTTTTAATTATTGTTGATCCTGTCGGTTCAAGGGGCCCGGCATGTTCAGTGTTTTACAAGTTGTTTACATGTTCAATATTTACATAATGCTTTAAAATAAAAAGACTATCTAATTTACACTGTAATAATCACAAAAGATTAATTGATTTAACGTTCAACAAATGTTTAATTTTATCATGTGTTGTTTTTTATCAGAAACAAAATATTGTGTCTAAAATGAAATAAAGCAAATTGAAGTTAATGAATATCAAAATTGTTTTCCCTTTTTAGTGATTGAAGTTGTTTTAAGCTACGGAGAAAATGTAGGTATTTCATAGATTATTTTGACACACAGACGGAAAACAAAGCATTTTAAGACCTATGTTAACATCAAATTTTTCTTATTTTTACCTCTACTATCAAGGTCAAGGCAACACAAGGACTTTTTCAGTTTTTCTTTGATTCGTGTTCCTTTTTCAATTTTGGTTCTATATAAAATCTTACAGTTAAGAATTCACTTGGTATTCGTCAAAAACTATATTGTTAACAATATAATGTATTAATAAAATGTTCATAACGAAATTTTGTTTTTCCTCTTAGTTTTTTGATCTGGGTCAAAATTGAGCCAACCATACCGTAAGTGAGGCTCTAGACCTCACCAGTTGAGGGTAAAATTTTATAGATATTTACTAAGTTATAATAGTGTAGACCTATTGAAGGTATATAATAATAACACTAAAACGTTATATTTATGTGTTAAGTATTCATTTGAAGAAAGAAAATACGTAAGATTACCTAAAATATAATCTTTTTATCACATAACGTATGGGCAGTGCCGCGAGTTTTAAATCGGAAATTTTTTCTACATGAGCATATTTGCCTACAAATATGCATATTTTTTCACAAATGGGTGAAACAGAAATTCAATACCTCCTTAGCTACAGATTAAATATTCTCCATCTTCTCTCAAATTTTTATTTTAAGTAAGTTTTGGGATGATTATTAGATTTTGTAAAATATAAAAACAAACAATCACTAGTCCCTTGATCAGTGCAATAAAGGTGCACCTTAAAACCAGTACAATAAAGTGTGAAGTCATTATACTCTCTTTTAAGTTTATAAGGATACTAGAATTTTCTTTTAGACAGCTAATGTTATTTACTACGCGTTTAGCCTAAAGTTTTTAAGAATTCTCTAATAGGGAAGAATCTATTTCCGTAGGTCTAATCGTAAGACCTCAGCCTAGGATCATAAAATATAGTTTGAAATTATGGGTTGCAACGTATAAAAAATATGTTGTGCTGAAAAAAATCCAAAATCCAAAATTGTGGCTGAAATTTAGACCTACGTCATTAACAATTAACTGCCTAGCAATGTTTTGGGGTGGCGTGGGATTGATGTTTGAAAAATATATTATAGCAACAAGTTAGGGGGGGCCTGCAACAAGTTAGGGATACCCATTGAAATTACCCGGTATATACGATATACGGTATATACGCTGATGATATTCTTTTAAATTTAGTTAACATAGACTTTAAAGAAACAAATAAAAACAGCAAGATTCTATGGAGCTTAGTAATTTTGCTGATTATGTATTTTTGATGAATGCCCAAAGAAATGTACCATATCATATCAGTTCTTAAATCATAAAAAAATAATTAGTCTTATAATTTTTTACTCTGTTTGATTATGGGGCCGAGGGAACCAATTCCAACAGTTTATATCAGGCATTAATAGACATTGAAATTATTTATTTGACTATGTAATAATAAAAATAAAATATGTTTTGTTTTACATTGATATTGGATTCAGTCCCATAAAGTTTTTACGTTTAGACTTTAGATGGGAGGATTCACGACCACAATTCGCGTCATAAAACGACAAAGGCAATGATACTCGGGTTTATCTATCTATAGCACGTATGTGGTTTATAGAATAAGTTGTTTTATCCTAATTACAGTCTACGCATCTCTTAGTTGTATACGTATTGATTATGCTTTGTAACAATTATTTAAATACAAAAGTTGAATACGAAAGCATATATTTCTTTTCTTTTTCGTATGAATTGTATTATTCGGTTTGCTGATTTAAATTTAGTTTGACAAACAAATAAAAAAAATATTAATATTTTTATACTTAGAAATTAAGCTATTTATTTTTGTAAATTTAAGTTGAGGTATATGTACACTTCCCACATACAGAGTATCCGAAAATTATGGTAAAATATTTTAGTATATGATTGTAGAGGTGAAAATAAGAAAAAAGTTTATGTAAATATAGGTCCCAAAATGTTTCGTTTTCCGTCTGTGTGACTGTTTTTTTTTTTAAATTTATTTACATCTCAAGAAACTCTTAGCTTCAAAAAGGTGTCCTAAGTTTATATTAATATTAATATTAAACTTCAAACTTGGTGTACTGATGACCACTACTAACAACTACTTTTGTTAAAGTATCAAATTTATACTTTGTACCATTTCGACATGGCAACTGTTTTTTTTTTGTTTTCAAAGCCAAATATCTCAAAAACCTTATATTTTCGAAAAATTCTACAAGATAGAAAAAATTTGCAAAATTTAATCAAATTAACGCTGATAACAAGAATATATAAGTAGGACAACTAGTAACGGATAAATTGTAAATTCTCTGAATAAAAACATGCAAATTTCAGAAAAATTTACTGAAGAACTATGTTTTAAATAATGTATTAAATAATTAATCATTTATTATTTTAAATGATGTATTAAACTCTCCGTTATTGATATTAAAATCATAATAATCTTAATATAAGCGTTAATTGAATCAAATTTCACCACTTTTTTGTGTCTTGTAATGATTTTTCAAAAATTCTAAGGTTTTTGAAATATGTAGCTTCGGAAAAAATTGTTGCCATTTTGAGATGGAACAAAGTAGCAATTTGATAGCCTACTTCTTACAAACATTGCTGTTAATGGTGGTCATCCGTGAAACAAATTAGAAGTTTATATGTAAAGAGGTTTTTGAAATATAATCCAATATGTAAAAAACTCAAACAGATACACAGTTTGAACACGAAGGACCAATAAAGAAAACGAAATACCTTAGGACCAATGTTTATGAATTTCTTTTCTTATTTTCATCTCTACAATCACCTACTAAAATATTTTACCATAATTTCCGAACACCCTGTATATATTCAATATTGTTGGAACCTCTGACCTACATTAATAAGCTGTCTATTACCTACCCAAGTTTCATATTCCTTAATCGATCTCTCTTTAAGATTTATTATATTTTGTATTTCGTGTAATTACTGTTTCTTTCTTCCATTCTTCAAAGTTGATAGCGATACATTTTATATGTTTTCATTGACCTAGGAAAAGGAAAGACAGGTTGGGAGCCAGTAAAACAGGTAAGTTTATATTTTTCCTTTATTTCATTAAGACGAATATATTCTTCCAAGTGAAAGTACAACAGATTCATATACATCTCATGTAATATACATGCAACGCTCAACATAAGCTGATAACCAGTTTCGAAAAGTCGTTAGGGCTCAGTATATTAACGACTCCCCGAAACTAGAAATAACAAAGTAAATTGTATTCTGATGAGATTTACAGTGATAAGCGATGGAATACTAACTAGAGCTAATATTTGAAGATCCTATTATTTACAATTATACAATATTTTTAGTGTAGCACAGCCGAAACAAATTATGAATTATCTGTACATAAGTATACAACAATTACTGGCCGTACACAAACACTGTATTGTACCGAGACTACAAAAACCATAGTACAACCTCGTGGTCCAAATATCACAGGTATTTAAACATCTACAAAACAGCTATGTACATTTAGGAAAAAATAGTTTTGAAAACCTACAAACATATTTGTTTTCAAATAAGGGTTTTGGTAATTCTATATTAGTTGTGTGTTTAATGTATGCAACTGTGTATTTTGTGTTTATAATAGTGTTAAGGTATATAAGGTTTTGTATTTTGGTCTTGCTACCAAAAGGGGTTATCATAAAACTCTTCAAGACAATAGAGTAGTAATTAATTGTTTTTGTATTTCTTAAAATATATAAAAATTGTTAAATGAATTGTTTTTCAGGTAAGCAGCTTAATTTGTAAAATATTTTCAGGAAACGAATATAGTATACCAAAGTGAAAAAGTAACATTCTTCAGATAAATTATTACATGTCTCAACATTTTAAAAGCTACATTTAATAACCTATCGTCCATAGTACAATTAAATCCGAAGTTGCACACTACCGGGATACTAAATAGCTTACGATACAAAACTATACCGATATTATGTACATGTTATCACAGATACTTTGATACAACAGATTACAAACCGGTCTAAATAAAGAAACATACACGTGGTAGAAAAGTGAGCAGCTGCATCAGACGGTGACCTCCTCGGTGAACCGCTTCTTGTCGTCCAGGTTGATGACGATGGCGTGAGTGCGGGCGTGGCCTGAGCGCATCTGACTGGCCTCGGCGGCGTGCTGGGGGCTGCGCTCGCGGTGCTTGGTGGGGTACTCCTTCCGCTCGGTCTTGCTGCAGCGCGCGTCGCACGGCTTCACCGCCTTGTGGTTGGTCTGGTCGTCCGGCGGCGGGGGTTTGCTGTCGGAGTCTGTGGTCGTGGTGGTCGTGGTGATCGTGGTGGTCTTGGTCGGCAGAGTGGGCACGGTCAGGTGGTCACTGTCCTCCTCGGGGATGTTATCTCGATATTCCCTCGCCGCTTCTTGCATGGCTGATATTTTTGCTGCCAGGTGACGGTTCCCGTGCCTCATGTTGTGCTCTTTTAGAAGTTCCAGTTGGGTGTAGAGGCGTTTGAACTCCTCCTGAAACATTGTACATTAAAAACTTCATTTATAAATTATTTGAATCATAATGCATAATTTAAAGTACCATCGCTTGCTTCCTGGATCGCCGATTACATTTCGGTTGGGTAGCAAAAAGGTATCGTACTCGCTTTATGAAACGGAGGTCTCCAAATCGTTTCCAAGGAAGATTCTGAGAAAGATTTTACTTTTTTCAGGAGCAATGAATCAGTTGGTATTGGCTAGTAAAAAATCTGTCATCCATTAAACAGTCACCTTCAACCTATTTTCGCCTTAAAATACATCTTAGTGATGGTTGGCGTCTGATATGATACTATAATAATAATGTTTGAATAAATCATCAAAACAAATAAATAAATTGTGACAAACAAATATAGAACATTTGTAAGCTTCCTTTCCATGCAATGTTCCAAAAGCTTTATTCAGATTCAAATTGTTTATTTGCAATTGGCAATCTATAAAATTGTATTTTTTTTTTTTTTTGGGTAGGAGGGCACACTGAGGGGCTCGTTGTCCCCTCAGTAGTGTCGGACTCCCACGAGCTCGATGTCACGTGAACTACCGACTAAACCACCTCCCTCGGCACCGAGGACACTAGCCTGGAACTGTTTCACACATTACTTCGGGCTAGGCCTTTGATATTACGCCGCTAGGGCAACCTCCGTGGGGAAATGCTGAGGATTAAGGCCGATCGAGGTCGACCTTTTTCGCCCGAAGAATGGCCCGGACGTAGTGCTTGACACAGTTCCAGTTGCCCTCTCCCTGGAGCATAGCTCCAACGATGTTGTTTGGGCTGACGATCACGCCGATCTCAGATGAAAGCGAGGCTCGGCGGACGTGCCAACGGTCGCACTGAAAGAAGGTGTGCTCGGACGTATCTGGGATGCCGGGGCAATACAGTCCGGGCTGGCGACTTTGCCCATCCGGTGCAGATAGGCTCGGAAGTACCCGTGTCCAGAAAGAAACTGGGTCACGTAGTAATCGACCTCGCCGTGCTGCCGCTCCACCCATGGTCGGACGGAAGGTATGAGCTGGAAGGTCCAACGTCCCCTCGGCTCGGCTTCCCAGTCGCGCTGCCAGGAGTCGAAGCTGCGATCGCGCTCTTCCCTGGCAGCTGTTTCCCGGCCCACTTCAGGCCTCCTCCGGTAAATCGCCTGCCTCTCCCTCGCGAGGAAGAGGACGGGGATGACTCCGGCGATCACCATCACAGCAGGCTCGGAGACTGTGCGGTAGGCCGAAGCGACCCGCAGAGCTCCTCGGCGCTGGACTCGGGCAAGCCGGTCTCGGAAGACTCGCTTCTCGAGTGCGTGAGCCCATACGTCCGCCCCGTTCAGCAAGACTGACTGGACGGCAGTCATGAGCAGACGGCGCTTGCAGGAACGAGGACCGCCGACATTGGGCATAAGCCTACCAAGGGCAGCGACACCCTTAGCGGCTTTGTCGGCGGCGCGCTGGATCTGCTCGCCGAAAGACAGTCTGCTGTCGACCATGACTCCCAGGTACTTTGCAGCAGGCTTAGTCTCGAGTGTGACGTCACCTATCTGCACCGGGAACACGGTGTTTATCCTCTTTTTGGTGAGCACGACGATCTCCGTCCTACTGATAGCCAGGGACAAGCCGTGATCTCGCATCCACCCGTTGACCTTGGCCATTACAACGCTGAGCCTCAGTTTTGCCTGCTCGACGTTCCTCGCAGCGATCAAGGCAGCGACGTCGTCGGCAGCCAACGAGGCGGGTCTCATCGGGCATGTCTAGCCTCAGCAAGCTGTCGTAGGACACGTTCCAGAGATCTGGTCCGAGAATGGACCCCTGCGCAGCCCCGGAAGTGATGGAATGCGCCGCTGACCTTCGGTCGTGTCGTACAACAGAACGCGGTCTGACAAATACGCTTCTATCATACGCAGGAGGTAGGAGGGAACTTGGAACGTATGCTCAAGCGCCCACAGCATATCGCTCCACCTGGCGGAGTTAAAAGCGTTCTTCACGTCGAGCGTGACGAGAAGGACCACGCGGCGCGACCAATGGTTGTGGTCCTCCGCCCTCCGCACTGCCTCAACTACCTCCTGAATAGCGTCGATGGTAGAGCGACCGGATCTGAAGCCGTACTGCTGCGGGGACAAGTCCCCCGCAGAGACGATGGCCTCGGTCAGCCTGACGCGCAGGAGCTTCTCAAGCACTTTCCCGGCCGTGTCGAGCATACACAGGGGTCGGAAAGAAGAAGGGGTCCCCGGTGTGCTCTTCGCCTTCGGGATAAGAACAAGGCGGGCAACCTTCCACGAAGAAAAGAAAACGCCTTCCGCCAGACACGCGTTGAACATATCGAGCAGAAGCCTTGGATTCACCTCCGCAGCGAGCTTGAGCACCTCCGCCGGAATGCCATCGGGACCGGGCGCTCTTCTGGGTCGTAGGGATCGGACGGCAGCGGTGAGTTCCTCTTCCCGGAAAACTGGGAAGGCGCCTACCTCTCCGAATTCCCTGACTGGCCGAACTGGGTGGCTGGGAAACAGTGTATCGACGACGGCGGCCATGGCTTGTGGTTCCATGACCGCAGGTGGTGAGCGAGCCCCTAGCTTCTGGGTTACAAGTTTGTAGCCCATCCCCCAGGGGTCGTTGTCGATATCCTGACATAGCTGCTTCCAGCACCTGACTTTACTCCGGTTGATGGCACCGCGGAGCTCTCGGCGGGCCGCTCTATGCTCAGCCGATCTGGCATTTGCATCAGGGCGGTTCCTGGCTTGCTGCGCAGCTCGTCGGAGACCAAGGCATCTCCTCCGGAGTTCCGCGATTTCAGGCGTCCACCAGTAAACCGGCTTCTTCCTGTGGCGGCGGGAAACTCCGGGCATCGACTGCTCACACGCGGTCGCGATGAGACGCATCGTCGATGCTGCCAGATCTTCGGCGCTTATGAAATTCTCAATGCTCTGGTCTTTAATTACGTTTGTAACAGTTTCTTTGCTCAGACGACTGGTGTTCCAGCGTCGAGCCAGAGGAGCAGGTTCAGCGCGCAAGCGCGCACCCTCGGGAAGGACCTTGAAAAGGATCGCCTGGTGGTCGCTGGAGGAGTAGTCCTCCCAGACACGCCAGTCGGAGATCCGCTGGGCAATCCCTTCGGAGGCAAGGGATATGTCAGGGATCGTCTCTCTGCACCCCGGACGGCGAAAGGTGGAAATGCCGCCCGTGTTGAGGATACAGAGGCCCGACCTGGCAGCCGACTCGAGGATGTAACGACCTCGAGTGTCGGTCCTCGGGGAACCCCATTCCACGGCTTTGGCGTTAAAGTCGCCACCGACTATGACCCCGCCAGAGATTTTCATGATCTCATCCTCAATGGAATCGACCATGTGGCGGTAGTCTCCGATCGGTTGGTTTGGCGTGAGGTAACAGGAGAAGACGGTGAAACCCCAGCTCCTCACCCAAACGAAGCCGTTGCCCGATCCGGAATCGAGAACAGGCACCTTCCCGAGGTCCAAGATCCATATCGCCGCAGTGCCGGAGGGATCCGAGAACCACTGCGCGGAGCGTCGGTTCTGGTACTGCTCACTGAGAAGCAGTAGGTCAGCACCCTGCTCCGTGGCGAACTGGAACAGCAAGTCGTTTGCTGTCCTGCTCCTCTGCATATTAAGTTACAGAACACTGATCATTCCTTTTGTGTTTGGCGAAGCTCCTGGATGGCCTGCCTGTACTGCCCGCAACGACCTGACCCAGCGGAATGCTTGACCTGGTCGCCCTTCAAGCCGGCTTCAGTACACAGGACACAGGACAACGCTGCATTGCATGCGTTTTCTCTGTTTTCCACGAGCTTTTCGCGCACCCGACAGCTCACATACCAGACTTTGAGGTAGCCCTTCTCCAGGAGCTTCGCAGCTGCTCTGGCTCCCAGCGTGAGGATCGCCACCTTCTGACCCCGAGCGTTCGCCTTTGAGAGGAAGGTTTTCACCTCGACGTTGTCGCCGATGGCGGATTTGACGGCAGTGGTCACCTCTGCCTCGGTCGTCAGCTCGTCAAGGTCCCTCACCTTCAGCGTCGACTTGGGTTCGAGAACGCGGACGGTCGCGTTCGCCCCCAAGATGGTCTGCAGGTCCTCGCTGAAGGCGGCTTTGCTTTTGGAGGCGTCACCAAGCTCGACCAAAAGATCGCCGGCTCGGGTCTTCCTCATGCCCTTGATGACGGCGCCCTTCTCATCGGGCTTCGCTTTGCTGCGAATTTCGCCCAGCACGTCGGCGTAGGATTTTCCCTCCGACGGCTTGATGAGAAGAGCGTCCGGCCGCTGCTTGCGGGACTTCTTCCTCGGCGCCTTCTTCTTGTCCTGAGTGCCAGGCTGGCATCCAGGCAGCTGGGGAGGGTCTCTCTTCTTCCCCCTCTTCCTGACGACGTCGGTCCATTTTTCGGGGTCCGATGTCTCCCCTGGACCGTTTCATCGAGGTTTTTTCTCAGCCTCCGGTTGGGCGGGGCTGGAAGCGGCCCGCTTCCCACCGGCCGGCTGAGCCTTTACCCGCAATGACGGGGTCGTCTGCGTCGAAGCAGTCACCGACTCACATGACTGCCACGACCTCCTCAGCTGGATGATGTGGCTGCCTCCAATTGGACGATGCCATCCTTCACATCCTGACTGATGTTCTTCTGCCGGGTGGTCGCGGCCTTCATCACAGCGAGGGTGTCGAAGCACTTTTTGATGTGCTCCTCCTCCTGCTGCCTGGCGAGCGCGATGACCGCCTCGAAGGGAGACGGGTTGGCGTCCATCGGTACGTTGTCTCCATCTGGTTGCTTCTCAGTGGCCACAGATGTTCTGGCCACCGATGAGGCAGGTGTCACGTTGCGGCCTGGCGGCGATCTCGTGAGGCGGGACCTTCGCTCGAAGGGGCTAGCCACCTCACCCGTAAGCCCGCTCGGAGAAGCGGTTGGTTTCGTTGTTGGGGTTAGGGTACCCCGGAAAGAGTCTGGTACCTTTTCAGACGTATTTTTATTGTTTGCTGCCATCATGTCTGGTTTGGCCCCCAAGACTAGGCATTTGACCCCCCAAAATGTGCCCCAATGAGAAAGTCAGACCGACCCATCACCAGAGCAACTATATCCGTGTTCGACCGCCTCCAAAACACCGGCGGTCCTAGACGAGCAGTGGCCTTGGCAGAGCCCCCCCGTGACCGCAGCGGGGCCCTATCCGGTCGCCAACCGGCACCGCCACGGCCAAGGGGATTTTTGCCGGCTGATAATCAGCCAGGTCAGCTGGCTGGGCTGACCCGGGCCCCTGTACTATCCGGCAGCCTGGGAGGTGCAGAACCCAGTTTTTAAGCTGTACCCTCTGCTCGTCCTAGACCCCCAGCGCAGTGGAGGTTGAAGAACACAGAGTCACCCCGGCAAGTAGGACGGAATGAGTTGGACATTCTGTCCCGGCCCAACACGGGATATAAAATTGTATTAGAAGTGTCAGTTTTGTTAATAATAACAATTAATGATACATTTGTTTTAAAATTTAAGAAAATACATTTGTATGAAATCGAAACTAGCTAGCCAAAAATTCATCAACAGAGTAAAAAGCCATTTCCTCTAGGAATTTTTTCACTGCCTTTTTAAAAGATCCAGGTGTATAAAATACGGGAGTTTGTTATGAAATTTAGGTTTAATATTTTGTGGAAGAGATGCAGCCAAATCAAATCTGAGGGAATTTCGCCTATGTAGAAATCTATTTCTTGTAAAATGGCCGTGAATAACTACGCCTAATTGCAATGAAGAATATTTCAATTTATAAAATATTATGATCTGAAAAATGTATTGCAATGCCAAGATTAAAATAAAGTTATCCTATCGACACACTAAAACACATTATCAATATTTTAAACCATTATTGTATTATATTTATAGACTAAACAACCTAATAGCCGAAACGGTCAAAGTGTTTTTTACGAAACAATATTGTTTTTTTATAAATAATTTATAACTAAAGTAAAGAAATAGTCGTATTTTATTACTAATTAAAAAAGATAGAATTTATTACCCTCGTCAAAAAAGTATTCCCTAAAAATATTAGGACATTTTAAAACAAGAACACCTTTCTCGTGTTAGTAAAATGTCTAGCTGAAGTTATGTAGATATCCTGTAACTTTTATTATTCTGTATTCATATACCACAATATTATATTGTAACTGTTCAACTAATTCATAAAAACCCATCGTAGAATAATTTTCATAAAATTATCGTAAGCGACCTTCAAGGATCTCAATTTCAGTTGGTTCTCTTCTAACGAACCTAATAGAAAAACTACATTGATAATTTTGTTAAATCATATTAAAAGTGTGCGAAGAGCGAAAATAAATTCAGAGCGTTTTACGATAAACGGTGGTGGTAATAAACGTGGCTTTTAATTTCCTCTAATGTTGGTTCACATAACTATCCTAGGTTATTTTAAGTATATTAAACTGAGTTCTAATATATCCCGTTTTATACGCACTATCACTTATCATATAGATGAAACTGCGAAATAAATAATGAATCATATTACCTTCAGAGTAATCTTTATTGTATTGTTCCATTAGAACCGTTATCGGATTTTTATAAGTCATGGCCAAATGGTATTTAAGGAGCAATAAATTTTAGTATCCAGGATACGTTAGCTTTTTGTTGTATCATGCTTGGCACTAGGAACATGAGCAGCATACCTGGACTTCCTGATGTATCATACTCTGCACTATTGACACTAACCTGGACTTCCTATGTATTATACTCTGCACTAGTGACACTACCATTAACCTGAAAATCCTGATGTATCATACTCTTCATGAGTGACACTACTAGCATACGTGGACATCCTGGAGTATCATATGTTACATTAATGTCACAAGCAGCATACGTGGACCTCCTCATGAATCATAGTGCCAATAGCAGCATACTTGGACCCCAAGATGTATCATAGTCCCACTAGCAGCATAATTTGGACCTACAGATGTATCGTACTCGGCACTAGTGACACTATCACCAACCTGAATACCCTGATGTATGCCACTAGCAGCATACTTGGACCCCAAGATGTATCATAGTCTCACTACCAGCATAATTTGGACCTCCAGATGTATCATACTCGGCACTAGTGACACTATCACCAACCTGAATACCCTGATGTATAATAGTGCCACTAGCAGCATACTTGGACCCCAAGATGTATCATAGTCTCACTACCAGCATAATTTGGACCTCCAGATGTATCATACTCGGCACTAGTGACACTACCACCAACCTGAATACCCTGATGTATAATATTGCCACTAGCAGCATACTTGGACCCAAAGATGTATCATATAGCTCACTAGCAACATATATGGACCTCCAGATGTGTCATACTCAGCACTAGTGACACTACCACCAACCTGAATACCCTGATGTATAATAGTGCCACTAGCAGCATACTTGGACCCCAAGATGTATCATAGTGTCACTAGCAACATACTTGGACCTCCAGATGTATCATACTCGGCACTAGTGACACTACTACCAACCTGTAATTCTTGATATATCATACTCGGCACGATTGACACTACTGGCATACCTAGAGCTCCTGATGTATCGGCACTAGTGCCACTAGCAGCTACCTGCACCTCCAGATGTGTCATACTCGCAATAGTCACACTACACCCACCTGGACCTCCTGCTCGGTGAGCCGCGCGTACTCGTGTCCGCCGGCCGAAGAGTTGGTGCTGACGGCGTATTGGCTGTTGGTCGACGCCGCATACTGTGAGTTAGTGGATCGGGCCTTGGTCAAAAACTTGGTTGTCTGTGCCTTGGGCATGGTGTTGGTCGAGTCCTCTGCCTTGCCATGGCCCTTGAACACCATGTAGGCCTAGAGGGATATAATTAACCATTATAATGCATGAAAACATTTGGTTTTGATTAATGCAAGTCATTACATATTTAAAAAAATCCCAGATTGAACCTATACCTGTAAAAGGTAGCTAGACAAAAAGATGTTTAGTGATTTTCCGAAAATTTGAATTACTTGTGAACTTGTAAAAACCTTGTCGGGGATTTTAATAATTTGGAACGTATTAATTTTTTACCTTTACGATTCTTGGTATAACTTTTAGCGGGTTTCCTCTATAGGGAAGAAACTGTTACCGAAGTACTCATGGTAAGACGTAGGCCTGAGGTCATTAAAACTTTTCGTTTTAGGGCCCCCAGAAGCAAAAGAAAAATACCATTCATTCGAATTCATATATATATATATATATATATATAGTGCCCGTGAATATGGTCCGATATTAATGCAATTTGCTACAGACGTAAAAAGAGGTCATCTTTTAGACGAGTTCGTATTCCAGCCCAATCTGACCACCGGAATGGGTGTAAAAGAGGATAGTTTTTTGTCAAACTCCTTAGTTTTTTTTAGTTTTTACATAGAAAAATGGATAAACCTGATAATCCAATTAAAGCCTATTGGTAATAGTAGGGATATAATTATTAGGTAGCGGAATTATTGTTTTTATTTCCTTTATTAAGATTTTTTTAATATAGCGCACTTTCTCTACAACCGTTATTAAAATGAAAATGTAAGATTTTCTTGGAAATTCTGAATAATGACAACACTTCTTGAAAGCACTCGTGGTTTTATGCATGCAATCAAGAAAACAAACAGCAATAAAGATACCATGATGTAAACAAACTTCTGGGAAAAGGCCACTGAAACACCTTAATCCACAGCTCTCGGTTACTAATGTGAGTGAAAAGTTGACATGGCGTGAAGTTGAAAATGTTCAGATGGTTTCCTGTGCAGTTTCGTCTAAATATTCTATTCTATTAAATTCTAAAATTTTATCAGGAATAAATGAGTAAATCTTTCGTGAAACCAATTCGTACTAAGGTTATCATTTCTTACAGAACTTTAAATGTACTTGTAATTCAACCTTTTTAGAGGTTTTAACGAAATCTTTTTTTATCAATAGCCAATTTGTTAAACGTTTTACGAAATAATAATCAAAAAGTATAGTGAAATTATATATGTACAATGTGTGAAACTGTAAATTTACATGAACCTATTGAGATTCAACAAAATAAACGCTTAAAAAATCAAATTTACAAGTTTTTTTTAATTTTCTTTTTGAGGATATGTTTTTGCTTGTTTAACATTAGCAAATTATTTCTGATATTTTTTCTATTTTCGTTTTATTTTTGGTGCAATAAGGTTTTTCATTTTTCCGAATTGTATAAAAAATGGAGGAAAATAACATGAATTAAGAAATGAGGTTATAAACCCATTGGTTCAAATACATGTTGGTCAAACAAAGTCAACGCTCCTCCTCCGTCCGAGTCTTTGCACGCTGTGGTGGCGACTGGAATGTTGTTAAATGACAGTGTTCGTGGGGTGAAATGTTCTTTCATGGAAGTTTATGTGTAATAGTCTGGTAACTGCATGGATTAATAGAATATTTGAACTGTGGTGTAGAGTCAAATAAAAGTTGTTCTATTTCGTGTTTAAGTTTCTGATTAATTATTTTGCAACTTTATCAATAAATGATATGTTTTTATCGTGGTGTAAAGTCATGTAGTAAACGTATGTCGGAGTGCACTCAATAAGAAGGAATCAAAAGAAATAAAAACCAGGGAAAGGAATGTAAATGTATAAGGTGAAATACAGGTGGTATGCCTTTTACGACCATATTTGTGGAAAATGTAAAACCACTTTACCACCGTGCCCTCCGTTTTCGAAAGAGCAAATATTTTAGGTGCTAGTGGAGACTAACACAGAATATTAATTTTTTGAGCATCTTGACTACGTCTCAAAAAATATGCCACCCTTAATTTAATTTAGCCCCCTTTGAGTAGAAGGGCTGGGAGCAAATATTTTTATCTTGCTAGTTGTTCTGTTTGGGAATTTTTAAATAATGTTCAAAATTCAGAGATTGAGTAACACTCCTGTAGGCCTATATATAGGTATTAAGGTTTATTTATGTTTAATTTATTAAGGATTCATTTGACAGTAAATGTTGCTGAACGGTTAATCTAACTTTTAACGGTAGTTAATTATGCTTATTAAATGCTTAAAAGCTAAATAGTCTTAATACTTGCCTTGCTACCAAATATAAGACATAAAAGCAACGTCACTGTAAGTTGCGTGTGAGCAAAAAATATTATATATAGAAGGTCAGGATTAGCCGGGGACTGTAGGAAAAGCCTGCAAATAAAAAAGCAAATTAATTAAATTCTATCACGTATAAGTAGATTTAAAGCAATACTATTGAGCAAATATGGAGCGCAGAAGACAGTTAAGGTAATCAAATAAAGTAGTTCTATATAAATAGAATCCGGTACACTCAAGCCAGTGATATATAAATACATATACATTTATTTTGTTTTCTTTTGGTTGGATTGAGATGGACACAAAACTACCGCTTTGTCTTTTCATCTTATTCCATTCCCTACGCCATTCACTCACTGTATTTAGGACATTGTACTCTGACTATTATTTAAAATGGTATTAATCTACTTAGTGCGTAGAATGAAATAGAGTGTGTATACTTACATTGATACATTGAGGAAACATGAAAGCAGAAATTCGTTGTATATTGCCATTGAAATAAATCGACTCTCGTTGAACTCTGAGGGTGCTTTTCGTACAACTATGCACAGACGAATTCCCCAGACCAAAAATAATACCTCCACTGAAAAAATAGATACATTTTCAATATTTATTAAATTATTAAAATAATACATAGAATACTGTTAGGCCCACCACTTCTTGCTTTGAAAGGATGAAACAAGTAGATAATATACACTCTGTTAACTGACATATTTAAATAATAGTGTCAAAAGATATTTCATGAAGCAGCAAAGATTTACCTTTTATTTTAAATGTATTGTGTGTAGCCTAACACAATTTTTCTTATTTCAGTCTACCAATTTTGTTTTACATTCAGTGAGATAAATTAATGTTATAAAATTGGATATGGCGTATAAGTACAAATAAAGATAAATCGTGCTCAGTTAAAGAATATTTCGTATTAAAATAGTTTACAAGTTTAATTTAAACACCTGGTGAAACCAATGGAGTGAATGTATATTAATTTTATTATTAATACTTAATTTCGTTTGATTTAGATTTAAGTTAATCCAATCATCAAACTTGACGTCTAGGAAAGGCATTTCTCGAATAAGAGATTTGTTATCATCGTTCTGATTTGGCGGAAATAAAGTTGAGAAACTCAATAACCGAACTGAACATCCGTCCGCCGGCGGGTCCCTCATCGCTTCCTTCCAAGATCTTCCATAATAATTTTACGCAGAAGATAAATGGAAAAGTTGGTACTTTAAATTATTGTATTTTAAATAATATTTGGAGGATATGTATTAAATATTATTTAATACTTATCCTCTTGGACCACGTAGACTCGGAGTAGTCGAGCATGTGGCGAGTCAACTTATACTAAAAAACATCTTGATGACTTTTCACTACTTCACTACGTGTTTTTGTTTTTTTGGAATCATTCAAAACTTAGCTATTTATTCGTAGAACAAGCAAGTTTATTTTCAAAATATTTGCATACTCTGTTTTTCTAATGAAAAAAGAGGTCCAAATGAAAAACTCCCTTAAATTCATCGTGTAAACGTTTCGGTCTCAACAGCAGCAAATAAAAAAATACATATATTAAAACATTTTACAAAAAATATAATTTGATTTGTATTTCGCAAATATTAAGTAGTGAGCTGATTGCACAATACATTCAAATAAAATCAATATCAGTAAAATCCTAGGTATCAGATCAGATAGTATATTCATATCTGATGGCATTGTACCAGAAGAATAGGCGATAAGACCAATTTTTCACTTGTAAGCGGATAAAAGCAATGAATGCTTCCGAATAAAATACGCCACAGTTGAGGTAGCGTGATAAATGGTTTCCAGGATGGTGAACCAAAGAATAAAGAGAGGTTTGCGATTAGCCTATGGAAGGTATCAGTTACACCCTACTGAGCTACGTGAGGGTTTAAGTATAATCTCTTACCTTTTTTAAATAGGTATTTACATTTTGTTCTGCAGGAAACTGAAATGTACAAAAAAAAATGAACGAAATGAAAAAAAATGAAATGAATGAAATGTACTGAAATGTTTTCTCTTATATTTTTCCTAGATTTTATACTACATAAATACCTTTTACAACATGAGAAACTCTGTTTATTAGTTCTACTGCTTAAGTTATTACAAAACGTACTAGAATTCTACTACGACATCACATACACGACATATGAAACTTTTATCTGCATCAATCTGCAAGATGGGATTCTCTTATTCATTGAACGATATGACTAACAAAACAAAACGCACAAAATAGAAGAACAATGTGGTGTGGTCTGAATGTGGTGTTCTTGACATTTGTCGAGAAATTGAAACTGTGTTTTAATACCTTGTGTGATACTCGTTTCTTGAACAAAAGTGAAAAAAAATATTTTCACTGTTTATATCGAGTCATCCCTTACAGATGTGAAAAAAGTATGTGTACATTTCGGGAGTGCAGTAACTTAAGTGCTGGTAAATAAGTGCTGGTAAATATAAACTCTGATATTGTGTACTTCCCTCCCTGGACATACAAATAACTACTTCCGTCATCTGCTGATTTAGTCAAATTTTACTCATTGTAAAGACTGAATAAAATAAAACATTGTCACCCAGTGTATAACACTTCAGTGCACACTAAATATCGTACGTTAAGAGAGTAATGTGAATTTTCCCTCGGGAAAATCTTTGACCTTAACAAGTCTAGGGCGACAACAGTTTCCCGGGAGACGATCTTGCACTGTACTTTAAACTAGTTTTAATGATCCCAAAGTCACATTTAATCACACATTTGCTATTTGCATGACTTATTTTAGTTGTTGCACCACTGAGCGTGCGGTCACTCACTCATGGAGAAGGAGTGGTCCCACCAGTCGGTGTGGCAGAGGTAGGCCTTTAGGTCGTCGGCGGTGCGGCCGATGATGACGTGCGGCGGCGCCACCAGCGTGCGGATCACGAGGAACACACTGAAGATGGCTACGATCACGCCCAGCCGCTTCAGCAGGTCCAGGTCCGTGATCTTCACCGCCTTGGCCGACCGCACGCGGAAGATCACCGAGATCCTGGGGACAGACGTTTTGAATGATTTCAGTAAGAGCGACAAACATTTTATTTTATCTGGCATTATAAGAGATTTTTGAAAAAATGGTACTGTACATATTAATAAGTATAAGTTGTTTAGGATTTGGAGCTTGTGTGGGGATTCTTATGCATTTAGTATGCTTTTATATGTTTAAAGGAAAATGATTATTCATTTAATACTTTTAAGCAGATACATTTTCTTCAACAGGACTAATGATGGTTTGTTACTACTAATTGTTGGTTATGTTTCTAATTATTTCCATTATTAAATCGCTAAAAAGACTGCTATATTGAACAAAGCCATTTCAAAAGAAAATTATAGGTCATTTACAAATCGTCTAAAAGAACATGGTGTAATAGGATAATAAACATGGAGACCACTGAAATTACTTAAAAGCTCATTAAAATATTTACCAACATAATTTGTCCGATATATTCAAAGGCTGCAATAAAAATTATTTCAAAGAAAATATTGAAAAGGTAATACAAACGTTTAAAAACCACTTTGCGTTTAAACTTCTTTGGTTGAAAAATTTGTAAACGCAACGAAAAAACATTCAAATATTATTAAATAATTAGTCGAGGATTCGGGTTTTCTTTTGTACCTAACCATTTCAAGTGCTGAACTATACATAAAAAGTACTTCTCTTGGTTGTAGCGAATTTCTCCTTTAGGGAAGAAGCTCTTAATCTAGGTCTCACGGCAAAGCCTAGGCCCGAGGCCATGATAACCTTTCGTTTTGGGGTCGCTACGGTATATCTCTTCACCATAGGGGAAATTCGCTAAAATCTATATCTCGATTATTACCCGACATATAAAAAAACTTGGTTTTTGGCTTCATCTATATGAGATCTTATATATATATATATATATATATATATATAAAATCCCCGATATTCCAATTTTTGTAGCAGCAAACCTGCATGCTTATTCTCCATGATATCCTTACGGGCAATCAAAAATAATCCATATTTTCCTTAGTTTTTACGTATGTTGATAAACCTTGGTACGTGGCTTCTTCTAGCTAAGATATACTAAGTATTGAATTAGAACCATCCAGTTTTAACACACCTGTAGCAGCAAACCTGCATGCTCTTCCTCATGAGAATCGTATGGAGATTACAAAAACATGCCATACTCCGCCGTGTTCGATTGGAATATGTTGTTTTTTATTTGAAATGTGCTTAGTACGCAGGTCGTTGCATTAACGGGGGTATTAATGTTACACATATTGTTATATATATTTTTTCAAATTAAAAAATAACACATTCATTTTGGTTTTAAATGTATTACAAACACATATATAAGCTACAAAAATCACCCAGTGTAAATATAAATTCTAACCTTACCTCTTTCAACGAAAAACTAGTTTGAGGAAATATTTCAGAACTTACCTCCAAGTTTTGAGCATGAGGGCGCCGTAAGTGAGTGAAAATCCGATTTCTCTCAGCCAAACCCGCATTGTGCAAGTTATTATGTTTGGACGAGGGTACATCACAATGGTCTGGAAAAGAAATATCAATTGAATTATAGATTTCACGTATCTATAAAAAGAGTGAAATTATAATGCAGATATAGTTTACTAATACATAAAGTAATTGTTATTTTGAGATTAATAAAATATACTATAACGAATGCATAAAAAACCAAAACAAGTTTTTAGTACGATTATTGGCTCACTCTATGAACTTAAATTAGGTTATTTTTTAATATGTTAATTTACAGTATACAAACAACAAAATTTGTTCTTGACTTACTGTTGAAAAGGAATTTGTGTGATTATGTCCCACGCCAGTTATGTAAACTGAATAATGTATTTTAAAGATGTTGTGTACGATCTCTAACCTAAAACTTTACATTTCATTTGCATGCTCCTGTTTTTAACTTTCGAGACTGAGGGGCTTGCCTCAATTCGATCGATACAAACCCCCATCAAGTGACAATTTTTATTAAATCGATTAATCAGATAAACAAAAGGTTGCAAACCCGGGTTAATTTCATATCCTCAGCCAAAGCTACAGCAGTTTGACAATTCTAAATGGCTCTAAAGTTTGTACGGAAAAGTACCTATATTACTTGTTGATACTATATAAATGGTTTCTAAGCCACAAAAAAGTACAGGAACTCCGGCTCAAATATTATAATTCGTTGAAATTTGTTAGTTCCAACTCCAACCGGGAAACTAATATTTAGGCTAGTAGTAATCCCATATAAAATGTTTAAACTTACATCGAGTACCTATTTTTCCAATGGCTCGTTAAGCTTGACATGATGGTGCATATCTGCAAGCGGTTATATGCCCAATATAACAATTTTGAGTGTTTTTAAATTTACAAGTTTTCAAAAATATTATGCCCAGACATGTGATTTTTGAAGTTCAGTGATTTCTTTTAATGGACTAGAAATAATCCTAAATTAATATTGAAAATACTTTTAGCTTAAATGATGACTCCATAGAAGTTTTATTTTTTACCGTCCCAAATGTTTGATACCGAGGCATTGCGTAATGATATTAAAAACTTCCCGAGCAGACAATTTCTTATCATAAATGGTTTAAGAACTTTTTTAACAATGTTCGTAAGATTTATATGTATTTAAAATGCCACTTACCTGCCATAAAATTACTGATTATTACTGAGCAGCTCATGAAAGTTATTATAGGGCTAGATCAGTTTATAAAAA
The DNA here is from genome assembly GCA_035578135.1 of Flexamia atlantica. Taxonomy (NCBI): domain Eukaryota; kingdom Metazoa; phylum Arthropoda; class Insecta; order Hemiptera; family Cicadellidae; genus Flexamia; species Flexamia atlantica. Next base: position 25,130,837 of record JAQJVK010000009.1, on the reverse strand, counting down.
GTAAGGCATAATTCATAAAAAGAACTAATGTAATTAAAGTGATAAATGGATAAAGCAAAATAACCCTAACCACCCTTGAGTTAAAAACTCAAATTTTTTCATAGTTTTTTCTATATTTTTTGGGGGGGGGGGGGAGTCAAAAGACAAAGCACCAAAATAATTGACAAAATATTATTCATAAGTAACGTTTAACCGTATCCTGTAAAATTTATGGCTCGCTAGCACAAGCTTTCTGAAAACGTATCATGTTTCTAATGTTTGAAAAACAAAATTCTTACTGAATTATGAGAATATTTTCTTACATTATTATATTCGATGAAAACAATTAAGCTTGTATCCTTTTTTATTGCAGTTAGTGCTGTTCTGATGGAAACAGAACAGTGAATCACAAGTTTACAAACATGTATAAAATTTTATAAATAAAAAAATAAACAGCTCTTCTTTTAAATTCTTAAGAGAACGGTCCACTAAAAATGTTAATGTTCTAGGCCGATTAGCTTGGAGTGAAGGTTGGGTTTAATTCGCTGTATGTTGTCATTTGACATATATACAGGGTTAGGCAAGAGTGTGGATACCCCTCCCCCTAGAAACGTTTTATTGCGTATAAATAAGAAAACCAAACTCGGTGTACCTTTGCATCTTGATAAAATCCACTTTTTAACGAGAGCCCCATTTCTGTCCGCAACCCTATCGGGAGTATTTTGGGGGGAGACCTAAATTTTTAAAATTTAAACCCCTATCGAGTGACCCCTCATTTTAAATGGTTTGTGAAAAGACATGCAATGGCACAAACCGGAGGTCAATATCATACCCCTGACCAAAATGGATTAGTAATAAATAAACAAGCTAAAGTGTGGATACCCCCACCTTGGCTATTAAATTGATTTTAGTAGGTAAACTTATCTCAGCTCAACTTTATACGACATAAAACTGTGTTTTTTTTTATCACAAAAACAACTATGTCCCCGCCCCCAAAAGGGGTCCTCTGGGGCAACGCCAAATTTTTAAACTTACCCCCCTATCGAGTGACCCCTCATTTCAAAGGGTTTGTCAAAAGAAATACATTGGCACAAACCGGGAGTTAATATTGCACTCCTAACCAAAATGGTGGCCATTTCAAAAATAAGCTTAAGTGTGGATAACCCCCTTCTGTTGTTTATGTGATAAAACTTGTTTATGTGATAAATCTTTGGTCCGCCATTTTGGTCAGGGTTGTGATATTGACCTCCGGGTTGTGCCCTTATATTTCTTTTGATCAACCCCTTTAAAATCAAGGGTCACTCGAAGGGTTTGCATTCAAAACTTTGGGACTGCCCCGAATTACACCACTTGGGCCTAGGGACAGAAATGCAACTCTCGATAAAAAGTGGAGTGTTTCATATCATAAAGGAATGCCGAGTCTGGTTTTCCTACTATTACACTATTACACGTTAAAAGGTTACGGTGTGGGTGTCCACACTTTTGCCAAACCAAACAACCTCATTATATTTGTATTGTTTGCTAAGACAATTGAATTTTATTAATTGTATTTTTATTTGACTACTATTCATACCAATCAATTTATATTTTTAATTGACTACCAATTTTTGTATTTACTTTTACTAAGAATTGGCATACGATACGTGTAGTGTTTGTTTTATAAAAACTATTCTGATATTTAAATAATTAGTATTTCTATCAATGATGATGTATAAATGAGAATCATACGTATAAAATTATAGTAAATATTAGATATGATTTACTTACGGTACAATATATGAAAAACGCCCCTAAGGTAATTACTCTGAGGAGGACAGGGCTTGCAGCACGAACAACCTGAAAAATCAGTATTCAATAATTGTTAATCATTGAAAAAATATCAAATAAGTTATTTGCATATATTCTTATATTTTGTCAAAAAATTAACAGTATAAATTAATAATAATTTGGAAGTTTGGAGCACGATATTATTACTACTCTCAGTTAAAATTCAAGTGTTGACCGATGTATAGTAATTAACAGCATCGTAATTAATCAAAGTCCTAAACAATCATTGTTGATTTCATTTTAATTTGTTGAAGATAGTTATTTTTTGGTTTTATAATTTTTATTTGGTATCAAGTATACCATAGTCATATTCATATAACGGATATGAATACGTAATCCATTTCTAAATATCTATGTCTTATCCATCAAACGGAATAAGTGGCTTATGAAACTAATATATAATTTTTTAAGTCACTATCAAGTTTAGAATGAATCTAGCTATGTTAAAAAAAGTTGTTCTTAAAAATTTTGGCTAAATTAAGTTTTATATAAACCTAATTACTAATCAACAGTATTTTAAAACAATATTTTTTAAAGCTAAAAGGTATTTTATTAATTTTCAACTACATTACTTTACATTAAAACATTTTTAGAGATAGATTTAGTATAACTTATGATAATATCTCCCCACAAAATTATTTTCCTACAATATTTAGTTTTGAATACTTTTAAGATTAAAAAAACCTAAATAACCCATACAGGTTTTTAGTTCCTTTTGTTCTGTACTCCTCAAGGCCTTTCATTTAGTAAACTTCCAACGATACAGTTAAACATGACCACATGGGAACTACTCCTAATTTGAATTTCAAAGAAGGCAGGACGGTTCAAACAAAATGAATTATTTTGCCACTCGTAATTGGATAAAACTCAGCTTTATTAAAAAGTTCAAACGTAAAATTTCGTAAAACGTTTTCCATTATGACGAAAAATATAAGTTACATCAAAAGAATAACATTATTTTTCATGTATCAAATAAATAATACATATTGAGTAAACTAACAGCTATTAACCCATTAGACTATTAATCTGACATTCCTTTGGGGGGATGCCCCATCATTTTGTATGTTTATTTTTTATGATTTTTGAATTTAAAAGACTTAGTCTCCATTTTCCAATTTGGAGGACAACTTTTATTTTTATAACAAAACACTCATGGCGAACGAATTTCATGGCGTTTATCGCCATACTGTACAATGAGTATACAGTAGTTATAAGAAACTTTTAGCTTTGTCTTTTTCATAAGGCGAGCAGCTAGGGAGATGTAATTATTTAAAGCTTAAGTTTTAGACAATGAAACTAAGGTATCTCCATATGGTAAAGGATGTTGATTGTGGCCCTAACTTGACCTGGAGTTTTCATCCCTAGGAGTAAAAGTGGTCCTTTTTGTTGCGCAATAGTGTCTTAAAAGCGAAGCGCTGCTGGGTTTCTAAACGATCAGCACCATAAACGCATTATTGTTCCGTGTGATTAACGTTTTTTATCATACTGCAAAAATAATCTTTTAGTCGTTAAATTCTTACAATAAGTTTATTTTAGGTTAACTAGTATGGCGTAACTTAAAACGTTTAAACGTATGCTATTTACAAACAACAATTTTCACCTTGCACACAGCGAAAAACCTAGCAAACATAAATTAATGAAACGATAACAATGATTAAGGTTAGTGCACCGAAAAAATAGTCACGGTGGACTTTAATTACTAGTGCTAAAAATTAAAAAAAATCCGATAATTTGGAGAACATAACCTTCTGTTTATGGTATATAATGATAAAAAAGTTTTAATTTAATTATATTTTTAATTCATCGTAATACCGGAGAAAAAAAGTGAGATGCTGCGAACTTTTATCTCTTTAAAGGGGTAAAATAAAAACCAAAGTTATACACCATATTGTAAAAAAGGTTAGCCATATTTTTCAATTTGAGACCACAAAAATACAGTGCACAAAAAAGGGAAGTCCACCGTAAAAAGTTCATTAGCAGTTGAAGACTTAGCTATTGTGACATTTTTGGGGAGACGTCTGATACATAAAGGAAGCCGTGTGTCGGTAAAAGAGAAATTATAGGTAACTTCGTGTTCTTAACACTAAATCATGATGTACATTTAATTATTGAATTATGTACTCCATCCTAGTTTTACTCCGATATCTTCTAGGGCTTCACCATAAGACTTCTTTGAATAGTAAACTTCCACCACAAACAAGTTAATTACTTGTAGCGCTATGTTATGGTTTTACGGAAGTGCTCTAGATTTTATGTTTTTTTTGTTACCAAATCATGGTCTTTGTTTAAATATTTTCAGTGTTTGTCAACAGAAGGCAGCAGCAGCTCCTCATATAACTACCAAAATACGTCACCTGAGCAAAACCCGGTAGACTAGCTAAATTAATATTAGTTTTCTTCCGGTATTTAAATAATAATTAATAAATTATTCGAATAGTATAAAAAAATATTCGTATAACAATTATTTTTTAATTATTCGTATATTTGCGAAAACAAAATCAAAGTAAACCACTGCTTCAAACTGGTAATAAAAGGTGGAAGTTCTATATTTTTTATTACTATTCCAATAATACAAAAATAATTCCAATACTAATATACAAATAATATTAATTAATACTAATAATACAAAAATTCCAATACTATACATATAGCTTGGAAATTATTCGTATAGTATAAATAAATTCCATATTGCGACGAATATAAGAAAGTGCTTAGCACAAAGTAGCTTAGAAAAATAAATATGAAATTCTAACTTGTTCTTTGTTCGTTTTTATAATCCTGTACTCACACTTAAATTGAAAAAAATAATCATTAAATTTTAAATAAAACCCGTCAAATAATTCCTAAAATGGCAAAATTCTTACCTTAACCTTTCCATATTTCCATGTAAACAGTACTACAACAGGTAGACAGCATATAAAAACGCAGGACATTATAAGGATTCCAGTCCTCATGACCCAGTTCAAGGACACCACACAAGGGCTGGCGTCCACGCAGGCCTCGCACCCCTCTGCGCACTGCAGGCACACGAACGTCTCGCTGCTGTTGTACTGGTTATCTTCACCCTGTTCCAAGACATTATAACCATAGCATATTATTTATAACACATTGTCAGAATAAAAATATGGAAATTTCAGTTTTTAATTTTTTCCCAAGTCTCATTCATACAGGTTCAGTAAATCTTGTATTTAAAAATTCACTTCTTCCGGTTTTAATTTCCTTTCCAAGTCTCATTCATACAGGTTCACTAACTCTTGGATTTTAAAATTCACTTATAATTTATAACACTTCGAAAAGCACTTAAAAATTCACAAAAATCTTTAATAATTTACAAATCCTGAAAAAACAAATGTTTAGTTTCTAGCTTCATTAAAAACTTAGAATTGCAAATGGAGAAGTAGCAACAGTAACTAATGAAATGCAATATGCTTTTGACTCGGTGCTTTTGTCTGCGATTGGGTGTGAACGTCCTATTCAAACAAGATACATATATTACATAGTCTCGAAAGTTTATCAAATCAATCAAATATTAAATTCTTATATTGTATTACCTAATAATCTGGTTTTCAGCGGAGATTGTCACGTCAATAAATTTAGTTAGTGTTTACTGTTTTGTGCGCAAAAACTTTAAAAATATACTCGTATTTTTTTATATGTTGAAGTTTGAAAGTGATATGATAGTTTTAGTTTTTGAACTATTGAAATGCTATAAACTTGTTTTATGATTTCAACTTTAGACTATGAAAGCAGTAAAGTCGTCAAAGCTTAGTTAATGATTTTAACTAACCATCATAAGTTTTTCATATTCTTCCTCGATAACAGTCCCATTGTAGTAGCGATGGACCGCTTTGGTGTCAGGGAAGTAGAACCCCCGCTTGCACACGCATTTGTAGCTGCCCCGCCTGAATCCAAGCCCCGGCAATGCCACACACTGTAAAACACATTAAATAAAAAAGTTAATGCCTTAAATCCTTAATACAGTACAGCCTTTTTAATCCATGTAAACATTATTACCTTGGAACTCGTTATAAAAGGGATCATTTATTTAAATATATATATTTTTGAACTTAAATATATGAACGCTATAGTCAAACTTTCTCAAAATCGTTATGGATTTTAAATATTTCAATCACCAACTTATGTCATTGTTGTATTTATTTGGTGTTCATTGTATTGTGAAGCAATTCAATTTTGTTTTATAATAGCCATAGGTAGAATGAAATACACTTCGTCAATGATCTAAGTGTCACCCTGTGTTATTTGTGATTCGGTGGCACAATTGGTAGCGCACTCGGCTTTGGAATTGTGGCCTCGAAGTGTCGCAGGTTCGAGATCGAGCTTGTCTCGTACTTTTAGCAGTACTATTCACCCTTGTACTGTACCGGCTCACTCCTTGCCTTTGCTTGATAACGTCCACGCACAGATCAATAGTCTATGTGGGTGGGGCAAAAGCAAGGTAAAAAATAGACCGCAACCCTCTAAAAAAATAATAAAAATAATATTATACTAAGGTATGTGTAGAAATTAAATTTAAAAAAGTGACTGAACGAAACATTTCTTTCGGGTTCTAAAAGGAAGAAAATAAAAAATAATCATATTGTATTATGTAAATTTATAGAACTTAGTATAATCTTTCCTGACTGTTTTATGATTGCGAAAATTTCGACTTAAGAATTTGAAATGAAATTCTACAGTTTCAGTCACAGTTAAAATGAAATGCAGTTTGTAAATATTTATAGAGGCAATACAAACGGATTATAAACCTCTAAATTGTTTTTTTCATAAACTTTTTAATTTTTATTAAACTAAATTGTTCTGTTTCCGTGGTAAAATATATATAACTTTAAATAATAAAAATATCATACAACAGAATTTAACAAAAGGAAACCTAGGGGTGCGGAATGGATTTCATATATTAAACACATCTTTGTTTATTCGAATGCCGCTTTATACAATTTATAAAAGAGAAATAAAAGACCAATTATCTGTATTACTTTAACATGCAGTAACAAAGGTAAACAAATAAGTGAATCGACCAAAAAACTCTAGTATTAATTTTTTGGCAGCTACTATGTGTTATTTTTATCATAGTTTTATGTCTGTTTGGTTAGAATAAAAGAGATAAATTTTGAAGTATTTCAAATATTATCCTAAATGTTCTATTTTGGTGCGTCAAAAAAATCAAAGAATGAGTATTTCATGTAATTATTAATGTAGTTGTTAAATCTTGCGGAAGTGTAGTTAGAGCAACAAGTAAATAAACAAAAACTTCCGATATAAGTTATTGGTAATTTTATTCTTGAAAAGATCATCAAATATAAAATCATCACTGATTTTTATATTTAATTTCATTATTCCTGGGGTACATTTTTCCAAACATCACAATTTAAGTTGAAAAAAGGCGTTTTTTAAAGAATAGTATTTAAATTTTACTTAAATGAAAAATGTTCTGTTATGCCTATGCACTCTAAGCTTTCATACATAACCAAGATCATGAGTTAAAAATTCCATATATTATTGTTTACTTTAAATTCCTATTACTTTTTAACACTGTTTATCCAAGCAGTTCAGATTAGGATAAAATTGCACACATATGTTCAAAATTAAATGCTAGTTACATTCCAAAAAGTAAAAATGAAAAACGTTCTCCACAGATTATGGTGGATCCCCTTAAGGGACCAAACGGAAAGCAAAATCAAATTATAATTCATGCGGCGACATTTGTACAAATATCAGTTTATAACGAAATATAATTGTTTCATAACAACTAAGATGACTGATTATTCAATGATTTTATTAACGCTGACCAGTGCCTAAGGTCATAGGTGCAATTCTAACAGCTCAGGAAGCAGCAGCAACAGAATAACTCAATTAGCTCACAATAAAAAAACTTTGTGATAGAATCATTGAGTTTGCTACCTTCGAAGAGTTCCTTGAAGAGAGTTGGAAAATTACGAACAATAGCAATAAATAAAATTTTATTATAAATGTAAAGCTTAAAAACTTAAAATTCATTTTTCCTACTCTCAACGTGTCGAAAGTTTAATTTATCTTACACTTTTTTCCTTTAAATATCTACGTGAAGATTCTATAAACAAATTATTATAGAATCTTCACGTAGATATTTAAAGGAAAAAAGTGTAAGATAAATTAAACTTTCAACACGTTGCGAGTAGGAAAAATGAATTTTAAGATTGGTTTTTGTGTAGCTACTGATTTTAGGTCTACAACTGATGGGTTTCGTAAAAAATATGGAAACATTCGAAATTCCTCCTTGATATAGGAAACAAAATATCATTTTGAATATTGCTAAAAAATTCAAGGTTAACTTTCCGTTCTCTCAGGACATTTTGTCCGTTTAAAGTACAATTCCTGCTTTAAGTTTTATGTGTATACACTGGATGCAAATAAAATACATGTTCCTAATTCCTAATATTTCTTGGGCTACTCTCACCTTTTTATTTTAAGTTGCGTAGACCCCTCAGTCAATCCTTTTGTTGAAATCCAAATTTCAAACACGTCAAACTATTTTTTAAAAACACTAACAAACACACACATTCTTTAACACATTTACATACATAGTCTACGCACTCCCGATATTTCGCGGAACCTCAAAAACGTTCCGTGTCTTCAGGGGGATTTTTCCTAACTTGTTGTCGTTGTCGGTCACGTATCCGCCGCGAGCGCCGAATTTGAACTGAAAATCCCGGATTTAGGGTCTACGCAACTTAAAATAAAAAGGTGAGAGTAGCCCAATAAATAGTAGGAATTAGAAATAATTTGCCTCACCTAAAAGGAAAATAATGTCATTTAAAACTAAAATACGTGTTAGAAAACTAAAAAAAATATTTACACTTATGCTGCATTTACATACTATATAGTAAATAAACACAGCTGGTTGAAAATGGTGATCTATTTCGATTAGTCGCACCAATTATCACCAGGCCCAATGACAGTCAGTCAACAACGTAAAGCCAACCACACACTTACCAACATGCAGCACGGGTGTGCTCAGGTATGCAGACTAACGATGTACAGGTATGTACACAGGTCGATGTATGTGGGAAAGTCTGTACTTTTCGGTTTGTCAGTCTCTCACTGGGCCTTATAATGATTGGTGTGACCAGTTGAAATCTATCGCCAATTTCCACCATTTAAAAATACATACAATCTTATATGAAAAATAGTACAAGTGTTCATTTATTTTTAAGTTGTTAGAGGTTTTTTATTCATATCCAGTGAATACAACAATACGTACCATTCTCATCAAGATTTTATTTTTATGTATACATATATAATCTACTAGCAGATATACCCACGGTTTCCCCCGAAGAAAGGATAAGTAATTGTTATTTTCAATCGTACCATGCGATGTGCAATTTATACTAATAATTGACAAATGGAATGTTTTAGGGGGGCTATGGGCTTAAAATTACACCCTTAAAGTAATAAGGTGCTTTTGATCCCACCCTATATTAAAATGAATGACAAGGTGTAGCGTTTTCTCTAAAAATGTTTCCCTCTGTGTGACCTAGCCAACACAGATGTAAGAGATAACCCGGGATACAAAAAAAGGGCGCGTATTTAACCAAACACAAAAACTTAAATTAGAAAATTTTAAAAATAGAATAAAAACTGTAAAAAAAAGTATACGGTGAATGTATTTGCCAAAAAACTATTTCCCTAAAATGTTTCTCACCCGCATCGAAGTCGGGTCGCTCACTTAATGATAGAGGCGAATATTTAATGTGAAAATAGTATATTTTATAGAGTTGAATTCGCCATCACATATCCAAATCCTCCTAAAAGTTTTACTTAAGAAACCCCCGTTTCTAGTGATACGTATACTCAAGATGGAATCTCTATGCCGAGTTTCAAGATTCCGGTTTGAGTACTTATTTGTTTATCTAATAGACGGACAACCCATTTAAACAAAGTGGGGGCTACTCACACTTTTACATCGAAGATCGGGTTACTCATTTACCCGATGGAGGCGAAAATGTATTGTAGATATAGTATATCTTATGTCATTTAAATTGCCATCACCTACGCATACACTGAAAATATTTTAATTTTTGAAAACCACTTTTCTAGTGGACCCATATACTCGAAATGGAATGTCCATACCGAGTTCCAAGAGTCTAGTTTGAGGAAGGAATTGTTTATTAGACGGACAATCCATTTTATAAAAGTGGGAATACAATACAGTACTTTGGGCGCTTCGCACAACGAAAGTAGCTTTAGTAATAATAATTGATAAATATATAATAAGTGCATAGATGTGTTTGTTTTATTCCTTTACTAGATTGGAACTTGTACCTCTTCTATCCATTAAAATTATTCTATAGGCCTTCCGTCCATAGTTAAAACGGCAGCCATGTTGAAGTTTATGATCCACCCGGTTTTAACCTTTTGAAAGAAAATATTTTTGAAAATTTTTGCAAAAAAGCCAAAAAAACACACGTTATTTTTTATCTAAAGCCTATAAAAATATTTGTAGCAAGTCTGTGACCAAGGAAGCCTTCATGTCCTTTTAAAATTTAATAATGACCACAATTTTTAATTTCATAATCTTCCCTCTTTAAGCCTTTTGAGAGAAAATATTTTAAAATCCTTTCTTATTACGCATCTAGAGCCTATAAAGAATACTTGTGTTTCATGGTCCAAAGCCTAATAATTTTTGAAAATCTGTGATCAGTGAGTGAGTCAGTCAAACGTTTTGGATGAACATCGTCCAAAACTGGATTAATTTAATATATAAAGTGTACTATGCTTTCGGAGTCTGAGGCACAGAACAGGTAATATGTATCCCTCTAACTCAATTAGAAGAATTAATTGCTGGCGTCGCAATAGATACATGGTCTATTAACTAATTTAAGAAGAAAATTAACATATAGTGTTACAACTCCTAAAAATGTACAAAAACTAAAGCAATTGAATTGAACAGCCATTAAACCACCATTGAAGACCTATTTTCATAAGATGATTAATGTTGCATATTTATTGTAGTTCAGTTACCAACTTAAATTAATCCAAACTTTCCCCTGGCACTTAATTTCTGTTTTTCCGAAGAACAATCCACACGTGATAAAATAATCGTTGACCGCTGATGGTTATTTCGTACAATCGGAACTTATTGCCTCAGCGATATTTTAATTACGTGGAGGTAAAGGGAGGTAAAACCACTCGTAAAATTGAACCGTCATCCAGCGGGGGAAATTCTAAAAATTTAAGCTATACTAAGAACACGTCATGGTAATCACCATTAGCACTATGTTTTCCATTTGATTATTTTTTAATTACCTCAGTGGTTTGGTTCTTGCACTTGTCTGATGCTGCGAAGATGTTGAGCTGGGTGCTGCCTGGAGGCAGCGGACATTGGTCGATATCTACCCTTCTCAAGTCGATGTCTATACCACTTGTGCCCCTAAAATGGTAAGTAGCTCTAAATTGGAAAGAATTTTTGGTTTTAAATCGTAGAAGTTACATAAATAATATTTTCTCATTAAATTTTATGATGTTGCATCGTATACAGGAGGGTCCAGAAACAATAGTATTATTTTTTATTCGTAAATATATTTTAGTAATAAAAATCGTAATACTAAAAGCAAACTTAGTGATCAAACATTTGAATATACCGGGTGTCTCACACGAAGAGAATGAATAGCTAACTTTGTATTATATATCTGACAAAGAGCTTCTTATGGGAGACTTCCCTTTATTTTTAAAGCTGCTTTTTGGATTCACTCCATAATTTTAGATCCCAGTGCTTTAAAATGGCAATGATAATTTTTGTTGGTGATAATTTTACTAATAGATAAATTTCGGTGAGTATGGATAAACGATGCAAAACAGAAACAAGAGAGCTTTTGAAAGTAAGTTTTTGTTATCTTAAGGAATATTCCGGGAATACGCATTTCTCGTATGAATCCATGTTTATTTCAGCGTGGGTTTAAGGGACACAGCCTATTCAATTATGGAGGCAAGACGTAACGAGTGCTCTGAGAATATTGTGCTTCCTTGTTTAGAGTATCTCTATTCTATTTATAAAGTCTAAGAAGTTTATTTTGTAGACTCTGAAATATATTACAATAAGGTATTGAATTGAAAATGTATGACGTGAAGACATTTATGCGTATCACCACCTAACTAGTTATTTTTTAGCTTATTGCTATTAAACTAGCGATTACATAGAATTTTGTATAGTATTGTGATTCGGCAAAAATTTAAGTTTTACTTACACCTTTTTTAAATTTAAATTTTACCAAACCATTTTTTACTATAGAATAAAACTCAATTATTAATCAAAATAAGGCTACGTACCTTTAAACCGCCGTCAATTCACAGTATGATATGGTTTACCTACGTTTCAGCATACGAGATGCCATTCTCAAAATCCACATACAAGAACAAACTCTTGAGTCGTCATTATTTAAAATTTGATGCATTTAATTAAAAAGAACACTGATATACATTTACCACTAAACACATGAAACATGGTACCGGCCGGTACAAATACGTGCCGGCCGTCTGGACTGAGGTCCAGACTCAGACGGCCGGCAGTGTCGAGTAAAATAAACACTGCTATGAAATGCCCTGGATGTTTTTAGATTACACTAAACTAACGGAATAGTACTTTTATTCAAAATATATACAATTTTCTTACTTAAAAAAGTACGTATTGTTGGCAAACCCGAAGAAAGGCACGGTGTAGGTCAGCATCCATATGTTGCCACCACCGCAGTCGTAGTATGGCTTGCTCCACTTGCCGTCCTCGTACCTCACACTGAGAATGTCGTCGGGCACCCTCTCCGTGTGCGCCGTCTCGTTGTACGTGTACGTGTTATATCCTAGAAACACACGGATATGAAATTAAAATAAATTAAGTAATGAATTCTTTACTTAATCAGACAAAGCTAGGGCCACATGGCCCTTTATTATAATTAACCTGTAATGTATAGTTTGAGATATGCTATTTACATGAAGAGTGTTTCGGTTTACATTTATTGTAAGTGTATTGAGTTTCGTAGACGTCAATGGCAAACAATAAAAGGTTTTGCCTTTTCGTGAATAAGTCTTAATCCGTGCTTTTCAGTCCAAAAGCTGATCCGGTCAATGTCTTCATTAATTTTCAAGACACAGTTGATAATATTGTTAGCTAAAAATGAGCAAATATTTGTAGGTTTTTGGCGTATACGTGATATTTACAGTGAGCTGGAGTGCAATTTATGTCATTTTCATACAGCACAAACAGCGGGGGCCCAGGAATAGATCCCTGAGGCACTCCGCAAGTGACAGTTTCCCAGTCAGATTTTATATCTCCTACTACAACAGTCTGCCGCCTGTATATCAGATAACATCCCAGCCATTTAATGGCATTCTGTGAAAACCCAGAGGCCCTCAGCTTTTATATTAACAAGTTCTGATTGACACATTCAAAAGCTTTTTAGAAATCAAAGAGGGTTAGAATCATGCCTTGTCAATGTTCCATTGCCAGTTTAATGTCTTCTGTCACACGAAGAAATGCGATTTCAGGGATATGATTTGGAAACACCAATTTATATATATATATATATATATATACTCTTCAACTTTGCTTGATTGTAGGTAAGCCTTTAATGTAAATACTTGGTTATATTTCCATGATAATATTTCATTTAAGTTAACCCTAATTACGAAAACATCTCTTAGGTGAAAAAAAAATAAAGTACAGAAAAACGCGATGAAATAAGGATTAGGAATACGATGAATAACGATGAATAAAGTATATCAATGGTAAGTATAATAAGTCAAGACATTATGTGTAATAATAATAAAGGACAAAACCCACAATTCACAAAGATGGTTATTCAAAATGTCATCATCTCTTTAAAATTACATTTCACTTCCACAATCGCCAAGGATTTTCTCTCCGATGAATAATTTATTCATATTTGTATTTTTTTATACGGAAATATCCAGATATCTTAAACTTTCCCCGAAAGTTTTTATTAAAGAGTTTTCTACCTGTATTGATTGTTTGAGGGGCTCCGTGAAAGGTGTTTACTTTCAAGCCAACTTCGTAAACGTGATGGAAGAGCTTTATTTATATAAACTGTGTGAAAGAAGAGTAAACAATCACTTAATGTTTAACATAAATATTTGAGTTCATCATATATACAAATTAAATAATACAACTAAAAATGTAAACAAAATGTCAAGTTTTATTTGGGAAACAGAAGGCAGTTGTTGAGAAGAGTGAGGGTGTTTTCCAACACAGTAATTCATGTGAGAGTCAGGGTGGTAAATTTTCACAAGAAAGGACCAAAAATGAAACCGTATTTTATTTCCAAGCCACCTGCTGTCAAATCGTTGATTTATCCTAGTTCTCTTTAAGGAGTCATACAAACGTAAAGTAGAGCTATATTATTATAATATTATATTTTGTTGTACTTTTAAGCCCCATGGTAAAATATGCATTTTTAATATACTTTTATTTTTTTTAATTGTAAATTACCGTAATTAAATTCGTATAAGACATCTGCATTAAGCTCTCCTACATCACAAACCGTTTTTATGATTTTTATAAGTAACAAAGACATTTATACTTCCAAATTACGCTAAATATTGAAATATTTTCAGTGTGGTGATTTTTTTATTACTGAAGAAAATTACAATGGTTCCTCCCTGGGTATTCATATATCGATAGTCACAGCTTTATTTACAGTATACCTCTCTAGTATTGAAATAGTAGTTTTCATTACTAGGAGCGAAAGTGGCTCTTTCTGGTACGAGATCGTAATTTACAGGCGAGGCGCAGCCGAGCTTGGAAATGCGATCGAGTACCAAGGAGACACTTTTGCTCCGTGAGATGAACAACTATTTTCATCATTAAGTATAAATAACCATTTAATCGTTAAAAATTAGACTACATAATTTTGAGGTTATCCAAAATAGTCATCGTCATTTACACATCTGCTAGTTGTTTACAAACACAAGTTAAGAAATCGTTCAACCTTTCAAACGTAACATAAACAAATTTTGACATTTGAGTACGGAAAAATTTACCATATGTTTTTTCAGTACTCCTATTCGAAGTGATCCAAAAACGATCATTTTGCGTACGATTTAGAGAACTAAAAACGGCTGTTTTCGAGACAGTACGATGAAAATTAAATTATTGAGCACTTGGATACATTCGTGATACATCTTCTAACGCACTGTCACTAGTCATCTAATAAAAAAATTTATATGAAATGTAATCAATTATTCTTAAACAAAATGGTGCTTGTATTAAATATTATGCAGAGTGTTCAGTCTAAAGTGTCCCTATAGCTAACATTTTTATTTTATTTCTGACAGTATACGTCTTATGGGGTCTTCCCGTTATTTTTAAAACTAACTTTTGGAGACACTTCGAAATTAAAAAATACGGCCGCCGTTTACCAATATAGCACACAGCTTTGATTCATCTTATGGAATAACCATAAGATGAACATGGCGCATATGATATTATTAGTTTGGGCTGCATAATATAATAGTTTATTAATATGTTTTCATGGCGTTTTTTTTTTCATTTTACACTTAGTTTTAGAATATTTTTTATATTGTATTTTTTATAGTCCCATTGGTAAAGGAGATATGAGCAGTTAAAGTTTGAATTTTTCCCATGTAATATCCAACGTTCTGTTTTTCTGCGCCATCCCACGTATTCCTTTGGAATAAAATCATTTTCAAAATAATACACTTCCAAGAGTGAATTTCGACTGAGAAAATATTTTATGATATGTCTCATATAACTATATCCTTAACTATTGGGTTTAGCGAGAATTGCAATGGGTAAAAAGTTCTTAAATCTAAGCTTAAAATAAAAAAAAACGCTATAAAGTACTGGGTGTGCCGTAAGAAAACTGAAAGTTGTCCGCCATATTAGAAAAGGGCGCCCATAAAGTGAATCTAAAAAAATGTAACAAATGATGGAAAGTGCCCCATAAAAAACTTTCTGTCAGATATAAAATAAAAAAGTTAGCTAATGGAACACTTTAGGCTGGTCACCCGGTATAATATGGTTGCTACAAGTTAGAATATTATTATTTTTCCATATGATAAAATTTATTTTTGTGTTTTTTTACATATCCCTACCAGATAGGATATTATGAATTGCAGAACTTAAATCGCTAATTATTAATACCAGCTGATGGTGCCCCGTTTCACTGGGAAAAAATAAACAAATAATTGTAAATAAAACAAATGCATCAGCTGTTAAGCCCTTCACCTCTACACCGTGTCCCAAAAAAGTGATCAATTTCAAAACCTAGTTAAACCCGTTTAGACACACGTTGCCAGTTTTGCAGGTTATCATACGATAACTGAACTCGTAAAGTTCATTTGAGTTTATCCGCTAGTTCACCGTAACCTAAATATATTTAACCTTACATGTAAACTTGCAATAAGGAATTGCGTACTAAACTCTGATTAGCTGATATGATCGGTTCCGGGTGAGTAACTTTCTTTTTTAATATCTTTGCTAACTTTTTATTACAAATTAACATATTCTTTAGTCCTTTGGACAGAAAAAAAATTATAGTGACACGTTTTGGAATCTTTGGTGCTAGCGTGTTGGACCTGTCATACCTAATTATGTATCGTGAGTGAGATTTTAATTTTAACACTCTGAGCAATGATATTGGAACAGCTGGGTAATGACATCGGAAGAAACTTTACGAGTTCAGGTATCTCGCGGTCGCCTGCAAAATTGCCTACGTTTGTCTATACGGGTGCTACTAGCCTTTGAAATTGGGTCACTATGTGTATATTTGTGCCCTTACGTTTTTACGTAAAAATTCACGTTTTTAGTTGAAAATTCAGGGGACAGTGAGGCTAGTTGAGAGAGTTTCAGCATTTATGTTATAAAGCTATTGGTAGGAATAATTATGATAAATATATTATAATGAAAACTCAAACCTTTGAATACATGTAGATAATTTTTCCCAAAGTAAAAAAAGTTTTTTTCCTTATCAACTAAATAAGTCTCAACCTACCCCACATCAGGACAAGTTGATACCAAGAGGGGGCAAGTTAATACAAGAGCAATTAATATTTTTGAAGGATAAACAATCCGTAGCTAAATCAAGAAAAATACCGTTATTAAAAATAGCAAACTGTAAAATCAATAGAGCACGAATACTAATCAAGATAACATGTCTAAATTGTTTTAATTCATTGTTGGTGATGATGAATCCATGCTATGGTTTTGTAAAGGAAAAACACCACTGATGTTTTATCTTTACGATTTAAAGGTGGCAAATGTCCAAAAAGGTCAAACGTGTAAAATTTATCTTGATTTATAAAAATAAACGTATAAGTAAAGATATCAACAATCACAATTAGTTAATCCAAAATCCAAATTAAGATATATAAATCAGGCCTTTGTACCAAATTGTAAAGAAAACCTTTGTTTTTAAACAAAAAAGGTAAATTTCAAAATTAAAATATGCTTACATACATGTAAAGTTTCTTATCTTCTCTAGTTCTTAATAGCCAACGTGGCCCCACATGTGATACGACATAAATTATATTCAGGACATAACCTACGCTAGAACTGTTTATAAATTCGAATATTGCATTACATTATATCGGGGTTTGTTGATAAGCTCTATAAACTTTTATCCCCTCTCAAAAAAATAAATAAATAAATAAATAAACGAAAGATTAGCACCAAGGGACCACCTTCTGTAAAAGCCGACATGAAATATTAATGTGTTACTTAAGTAATTAAAAACTATATGAATTTCTCTCATTAAAAACTGCTGAGTCAGTATTTAAAAGTGCCCACCTATGATAGCCCACTCTTTTCCTCTCCAACTTGGCATGAACATTTCACGGTATTGATAAAAAAACTCGAATACTACGTTGTCACAAAGTAACCAACGGTAACTTGACCATGAAACTATTCAGGAACATTGTGCCAATCACCCTCATGAACGTGCGCATGCACATTGGCTTTTAATAAATTTAGTATCAACCTACTCTTGTATAAACTAACACCACTCTCCCAAAAAAAGAAAAGAAATTACCAACCTCTGCTGAACTGGTTGTAGTTGTTGATGACGTTTTCGGCGTTTTTCCTCGCTATGTAAAACCACTCGCTGGTGTTGCTTAGGTACTTGTACTCCACTGCAAGATCCTTCACAAGGATAGGACCCTCGGGGAGACGGTACGCGTAAGGGCAGAACAGCCAGTAGTCCTTGTACTGGAACTGTATAAAAGGATTATCAAATTTATAAATCCGTGAAAACACTTCCTTAACCAAAACATAAAATTTTTAACTCTAATAATATATGTAATTTAAAACTTTGCGTTGAATATAGGTTCAGGGTATCTTAAACTTTATTGATACCTCCACGTTTTCAAAATATTGACAAAGTACAAAAATCTTCCGTCGTATCATAATTTCCGTATCAGTAAAAATACAAGCAGTTAATAACTAAATTATCAAAGTTTGTTTTGAATATAGTATTAAGTTATGGAGTTGCTTGAAAATTAAAATTAGATAACTATAAGTTTATCTACCAACAAATCGTAAGTTGAGAAATTAATATTTATAATATTGTATTTGTTTGTTTGTAAGTGCAATTTTATCTAAAAATAAAATGTTACACGATAAAACAATATCTTTCACCACCTGTGAAATTATTTTATCAGAAAATATAAACGAGATACAAAAATAAAAGCAGTCCTGCTTCTTTCACAGTAGGTAACGGAACAATGTTCACACACCTGGTCGTAGCAGTTGCCGGCGGCGAAGATGTCGTCGTCGAACTCCACCATGGAGAAGACGCCTGCGTGCAGGAGGTACTCGGAGTCCATGACCTCGGGAGATGCGTACTTCCACAGGCGGGTCAGCATGTTGGCGCGGTTCACAGCCACGTCCGCCTCCACTCTGAACCGCTCCTGGACACAGACACGACAATGTACTGTCTCGTAGTGAGGCCATGACCTTGGGGGACATATACTTCCACAGGCGGGTTAGTATGTTGGCGCGGTTCACAGCCACGTCCGCCTCCACTCTGAACCGCTCCTGGACACAGACACGACAATGTACTGTCTCGTAGTGAGGCCATGACCTCGGGGGACGTATACTTCCACAGGCGGGTTAGTATGTTGGCGCGGTTCACAGCCACGTCCGCCTCCACTCTGAACCGCTCCTGGACACAGACACGACAATGTACTGTCTCGTAGTGAGTCCATGACCTCGGGGGACACATACTTCCACAGGCGGGTCAGCATGTTGGCGCGGTTCACAGCCACGTCCGCCTCCACTCTGAACCGCTCCTGGACACAGACACGACAATGTACTGTCTCGTAGTGAGGCCATGACCTCGGGAGACGTATACTTCCACAGGCGGGTCAGCATGTTGGCGCGGTTCACAGCCACGTCCGCCTCCACTCTGAACCGCTCCTGGACACAGACACGACAATGTACTGTCTCGTAGTGAGGCCATGACCTCGGGAGACGTATACTTCCACAGGCGGGTCAGCATGTTGGCGCGGTTCACAGCCACGTCCGCCTCCACTCTGAACCGCTCCTGGACACAGACACGACAATGTACTGTCTCGTAGTGAGGCCATGACCTCGGGGGACGTATACTTCCACAGGCGGGTTAGTATGTTGGCGCGGTTCACAGCCACGTCCGCCTCCACTCTGAACCGCTCCTGGACACAGACACGACAATGTACTGTCTCGTAGTGAGTCCATGACCTCGGGGGACACATACTTCCACAGGCGGGTCAGCATGTTGGCGCGGTTCACAGCCACGTCCGCCTCCACTCTGAACCGCTCCTGGACACAGACACGACAATGTACTGTCTCGTAGTGAGGCCATGACCTCGGGAGACGTATACTTCCACAGGCGGGTCAGCATGTTGGCGCGGTTCACAGCCACGTCCGCCTCCACTCTGAACCGCTCCTGGACACAGACACGACAATGTACTGTCTCGTAGTGAGGCCATGACCTCGGGAGACGTATACTTCCACAGGCGGGTCAGCATGTTGGCGCGGTTCACAGCCACGTCCGCCTCCACTCTGAACCGCTCCTGGACACAGACACGACAATGTACTGTCTCGTAGTGAGTCCATGACCTCGGGGGACACATACTTCCACAGGCGGGTCAGCATGTTGGCGCGGTTCACAGCCACGTCCGCCTCCACTCTGAACCGCTCCTGGACACAGACACGACAATGTACTGTCTCGTAGTGAGTCCATGACCTCGGGGGACATATACTTCCACAGGCGGGTTAGTATGAACTTCTCCCGGACAAAAATACTCTAGTGAGTTACTGGTGAAAAGTTACAGGCACGTTAGGGAGCCCACGTTTGTGGGACCAACGACGCAACCAGCAGGAAACCCCCGTAACGACAGCTTTGACCGCTCCCTAGTGCCGGCAAATCTCAGTCCCACCACCGTGGTCTTACTGCAGTGGGTTTTCTGAGGTCCGAAATTGATTCTACCGTGACACGGAATAGCTGATGAAGCGTGTATGAGATTAGTAAAATACCCCCGTCGCAGCAGACCTGCGTACTCAGCGAATTTCCATAGGATTTATTTTGTATATGTGAGCATTCAACTTGTTTGAAGGAAAGTATCATTTGAATACATTAAGTAAATAATATACTAAAAACACATATTTAATCATTCATGAGCTTTAAACATGAGGAAAATTAACAAAGAGACCATATTGGTTTTCATTAGTAATACATACACTTTTGTATGTTATATAATTCTTAGTCTTTCAATTTTTAATAACTGTAATCTTATTATAGAATATAAATGTCAACAAACATATAACCAATGAACTCAAAACACTCAAAACAAACAAATAATTTTTTTTTTAATTCTTTATTACGGCCTAGGGTTTACCCAAGAAAGGCCCACAACAATTTACAATTTAATCTCATGAAAAAATTCAATCATATGGTCAATTTTATAGTAATTAAAACATCCCTGTTGCAACAGGCCTACATCTCCAGCCAATTTCAATAAAACATATTATCAATCCTCATAATTTTAAACATATCATATATTATGCTACATTTTCAGGCAGTTTAGACCAAGACATCCCCCCCCCTTTCCAAATATTCTTACTTTCTTTATTAAATTTAAAAATAATTTGTATTTTTTGATATAGTATATATTTTCTGCAAAATCTTGATCAATGAACTCTTAACTATTCAAAATAAACACAAATAAAATATTCTACACCTGAAAATTTAATCATATGTTCAGAATTGTATTTTTTAAAAACATCTCAAATCAGGGTGTCTATACTTTTTGGAGGGAAAAATTAAAAACAATATTGGACAACGTACTGTGTTTAGCACATCCAATATCATCCAATATCTAAGCAACGGATTGACGTAGAATAATAATTCAAATTCCAAATTGTTAGTTTTTTTAAGCTGAATCCAATTTTGACAATTAAGTTTAAAAATAATTAGTAAAAAGGTGTTAAATCTTGAAAATAAATTTTATTTTGTGAAAAAACCCTTCTTAGAGTAAATCAATCTTGCTGGTTTTCGAACTCGAAATCATGAATGACGCTTTACACGTTTGTTCCAAATTTCATCAAGATCGGACCTTTTTTACAAAAGTTATCGCGCCTACGGACAGGTATATATATATATATATATATATATATATATATATATATATATATATATATATATATATATATATACATATATATATGAAAATGAACGAACAGTGTTTTTGGGGTCTAGGGACCTCAAAATGAAAAAATAACATGGTCCCGGGCTTAAGTCTCACCGTGCCGCCTACGGTAATAGCTACTTCCCTATAGGGGAAATTCGCTAAAACGGGTTTCACCTAAGAGCATTTAAAAAGGCCTCCTAAACAATTATATGAAATCAGCTAGATATTATAGCATTGTAGGCCTGGTTTATACTAGAATGGCGTTTTGAAGCGTTTGGTATTATAATAAAATAAATAATACATCTTGTTTGTAGAAATCTAATGTAGTGAGTGATACGTGGGCGTGCCCTTATAGACTTATAGACGTAAATCATAAAATGTCGTACAAATCAATCCTTGATAAAAACCTCGAATATCATTAAAAATATTATGGTTTTGATACTGCGATTTGAGATTAGCTGCAATTGCTAGTTGTATAACGTTTAACCAAGTCAAGAGAACGGGAAATTATATTTATATGGTTGTGAAAATAATTTATAATATATAATGGCACTTAGATCTCGGAAAATGGCATATAAATAATCCTTTTTACCATAACGAAAAGCATTATTAAGCGTATTCTATACATTTACATTTAAATATCTTCAACAACAACAAAATACTGGAAGATATAGTAGCTTTTTTTACTGAATGCTAATATATTTAATTAAGGATGGTTTTTACTAAGATTACCTGGTGCCAGGCAGGACCAGTAACCTGGATTACCAGGATTTTAGTTTGATTCTGGACCAGTTAATATTAGTTATGATTTTTTTTTGTTTGGTTTGGATTAGTTATATATACATTAGACACTCTATAGAAACAGAAAAAAACGTACGTTATAAATTTGAACCAAAACTTAGTTAACTTTGAACCAAAGAACTAAAACAAGAACTATGTTTGGATAAAACAAACAAACTATATCATCCATAATTTAATTTTGTTAATATTAAAGAGCAACGAAAGCTAATCATAATATCTAAGACATTTTAGTGCTATAAATACTTCATGGCTATATTAAATTGTAGTGTAGAAGTATTTTTTTTCTCTCACAGCAGAAGTTAAATACAATTTCAGAGGGCAGACCATTTAAAACTACACGGCTGAAGTTCTCCAGGCGGAAAACTGCTTCCTGTCTTTTCAGCACTCCGTGACTGGAGGCTCGGCTAGCGTCTCTCCGCTCTTTGTGTACACTCTTAGAATGAATCTTTTAGTTTTATACAGCATAATGCAGGATGAAGTAATAGGCTATATGGTTTAGTTAGTTATAGTGATGTAATGTGATAAGCCAATTGCAAGGTGAGTATCCGTTTTATATGCGTAATAAAAATCAAACCCCCAAGTACATCGTTGACGATCAGTACTTATATATTTGGTAGAAAAACTTTCAATAGAAATTTAGGGCGTTTGTCAAGCCTTAAAAACTAAAAGTAAACAAAGTTATTAGTTACTGTACATTTCACCATCATAGTTAGCCGACTATTGAAATAAACAGTAAATGAATATCTAGCATATGCCTTTGAATAAATCGTCAGTACAAAATGTCTTAATGTAAACAAAGCATACATTTTAGGTCGCTTTGCACTAAAAATCGTTATTTACAGCCTTCACCTTTTGTCAACGAAATGAGGTTTCGGAAAGGGGGTTGTCTTATTAAAAAAAAACCAACTCCCATCGTGTGACCACTCAGTTTGATGGTTTAAATAAAAGGAACAAAATGCAGCAAAACCGAGGTCGATATTATGTCCTTAATCAAAGGTAAAGCAGTCTGAAAATTAGAAAAATGCCGTGAGATTTGTTTTGAAGAGTGCCGTCTGTATACAGCCCCGTTTTAAACAGTATTGTTGTCTATATTCTGGGCCTGTAAATAGACGGTCTCATATTTAGTCATTGTCATATCAGTGGCGCTCAAACTTCTGTTTTTTATTGATTCATTAATAAAATCCACAAACCGTACATGATAATAAATAGGGGCATTATGTGACAGCTTTAATTATTTTTTATGCACAAATAATCTTAACGTATCATTAGTTTCACATGCTGAACAGAGCCTCTTACATCAAGAGGCCAACTTCTAAAGAACTTTCCCTATACTAAATTATATGATTTATGTTCACTCATGGATTGTAAAATAAAAGCGAGTTGGTATTACATATTGATGCATTATTAAAATTGAATACAATGAAATCAGCTGTCCAGAGCGAAAGATTGTGCCTATTAACTTCGATGCAAATTTTCGAATTTCCATGAAACGAAGTTTGAACTGTGCGATGAAACGTCAATGAGTGATATTTTTTTAAAAAAAGGACATCAAAGCATTCGTACGCATCCGCATATTGTTAAAAATTCCTTTTTTTCTCCTAATATTATTAATTCGTAGGGCAGTAATATATCACATTGAAATATTAGGCTTTGAAATCTGAAAATATTAAAAATTTTATGCCTCACTAGTCATGTTATTTTGGCTTTTTGAGATCGAATATTTTAAAATAATTTCTTAGAACTCATCAATGGAGAACATTTGCACCAAGTATTATTTATTTATCTGTTTATTGTCTACAGTTTAAACCATTACATTGAAGAAAAGAATAAAATGTAATCCATAAGATGGAACAGAATACAATAATGCATTATTCTTAAATAACAAAAATATTAGGAGTAACATATTACATTATAATAACAATGACAAACAATAGCGATATTTTAACAATAATTTAATTGAAATTATTACACAAAATAACATATTGATTCTGATAATAACACAATCAATTATTCAACATCTAATAGTTTTAAGGAACTGCGAGCCAAATGAGTCAATGAATCAATGAGTAAAACATATTTGGCTTTTATATATAAATACTTGGCTTAAAATAATCCAATACCTCTATATAAATAACGTCGTTTTGTATGTCGAAATGTGTCATGACGAGAAGTCGGGCCATACACCATCACAACACCAGAGGCAAGAACAACTACCGTATCGGTCAACATGGAACGAGTTCATGAACACCTGTCATCATAGGCAGGTGTACATATCACCAACAGCCTCCCAATTTCATAAAAAGACGGAACAAAAACGTTTTTCAGTAAGCACAGGTTTCAGAGGGTTTCAGAAGTGAGGGGGTTGACTGAAAGAGATTTTAAAGGTGTCGATGAATATCGAAATTATTTTAGGAAAACAGAAAACAGAGTAACTAAACTGGAATACCCATTTTAAAATTTATACTGAGTGGGTGCACTTAGAAATTGAATGTTTTACTATAGACCAATTGTAAAATGTTGTCAAATACAAACAAGGATTTATTATTACGGTATAATTTTCTATGGCATGAGATTTATATGCCCCTCCCTAACCTTTTTTCACATAATATAAAAAATTAATCCCAGACTAACCCCCACATTGTAGGGTAGTAAATACTTCATATGAGTAGGTGGCCATTTTTGGCCGACATCTTGTTTATTTATAATTAAAAAAAAAACTAATATCTCGAAAACAAAAATTATGTTTTAAAGCGGATTACGGAATTGATTCTGCATGAAAAATCTTTTGAGTAGGAAGGGTCACAGCACCGCTATTACAATTGAAACATGTTAGCTTAATTTAAAATGGCAGATCCAAGATGGTGTGCAAAGATTTTAAATCGGTGAAAATCGCGTGAAAATGGTTTAACCGTTGGTGGTTACTTGTCATTATCTAATTTTATTTTGACATTATAGTTTAATTTTTTTAATGAATGATATTGCAATTTGTTTAAAAATAAAATGTTTAAGAGCCCTATTAGTTAAGGAATTAATCAAAATTAGAAGCCAAATGCGGCATTGAAACAAGTGTAAACATCTAGTTTAAAATTATAGGTAACGAAACCAATTTTATGTTTGAAAAACATATTTATGTGCAATGTGACTGATCTAATATGGCTACCAAAAGTGACCACCCAATCAAAATTAAAGTACTTACAACCCAAAAATATTTGGGGGAAAAAGTCTGGGATTGATAGTTCATAATATGTGAGTAAAGGTGATGGGGAGGGTAATTTAAAACTCACCCTGCATATTACTGCAAATAAAATAGAAAACGGAGTTTATAATTGCCCCCTTGTCCTTGAAATTGCCGATAATTATATAACAGTAGTAGTACGTTATGCGATATTATTATTTAACATAACTGTTTTCAAACAAATGTAGCAAAATATTTATACAGGAAATAAACCGTATGTATATATTTATAATATAGTATATATATATATATATATATATATATATATATATATATATATATATATAAAAGCCAAAACCCATTGACTGACTGATCACAGTTTCTCAAAAACTATAAGGCTTAGAGCCATGAAACTCGGCACAAATATTCCTTACAGGCTCTAGATGCGTACTAAGAAAGGATTTTGCAATATTTTGTCTCTAAAGGCCTAAATATGGTATATTATAAAATATAATATGGTGGCCACTTTTAGCCATCGATGTAAATAAATAAAACTTATTTACATACCTTTTTACCTTTTACCTTCGGCGTCGTCTCGTTGACCGTGGAATCACAGCATGAGACCAGTCAGTGTTAATGAGCTATAAGCCCAGGTTAGATAGGATCAAACAAGGTTAATTGTAGGTACATGTAGGTTAGGTTAGGTAAGGAGTTAAGGTGGTGCCAAAAACTCATCAATAGTGTAAAAACACTGTGAGACAAGATATTGCTTCAGGGTCATTTTAAACTTAGAGAAAGGTTGAATAGCTTTAATGTTTGCCGGAAGTTTTTGAAAAAGTTTAGGCCCTATAAAATTAAGTTTTTCCTCAGACATTGACAAATTATGTGAGATGGCAGTTCTATTATTTCTATTTCTAGTATTGTAATTATGGACAGGAGTACTTGCTAATTGATTGGTTTTCTTGACATACAAAATTGTTTCATAAATATAAAGACATGGTACAGTTAAGATATTAAGTTGCTTGAAAATATCAGAACAATGGACTCTAGCTCTAAGTCTAAAAATACACCTGATAGCTCTTTTCTGCAGTTTAAAAATGGTTTCTAAGTTACGTTTTGATGATCTGCCCCAAAGGATAATAGAGTAACTGATATGTGATTCTACTAAGCTATGATACACAAGTTTTGAAAGACTTAAATTACCAAAATTGGAGATGTGTCTCAGGACGAACAGGCCCGCCGAGAGCTTTACACTGAGCTGGCTGACATGCTCATTCCAGTCTAGGCTTTCGTCCAGAATCATTCCCAAGAATTTAGTTGATCTCAAGCCTAACAGCTGGGTGTCCCCAACTGTTAGGTGAGGGTAATCTGAGCTCACAATTTGTCTCTGTTTTGTTTAAAAAGGATGTAATTGGTTTTGTTGGGATTAAGAGAGAGTTTGTTGTCAGAAAAATACTGAGCAAGATCATTGATTTGAATAAAAGATTCAATTTCCAACTTTTTGAAATCTTGGTTCTTTGTGAGAAGAGTAGTGTCGTCGGCATAAATGATCAGATCATCTGAGGTTAAAAAATTTTGGATATCATTGATGTACATGAGGAAGAGGAGGGGCCCAAGTATAGAGCCTTGCGGCACTCCATACCTTACCTCATGCACATCAGATAAAACGGAAAACTTTGAACTTGAATTTTTGAAGACGTCTATTTCCGTAACCTGTTTTCTGCCCAGCATGTACGATTCGAGCCACCTCAGAACCTCGTTTCTAATGCCTAGGCAGGCAACCTTTTCAGATAGGATGGAAGGGTCAACACAGTCGAATGCTTTGGATAAATCAGCAAAGCACCCGACTAGGCTGCCCCCTCCATCCAAGGTACCCAAACAGTCTGTAACAAATTGGATAAGAGCAGATTTGGTGGACAAGTTTTTTCTGAAACCGAATTGTCTTTGGAAAAAAAGAGAGTTTGATTCAAGAAATGAGATGAGTTGATTGTACACTACCTTCTCTAGAACCTTTGAAATGGCCGGAAGGAGTGAAATTGGTCGATAGTTGGACACTTCCTGGTCATTGTCTTTTTTGAAAATTGGTTTTACCTTAGCAACTTTAAAGATTTCAGGAAAAGTGCCATTAACCAGAGAGCAGTTAATTATATGAGAAAGAGGTTCGGCTAGCTCCTCCCTGCAGAACTTGATGGTTCTCATCGAGATGCCATCAATCCCACAGAACTACTATTTTTAAGCTGTTTAATAATATTCAAGATCTCTTTACTATCAACAGTGCTGAAATTTGAAAAAGTCTGATCTGCCTCCAATCTAAACCCGGAGAACAGTTTAGTTCCCGTCACCGAGTGTAGATCAGAAGCTACATTGGCAAAGTAGGAATTGAAGGCATCGCCAACTTCGGTGGGTTCTGATAAAAGAACCCCATTCAGTTCTAATTTGATATTCTTGGGTGGCTTTTTAACTGCTCCTCTGTTTCCATTAATTATTTTCCAAGCCTCGGCGGACCTGTTCTCCGCGAGACACAACCTGTCAAGAATGTGGTTAGATTTTGCATTTTTTATTTTATCTCTGTACTGTTTTTAGATCTATTGTATATTAGTTTACTACTGTCGTCTTTCCTAGCTCTCCACACATCATATTGGTCCCTGAGCTCATTTTTATGATTGATGATATCTTGACTGACCCAGGGACAGCTTTTGGCTTTAAAATTGTGTTTTTTAGAAGAAAGTTCTATAGGACAGGAAATATCAAACAGATATGACAGTTGAGTCATGAAGGTCTCAAATTTGCTGTTGACGTCTGGGGAACTGTAAACCTCAGCCCAGCTATGAAGCCGGAGCCGAGTTTTAAGTTCATCCAGGTTGGAAGTTTTTAGGTTTCTGCGAAAACTACTGGAACTACTAGAAACTTTATCAATTGAAGTTTGATAAGAAATAAGTTGGGCGGTGTGGTCAGATATGAAAGGTTCAATTATGGAGTTATATGAAGGTATGAGATTGACTAGAAAGTTATCAATACAGTTCTCAGAAGTCTGGGATATTCTAGTAGGTTCATGAAAAACAACAGTAAGCCCAAGGCTTATAAGCAAGTTATGAAAGTCAACTGCTTCAGGTTTGTCAGTATGGAAAGGAATGTTAAAGTCACCTCCAATGATGACATGGTCGGCAACTCGAGTTATGGAATCATAATAATCATTGAAAAGATCGAAAAACGTTTCCAAGTCACCATCTGGGCTGCGGTAAACCGCAGAAAAAAACAACCCTATTACCATTCATTTGAAGCTGGATCTCAGTGGCCTCAAAATGCAAGTCCTCAGACAACCTTTCTCCGACGGATAATATTTTGAAATCCCGTAGGGCACTGTTGCGCCGGACAAAAATGCCGACACCACCTTTGATCTTTGATTGCCTACACCAAAAATTGATGAGGTCATATCCATCGAGAGAAAATTGCTCAGCCTGTGGCGGGGTAAGTCCCAGCTCAGTGACCAAAAAGATGTCGGGAGCTTCTTCTGAAAGTAAAAACTCTACTTGGTCTCTTTTCTTACTAATTCTATCGACATTGAGATGCAAAATCTTTACATTATTTGATATCTCTAATATTATAATTATTACTTTTCAAATTATGAGATTTCAATCTACCTAACCTAACCTGATTTTGATTGTCTAGTTTTTTGCACTTAAGCTAATATATGTCGCAATCAAGTCGCAGAGAACTTCTTTACCATCATTTGATAGATGGAGACCATGTTTAGTAAACCCTTCTTTACCTACCAGACAGTTGACAGCTAGAAAGCCCCATTTCCTTTGGGCACACATTTGGTAAAGTCCCTTGTTCAATTGGTCCACTTTAGAATTAAGTGAGGGCTTATCATGACGGTAAGGTACCTCTACAAAAATAACATTGTCGATAGAAAGATTGTGTTCTACCTCTTGTATTTTACCAAATATTTTTTCAAAGTCACCGTGCTCTATGTCGTTTGAGCCACCCTGCAGCACAATCCAGTCCTTCCCCCCACCAGCATCGATGCCATCACCTTCAGCCATTCGTCCAGCAACATCGAGGAGTGAGACGAGCGAAGCCCCAGGGTAGACTGTCGCACACACTTTGTAGTCTTTGCTTAGTTTACTAGACAACTTGACCCCGCATGACCTACCTTGGCTGTCAGATATCATTGCAACCTTTTTAATGCTAGGCCTACTAGAGGTTTTTCCGCATGCAGCCTTCTTGTGTTTGTTCGACTTTGGGCGGGCAGGTGTAGGTGTTACCACAGGGGCACTGTCAGTTATCTGCTTCACGTTGGGAACCTTGGAGACGGGTGAACTCATGTTTGATAAGGATTCATTTGCATTGCTACTCAAATTTGCAACCTTGGATTCAGCTCTACTTAAATCCAACAAAGGACTACTTAAATCTAACAAAGAACCATTTACATTGTCACTAAACCTAACTATATTACCTTTATCATGGTTATCAATACCTTCATTAGGCCTACTTATTGTTTCCGAAGACAGTCTAGTCTCACTTTTGGCTGTTTGGAGTCTTAAAATCTCACTTTTGCAATTTTCAAGTTCAGTCCTAAAATTATTTATCACATTGTCCCTCATTGTATTTATGCTAATTTCAGTACAGCTCGGGCAGAGCCAAGGATCCTTTTTTGCTATTAATCTAAAGACAGACTCTTTTTAGACCAGAACATTCCCTTTCTGAGTGATACCAGATCCCACAAGCATCACACAAAATAGATTCCCTATCATCTACCACTACTTTACATTTTCCACATGGATCAGGCATTGTCAATTGCAGACAAAATACAGAAATGAATAGATCAATATGACACAAATATTAACATAAACAAATGACAACATATAAAGCCTACCTAAAACTAACCTAGTAATTCAGGGACTTAAAAATCTACAGGCCTGAATAGCGTTGCGTTACTATCAATAGGTCAAGAGTAGGCTACAAGACAAAATACATCACAATATGAAAGGTTACTTTGAATCAAATCACATAACAAATAAAAGAGAATAGGTTACAAGCAGGTCACAATATGAATTTTTAGTACGGTAAAAAAAGATTTGCCTAGGCCTACGTTCCAGTTATCTACATTGAAAGCATCGTCCACTTTGAATTGGTTATAAGTTATAAGCCACTCCAAGCTGTGCGGAAAATAATAGGTATACTCATTAGCCAGTAGGCACTAAAAGTTAAGGGAGTAAAAGTGGATCACTACCAATAGGTCAAGCACAAGATAAAAGACAATTACATTATAATGAAAAAGTTAAAATTTGCAATTGAGTCACTACACATAACAAATAAAAGGGGATACAGGCAGGTTAAAATACAAATTTTCTAAGCAAGTACCTATATGCCGAAGCTAGTAAGTTCCAGCTATCCAGATAGAAGGTAGAATTTATGCTATGTCAAGGGTACCTAATTAAGTGCATACAACTGGGTAGCCAAGAATTATGTTTGAGAAAAACGTTGTCCCCCTACATAGGGCCAGGAGTTAAAAAGCTAAGTTGCACGAAAATGAGCTAGGCCTACAAAGTTAATACTTACGAAAACTGAGTTTCTGGGTTGGCAGGTTTGGTGAGTAATTGTAGGTTTGAAATGGAAAAAGTATGAGATAATATGGAATTTGATGAGGATATAGTAATTAATAGGAAAACTATGGAAAGATGAAGTGTGGTTTCAAGGACAAAGGTTGAGAAACAGGAAAGATTGGCTTTCCTGTCGGTGTCGATCTGGTCTCAGCTTCAACTTGCAATTTCTTCCAATATAATAAAGTTCCGGTAAAAAAACTATAACTTCACGGGATGCAAAAATACTTATAGTTATAGTTTATGACAGATAAAATGTGTAAAATGGTTTAAATGTAACAAAAACTTAGTTAAATGTGAGGAGCACTGTAGAGGGAGAAGTGAAGACTTGCAGGCAGGCCTGCCAACCCTGCCCTGGCCTGCCAACATCGATGCTTTTAGCTTTCAAAGCTTCATTTCTCAAAAGCCACAAGACTTTGGGCCATGAAACTTGGCACAATTGTTCTTTGAAGGCTTTAGATGCGAAAAAAGAAAGGTTTTAATCATATTCTTTCTCAGACGGCTAAAATAGATTATTTGAAAAAAATCAAAATGGCGGCCATTTTAGGTTTTCCTAACTATGGATGGGAGTCCTGTAGAATATTTTCAGGAAACAGAAAAAGTACGATAACTAATCTATTGAAAGGATAAAATTTAAAAGTTTAACGATAAACTTTTTTGGGATATAGGTTTTCGGCCAAGATATTTACCTCCTATTTTTTCTTACATTTTTCGGTTTATTTTCAAAAACTTGCTAAATTCAGATTGATGTCAAGTCGAAAATCCATCCTTAGTGTCTTCTTTGTTTTATATTCCGGGTTATCCTCATTCTCTGTATTGGGAAATTGGAGGAAGTTAGTTTATACCATTTGCAATCATGATGGAAACATGTTTAGAGGAAGCGTTACACTTTCTCATTTTCATCTAGAGTGGAATAATCTGCTGCATCTTAAGAGTTTAATTGCACGCACAAGACCCAAATAAATCAGTGCATTTGTTAATTATTTCTAAAAATTGCACAAGGCATAATATAATTGAATTAAAATGAGCTATCCTTTCAGCGGGCGAAGCTGCGGGTATATCTGCTAGTTTACACATATATATTTACAGTAAATATATTGTAATGTAAGCAAGTCACCATGTTGATGACCTCAAGTATAAATGTGATATTTATACTTCATAACATTTTTTAAAATCATGAAAACAGTTTGATAACATAGATGTGAGTTGAATAAATAAACCTATAAACTTAAATACTAGGCGAAATGTGTTTGCGAGAATAGCTCTTATATATACACATCAGATTGGCATTACTGTGGCCTGGTGGTGTTTTACTGCCTTACGTTGTAATAAATACCAATCAGAATCCCGTTCTTCACAATAAACGACTCTCTGGATGGCTTCTTCTCGATTTGCCGTATATTTTCACGCAATAAAATTCACTGCGACGTTAAAAGAAAAACGTTTTTGCTTGTATTATTCTAGGAATGTCTCTTATCGAAATCAGTTTTAGAAAAATAAGATATTTTTTTATTAAATTACTTTAAATCTTTTGGTATAGGTGTAGGTATAGGTATTTACATACCATTAATGTTTTATAAACATATGTTCTAAGCCAAATAGTTTTCCTAATTCACATTAGCAGTCCTTTTACTATATATTTCATAAGTTAAAGCTTATAATAATAATATTTTTGGGCCAATTAAAATAGTTAGAAAAGCTCCACGTAAGCAACCGCCTTGACGAAGTGATGAATAGACGGGAAGTATTGCCTCGCCAAACGCAATCTGAACGTATCGTTTGAGAAAGCCTGCATATCTAATTTCACCTAAAAATATCAAATATGAATGCCCTGATTTTTTGTTTGGTTTAACGAATAATACATAGTTAAATAATGTTTTTATTTGAATTGTCTCATTTTGTTGTATAGCTGTGTATAAATATGTGAATTTATTGATATTAATGGCAGTGCGATGACTCAAGTAAAGTAGTACAACTCAAATGAAATTTGGCACACACAGAGTAGTAATGTTTTAGATGAGTTCGTATACCAGCCCAATCAGACCACTC
This sequence comes from Flexamia atlantica, assembly GCA_035578135.1. Taxonomy (NCBI): domain Eukaryota; kingdom Metazoa; phylum Arthropoda; class Insecta; order Hemiptera; family Cicadellidae; genus Flexamia; species Flexamia atlantica. Next base: position 25,097,708 of record JAQJVK010000009.1, on the reverse strand, counting down.
GAAGGGGGAAAAATAAGGAGAATCAACCCCGTATATATTTTTTCTCCATGGAAAGACGGAAATAATAGCATAGTGCTCTACAGCGTTGCTCTATGTCTATACACACCACTTGGAAATTGTTATTGGCAAACCTAGTGCGTTGTCCCAATGTGTTACCCTTTTTTCAAATGTTTACATATTTTATCAACATATGTTAATAAAACATTGTATGTGGCTTCTTTCCGTTAAGATCTATATTAAAGGAGTCTAAAATTCCCCATTTTCATAATTTCCCAAATCTTCATTCCCTATGTTAATTTTAAGGAAAAAGAAACGACTTTATATTTTACTGATAGGGTTTGGGATATAGCATTTTAAATTCGCTGAGTAGGAAGGTCTGCTAACACGGGAGTATTTGTTTAACCGTCAATTTATGTTTAAATAAAATACCAGTATATCGAAGCCATTTTGGCGTTGATATACTCGTTTGGAAGCAAACCCCACGGGACATCCGCTTCCTGGCCCTTATTCTTCTCTCAGAGTTTTAATAGAATTAATAAAAAAATCTTTCTACTTTCATCACTTAGATAAGATCTATAATTATTACAACAACTATAAGTCCAAAAATGTGTAATCAGTAAAAATTCGAATATTTATAAACTATAAGCGTAAAATTTCTATTTTGTCTTCAAATAATTTCGAATAATTATGTCTTGAAATGATTTCGGTTATTGAAAAATTCGTTTTCTAAAAATGGCTAAGGATTGATTGAAATATAGTTAGGGCAGAAAATAGCTTATTCGGAGGGACGACTCTCCAAACAAATTGATTGCCATACAGGTTCGGGTAAACATTTGTAAAAGGTCATAAGCTGGTGACAACCACTATCCTAGAAAACCCATTGCTGGTATTCTTTTTCAACATAATCTCTGAACCTATTTGAAAGCCATGACAAAACATTTTAAAAATTATTTATGTCGAGGAAAATTTATCCAAAACAATTATTAATGGCACTGTCTAAAATATCCTGTTGTATTTTTTATTTTATATTAAAGGTATAAAGGCGACTTTTGCAGCGGATTTTGAACAAACTACTGATTAACGTCTTTAAAATCTTTTAGCAAACGGATGTTAGCCTTTTATGGGACTCTATTTTGTGCATGAACTCAGAAACCCTTGAGAAGCCCCCAAAGTGTAATTATGGACCATTTAAGTTACGTTCAAGAGCAAATACCCTCGTTGCAGCAGACCTGCATACACAGCGAATTTCAAATGCGAAAAAATATTTCCATCCAATATATGATATATGATATAATGAAAATATAGAATTTGTTTTGATTCCTATAAGGATAACATGGGGAAAGAGTACGCGTTTGCTGCCACGAAAATGAAAACTTAGGGGATTTCAGACTAAAATACACTTGATCTCATCTAGTTGAAGCCACAAACCAAGATTTATTGAGATATATTGAGAAATAAGCGCGATGTAGAATTCTACTTATTTCCCATAATGTTAACATTGGGACAACGTTCTGTATTTACCACTTTCAATATCTCGGTAACCAATGGACATAGAGCTATGATTCAGAATACTAAATTGTTTGTTTTTCAAGCTGAATTCAAAGGTGAAATCCAAAACTGGATAATTTTTTTTCTATGTGAAAAGCTCAAAAACTAAATTTTTTGGGGGGGTTATCCCCCTTTACCCCCCCTTCTCCAATCAGGCTGGTTTACGAACTAGTCTAATTGATTACCACTTTGTACGTCTTTACCAAATTTTATAAAGATCGGACCATTTTCGCGGCCGCTGTCGTGCTAACAGACTCTCTCTCTCACACACACACACACACACACACACACACACACACACACACACACACACACACACACACAAACACACACACACACACACACACACACACACACACACACACACACACACACACACACACACACACACATATATATATATATATATATATATATATATATATAAATTCAAACGAATGGTGTTTTTTGCATCTGGGGGCCCCAAAACGAAAAGTCATCATGGTCTTAGGCTTAGGTATACCGTGAGACCTACGGTAATACCTTCTTCCCTTTAGGAGAAATTCGCTAATAAAAAGAAAAAGTCTATAATCTATTAAAAAAAAACTTGCAACTAATTTTACAAATTATTCTTCTTTATAAAAATACAGGCGGATGGTTTGTTTTTACTATTGTTCTGCATAAAAATCCATGTATGCTATATTTTACATGTGACTAATTTTTTTTCCAAATGAGACTATTGTTATTGGTCTATGGCACAACGCTATGCCTGTGGAATATTTTACTAACATCTCTATCCTAATAATCGTCGCATAACAAACATGCGGCTAATATTTTTAACAGTTCGTTCAGGTTATACTACACTGTGCTATTATTGGTACTATTGATACAGCATTTTCTATTAAAAAATACTTAAAGTTACAGGTGGTCTTTCTTAAAGGACAAATAGCAAAACTACTATAAAAAATTACATTACTCATAATCATACAATATTTTAAACATAAAAATGCGAATGTAAAAATGTAGATATTTACTTGCCATTAAATTTTGCATTTTAACCAAAATTATTAATTAAGCACCTTGTAGCACGTTTATTGATAAACAAACAGTTTGTCTGAGAACAGTAAACAGTTTTGCATTCTTATAATAAGATAAAATGGCTTTATCATAAATTTTCATTTTAAACCAACAATTACGTTTTGAAATCACGGCATCATGCACAAAGTAAACAGGAAGCGTTTACATGAGAGGTTGCTCTAATGCGTTTGCTTCCTTTTGCAAATTTACATTGCTAGAGTGTTTTGCGGAAATGAATAAGCCAATGAAGGCTAGTAGGCCGGATACAGGACATCTTATATACTGCCTTCTAAGTAACCGTATTAGTTTAATGCCTTTGCTCCAAGCATAATGTTTTTATTACTGTGTGCCTGTACCACACCGAAACATATTTAATGCATATATCGAATTCATATTTTTTTTGATTTTCTTTAAATACACTACCTTTGTAGTTTACGTTGGTGTTTCAAGGATTGTTGTGTTAGTTTTATAAAAATATACGCTTCAAAATTTTTTTTTATTTTCCTCCCTTTTACGTGTCTCTTCCACTATTTGCACGTGGGAGGAGTAAAAAGCATAAGCGGTTTCGTTTGATATTTATGTATATATTTTTCTAAAAGTTTGTCATTAAAAAAGTGTATTTTTGTACAATTAACTCTTGAGTTACTGATAAACATCAAAAGTTATACTAACCATATTTACTGTAACCTATTATTCATAGAATTTCCAGAAGATAGCAAACGTATTAATAATCAAATATAACAGTTCATAAATTAAAAAAATGTTATAACTGATATCTTCGAGGAAATGTCCGCTAATCAAAATATCTACGTAAATAGAAAACCAAATTACATATTTTTTTTAAATTTTACTAAATATTTCCTGTTAATGTTTTCCAGCGTATGCTATTAAATCTCGGTGTAGGGATTTGTACAGGTCACAACTAATATCGTAGAAAAGCGACTTTGTAAACTATGTACGCACTAACTAATTACGCAAGCACCTATGTAACAACGCATGTACTAATTTTAATATGTAGCTAAGTAAATAAATACTGGAAATTAAAGTACCCCATATAGCACACGACATTGCTGCACCCACTCAGCGCTGGGTGAGGGATTGCTTACTCAGGTGTAATTATAGGGAGTATTAGAGTTGGGGCTTACAGAGGGTTGTTGTACTGCTAAACCTCAGGCAACTTTCAACATTAACGTGTAACTCTAGGACTTTGATCAACACTAATATTGTAAAATACAGCTAGGCCACATTTACTTGAATTCTCCGTTTACTTAATATTACCCCAAGCTCTCACTGAATTTCTTAAAGGTCTGTTGTTGATTTGATAACGTATACTTATTTTAATTTATATTATGATAAAAATAAAAATTTAGCAAACAATGCTATGATAAAAACCGTATTTTATTAACATTTAGGAAAAACTTTCATACGTCGTGCATTGTGCAGGTAATAAGCGTGTTGGAACTCCGGTGATAATTATGACAGTATAAATTACTTCTACGTAACTAATAAACAAATTATAAGTTATCTTCAAAAATGTAGAATTCAGGGAAAGCAAACATAGATAATTTCTTAAAAATAAAGAAACTAATTCTATCCCAAAGTGGGGTATTATGGGGTCAGCCCCAAATTTTAAAACGTAAACCCCTCTCGAGTGGCCCCTCTTCTTTAAGGACTTTCCAATAGGAATCAAACACTCTAAGGTCACCATCGATATTACATCCCTAAAGCTAGCAGGGATTTCAAAAATTGTGATGAGCATAAGTGAGGCTACTCCATCTTACCTTTCATACAGGTTAAGTAGACAAACATAATTAATAGTAATATTATAAGATAGAAAAAAGGCTTTTAAAACGGATTCTCGATTTTTCCTTACCTCAAAAGAAGGAGTATTTATGAGCACTCCCAAATGTTCAACCAACACTTCTATCGATTGCACTTTAATTTTGAAATCAACAAAACATATAATTGTAACATATCAAACGTAACATATCAACGTAACATACCAAAATTTTAGGTATTTAAAGAACTTAAAATATGCAAGTACAGTGCTTATTCACACATTTTCAATATCTAAAACCTTAGTAATTCATTTACTGGAACTTAGTGGGCTTAGCTAGAGTTTAAGTTTCAACATGAAATCCGTTCAAAAGATACAATGGGAACCCACAATTAATTTTGAATTGCCAACCATTTTTGTCGGGGATGTGATATCGAACCTCAGGTTAGTGTCATGGAACTTTTCTTGACAAACTCAAAAAAATAGGGGTGAGTAGTTTTTAAGGGCAATAAAGGTGTGCACTAGTGTTAGGGTTCTAAACCTCCACTGTAACACATCCTTACAATCAAAGGTAGAAACAACTTTATTTCACGAAAAATTACAAATCTAGAAGAAAAATATTAGACTGATAAATTAAATCTCTCACTTCTTTTAATGTAATTGCGTGGATTTTGTATTTACGTTTATTGAGAAGGCAGAGTCAATTTCTTGCATTGTGCAGGTAAGGGTTTGTACTAAACGTGGTGGTACTCCGGGGATGTTTGCCACCCGCGGACTTCGTGATGAAGTGCCCAAATCTCCTGGGAAAACAGTGTAAGTGAATTTATTCTTTTAATACAACACTAAGTGACCAGTATAACTTTCCACTTCATGAATTGTCCTACGTTCAATGGGAATGTGTTGTAGTTTTTTGGTTTCACACCATAAGCTCGGCTTAGATGTTGGGTACCTTATTTAGACAGTTTACTTATCTATTTGAGTTTGGAAATATTAAATGGCCGTTAATATTTTAGATAGAACAAGAAAATCATGAAATAGTAGTTTATGCAACGATTGTATAATGAATGCCTTTAAGCCACGAGTGAGATGTAAGTTAGAACACGAGCGAAGCGAGTGTTCTAAATATCTCACGAGTGGCTTAAAGGCATAATACAATCGTTGCATACACTATTTTATCTACGACCAACAATATACGACAAAATTTCCCCCGAAGTTGAACAAAACTCATGACCTTTACTAATGATGGAATAGGTCATCTAAAATTTGAGGTTAGGCAAATAAGCAGACTGAACCATGAATCGTTGTGGAATAATCAGCTGATGGGATAAGTAAACTCAAACATGAATCGTAATGCAACAATCAGCTGATGTGCGAATTGCGTAATTGTTATTATGACACTACTTTCGTCAAATGCCGAGCTCTCATTGGTCTAGAACCAGTACTCTAAAGTGACTCCAGTACTCTAAAGTCGTCATTAGAGTACTGCTTGGTTTTTGGTGTTTTAATGTATATCATTATAATGTTTATTGTAATACCATAATTGGTGATTATTGCAATGGTCGTAGATAAATAATATTATTTAACATTAACATTATTTCCTACTTCGATATTTATTTAGCTAGTTAAAATATAGCACACATTAATCAGCACATTATTTAGGAATTACAACCAGATATACGCTTAGCTAGACCTTCATCCCGCATGAAACCTAGTATGATGAAAAAAAATGAAACAGAAAAACATATTTTAAAATAACATTCTCAACTAAGGACCGTATGTGGCGAAAAGAAAAATGATAAGATTTTCAAGTTCTTCTGTAATTTTGTCTATTAGTAAATAACGATCTTATCATATTATTATATTTAACATTATATTATATTTTTGAATTTTATACACGCAAATTTTTGTTAAAATTATATTTTTAACATTTATTTCATCGTAATGGTATTATATAATTTTAATCATAAATAGTAACAATTTTAGGCAATGTTTTAATTACATCGCACCATTTCAAGAATATACTTATAAATAGATTATTTGATTTTATATGTAACTAGTAGATATACCCGCAGCTTCGCCTGCTGAAAGGGTAACAAATTTTAACCCTGGGGGGCTGGTAATTCCACTCTGTCCCTCTTGATTAGCAAATGTTATGAATTAGTATCCTCCAATTGGCCAATACAGAGAATGAGCGTTAACCCGGGATATAAAACAAAAACGCTAAGGGCAGGTTTTAAACTGAACATAAATCTGAATTTAGCGCGTTTTTTTTAAGTTGACGGAAAATTGTAAGAAAAAGTGTAGAGACGATAAATGCCATGGCCAAAAACTATATCCCAAGCGTTTTTCAATCAAATTGGAGATCAGGTTACTTTGCTATCGATAAGGCAAAATATTGTAGTGATAGTCTGTGTTTTAGAACTGTAATCCCCATCACTTAAGCAAACCCTTTTAAATTATAATTTTGGAAACTCCGACTCTAGTGCATATACATATGCTCGAAATGAAAGATCCATACTAAGTCTTAAAGATTATAGTTTAAATACTTATTTATTTAAAAGACGGACAGCAAATTTTACCAAAGTGGGAACCCAAAATAGTACTTCGGGCAGGTCGTACAACGCGAGTAGTTCAAGTTGCATATTTGACTAATATTATATAGTGGGTGGCCGTAATAAATTTGTAGACTTTATTCATTTAGTAGATTGAATCTCGTATCTTTCCTATTCCATGAACATATTCTATAGGCCTCCCATCCATAGTTTAAAAATCTGAAATGACCGCCATTTTGAATTTTATTATACACTCTATTTTAGCCATCTGAGAGAAAATATTTTTAAAACCTTTTTTCGCTTACACCTAGAAACTATAAACAGTATTTGTGCCAAGTTTCATGGCCCAAAGTCTTGTAGTTTTTGAGAAAGTAGACTTTGAAAGCAAAAATTGGCGCCATTTTGAATTTTATAATATACTATATTCAAGCATTTTTAAAGAAAATATTGCAAATTAAAACCCTTTCTTAGTACGCATCTAGAGCATGTAGAGAATATCTTTGCCAAGTTTCATAGCTCTAAGCATTATAGTTTTTTAGAAACTGCGATCAGTCAGTCAGTCAATGGGTTTTGGCTTTTTTATACCGGGTGTCTCACCTAAAGTGAACCAATAGCTAACTTTTTTATTATAAATCTGACAAAGAACTTCTTATGGAGTACTTACCTTAATTTTTAACGCTGCTTTTTGGAGTCACTTTGAAATTTAAAAATATGGCCGCCATTTTCCAATATGGCGGACAACTTCGGTTTTTCTTATGGAACACTATATTTTAGGGCGTTTTTGGATTTAACGCTTAATTTTAGGAAATTTTTACTCTTTCTCATTTTTTCCTAAACTCAGTGGTTCAGCAGATATGAGCAGTTAAAGTTTGACTTTTCCTCATTTAAAATGCATTGTGTCCATGTAACTGTGCCATCCCATGTATTCCTTATGGAGTAAAATTATATTCAAAGTAACTTATTTCCACGATTAAATCTCGACTAAAAATTATTTTATGATTAAATCTCAACTAAACTAAAATTTTTAGGCACTTTATTATATGGTATCTTTTATTAAACCCAACCGTTTTCGATATACAGACTACCAACAATTTCCCAATGCATTTTACGTGGGGAAAAATGTAAATTTAACTGTTCATACCTCCTTAATCATTGGGTTTAGGAACAAATTATAAAGAATAAAACGTTTCTAAAATTAAGAGTAGAATCCAAAAACGCCCTAAAATATAAGGTGTTCCATAAGAAAAATCAAAGTTACCCGCCATATTGGAAAATGGCGGCCATATTTTTAATTTTCGAAGTGACTCCAAAAATCAGCATTAAAAATTAAGGGAAGTGCCCCATAAGAAGTTCTTTGTCAGATTTATAATAAAAAAGTTAGCTATTGGTTCACTTTAGCTGAGACCCGGTATATATAGAAGACATCAGTGCAGTTCAGTGTAGTTCATCAGTGAGGGCAATTTGAAATTTCATATTAATTGAAACTACATATTAATGATTCTTTTTTGAGATTGTTAAACGAGTGTCGATAGTCTTTGGAAAGTAAGATTTGGCACACAATTGTTCAGTTTACTATTCACTATTGCAATACTAAATAAAATTACCAATACCCATACTCATGTTAAATATAATAATATTTGAAAGAAAAAAACATATAGAAAAAATGGAAATTACTATGACTCATTTATTTTAATTTTATTTAAAGTGTAAATTAGATAGACTTAGTAGGTGAATAAAAATTTTATAATTTTTTTGTCAGAGAGCCTTAATTTAATAATAAGCAAAGTTCACACCAAACTGGACACATATTGCAAAGCCGATGGTTAGTGCATATGTTTGGAGTGCTGGGCGTGGAAATTTCACTAAGTGCGCATTTTCGTTGCAAATATATTACAATTTTCATAAAAATAACCGAGATACACTATGTGCACAAGCGCGTAATATATAATGATAACAATAAAAAACTTTTTAATTTTGCCACAACGACCCTATTAAGGGTACTATGCCTTAAAAGTCCCACTCACGTTTTTACACATTTTAAAATATCGTTATTTTGGATTTATTGTATATCAAAAGGTAACTGATTATCACACCCAAGTAAACATGTGAACTAGCATAATTTCCCTTGGATAAAATGTCACAAAAAGTACACACCTACAAGAAGATAACTTCCACGTATGCTAATGCAATCTGACTACAATATGAGATGACACAGACCTGGGTCCAAGCTGCTGATTTATTCACGCTCCCTTCCCCATGTCGTTCTTTATTTAGCATAAATTAATTTTTTTCATTTTCAACTAATAATTTGCATAATTATTTATTTTAGAAGTAAATATAAATTCAAGTGGGAGTTTTCTTCATAAAGTTTTCTTATACACTGATCCACCATATGACGTATAGTTTAATTAAATTTTAATCTCAAACTTATTAAAAATTATTTCTTCTGTGAAATGTGATTATGATAAAGTAGACTCTTTTTCTTCATACGAAAAACGTAAAACTTATAGTCACCGTATTCAATAAAAAAGAAAAATTAAAGTTTTAATCAATCGATGAATAGATAGACCATTACAATACTATGGTTGGTACTTTTATAGGGATTCTCAGCATAACATAAACTAATTAAAATGTTCAGTCACAAGCGTGCACAAAATTTAACAGGATGAGAACGTCTGCCTAATCAAGAATCACAATTAATATTCTTCCCATAAAAAAGGATATGGGTAATCCATACAAAATACTGGCATTGCGATTAAAAGGCAGCATTATCCAGAAATTTAGGTCAGGGATTGAAATATTCTTTTACATTTATATAACAGTTAAAATTAAAACGATGTTTAAAGTCCTGCCTAAATTAAACACTTTGGCATATATTGAATTTAATTCTGTCATTCCTTTTTTAAATTACCGTAATTTCTTTTTTAATTTAACCATATTTTCGGATTTAAGTTCTTTTTCACAAACCAATTAACATATTTTAGGTTTTCAGTTCTGGTTCACAATTCTTAATTTTATAAACAAATGTTAACAAAGAAACGTCACATGTCTTCAAATTTGTTTTTCCTTATAAATTAATAACACATTTTTACAAAATATATGATTTCTGAAATATTTAATGAGCTTGTTATCTTAATCCAGACCGCCAAAGTTTCTGATATTAAAGTATATGTTAAGACTAAATAAGATTTTATGTTATATTTCTAAGATTTGGTTCCAGTACAACACACGCTATTTTTAGGCAAATCTACATCCCCGAATCTTCAGCTATTGCAACAAAAGATTAAGGTATGTACGACATAGTATTCGGATACAGAGTCAACATGTGGTGGAGCTAGTGGGCTTATCGGATTATCGGAGCATTTCATCGCCGGGATGCCACGTACACCCTCGAATGTGTTGAAACATAGTCAAGTTTACCTGAAATATTCTACTAAATTTTCCTGCTATGTAGATTAATTATAAATATTGCAATGAGTGCAATTATAATCAATACTGTAGGCTTTCACCGTGTTTAAGCTATTCAATTTGAATGGTTAAACATCACATTTAAGACATTACTCTCATAAAACCTACTAAAGATGACATCTTACTTAAAAATATTTCTGCATATTAATTTTCAGAGTTTGTTGATAGTTAATAGCAACTGTTAAATTCATCTAAAATTTATATATACACAAGGTAAATACCAAAAACATTTTGATATTAGTGTCCATTTATGTAAATTACAATAATTTATTTATATAAATACATGTGTGAATCACAGAATGCAGAAACATATATTTCTTTAAAGGGATTAATAATTTAGGCCTACGATAAAAGGCACGCATGCGTTAATTTATTGCTTAAAATACCACAATTTGAATTAATCTTTCTCTTACATTATTCATCAAACTAATTGAAACAGATTTAGGATTTATTTAAAGCTTCAGTTAAATGTCAGATGCAAACGTAAACCCGAGTTTCAACAACAATAATTCAAGCAGTATTAAATTCATATTTATGTCACAGTTTGTTTAGTTCACAGATGTTTAATTTGGATCTGACGTGGTATTATGCAATCTGAAACAGTCACTCTTTTTACATTGAAGCAACGTTAAATCAATCAGCTAAACATCAATAATAAATAAAAAAACAGTTTTTCAATTTGTTGTTTGTAGTTCATGGTAAAGATAACAACTAAAATTCAAACGCAGTGTTGATAAATTTCAGACCTTAAGAAAATATATGTCAAATTAAATTATAAAACTAGGTAAAGGCTATTATGAATTAAAATAAAATTAGATAAGGAAATATTAAACAGAATTTTAACATTATATATTGTAAAGCAGTCTAGTGTAATTATAGCGTTGGATATAGAATGGAGAATGTCAAAAAACGTTTAGAAAAAGTTGGAACGTGCCTCCAACTTCTTACAGCTCACTGGATCATATTTCTATCACAAAATGTTTCACTGGGATCGTATTATCAAGTGATTTCCCTAAGAAAACGATTTATCTAAAATACTTGTCAAATTTTGTCACTGTATACCCAACATTAAGACAAGAAAACTAGTAAAAACAACTGCTTTAATGCCTCCTACAAACATTCGTGGGATTGGCACGAAGTGGAAGTCACAACGGCAGTTTTAAGAAAGGTAGCCTAGATGTGCATTGATCGTTGTAAGTTATCTAATGCTATAGCTTCATACTAGTAGTTTATGTACGGTCTTTATCCATCCTGGCATGGTTAATCGACATATTGTATATTTTTACTTTGTGGGCACGTTTTGTTGAAGTGAGGTGAAAATAAGTTGTTGATTATTGGAAATAAGGTTATTGAATCCGGACGCAATTTATCAATGGAATACACTTTAATTGTGTGAATTATAAATCTTAATGCTATTCAGACTATTTTATAAGGGGTTTTCCTCAAAGATATTTACAGATCATGGAAGCAGATATTGTTAAGTTTTTGGGAAAAGTCATGCGTTGTAACATATAAGCTAAAACATTGAGACAATGAGAAGTGAATAAAGTGAGCGGAAATTAAAAGAATGAATATTCAAACGTCACTTTGGAGTACGGGCTTATTTTGATAACTAATTTGACAAAATTTGCTGTGTGATGTAAATAGTTGGAACTATTTATTCATAATAAAACGAAGACCCACTCATATTGGAGTAAGACCTAACAATTTATATTTTTAGAGGTTGAGTTTGAGAATGTTCTTAAAGCACCTGTTCTAAAACTAGAAGCCTGGGCAAGTCCTATATATTTATATTAATATTGCCCAATGGGTGCAAGTGCCATTTGTCATTTCGCTATGAATAAATGACAAAACCTGACAAACCTTTGCCGTTTAGGATCAGGGTTTAGACTGTAAACCGATTTCCATCGATACGCAGCTAAGTTCCACTTCCGTTGAAATGCAGTCAGATTAAAATGAGACAACTGTTTTTATCAAAATAAGAACCCTTTAGCAATTTTTTAACCCATAACAATTTTAGTAACAATTTCAATTATTAAGATCCTTGAAGAGCTATTTATACACGAGACGTTAAACTGTGTGTTAAAAACCAAGAGAGTAATATTTTAACTCCTTGCTCAGTTAATAGCAGACTTTTATGCCCCTTGAGGCCAGTAAAACCCTAATATAACGCCAACTTGGACTATTCTTATTATCATAACTTTTATTTTATTTGAAACACCATGTACACCTTTTTTCATATTTATGAACATCTGAAGTTAACAGCTTTATTATTTTTGTATAGTTATTCTACTTTTATAATCTGAAAATAATTTTTTAATAAAACGCCATATGAAATTAGTTTTAGATGTTTAGGTAAACAGTCCATACCTAATTGGTGAATTTTTAATACTTCCTATTGTGTTCCGCATCGTTAAACATTTTATTGCAGGCCACGCGAAATGATGTGGAGAGAAGGAACAACCGACAAACCTTATCATCTTGGTAAATTTGCGTTTCAGGAGAAGATTATGTTATCGTGGTCCCGGTCTCGCGAGAGAACCGGGACCACGATTTTGTTGGAACGTTTCCTCACGCGTCAAAGGGCAATAATATTTTGATTATGTTCCTTTACTAAATGGGTTGAGGCGCAGTTGCACAGCCACGAAAACTGCCACGAGAAAGACAATGAGACAAGTTTCGAGGGAAAAAGGTAGTTTCAAGGTTCGGTACACCAGAAGTAAAATTATTTAAGACTGTGAAAGCCAGTATATAAGAAATATGCTTAAAGAAGTGATGCAAAAATTCTTCGTACAGCATTGGTTAATCCCTCGTTATAAGCCTCAAGCCATCCCAGTAGAGAGGACCAATAAAGTGATTGAAACAGTGATTGCACAATACCTGGAAGGTATGCAAACTAAATGGCATGTTTTGATACCGGAGTTTACTTTTGCAATTAACACCAGTCTTCACAGCTCTCCAGCGCATTCGCCAGCTTATCTTAATTGCGGGCGATAACTCAACGCCTCGTTTATTTTGTCGCTTCTGCAGATTGAAGCATTTGAGGTAAATCCAGAGGGACATAAGAAAAATTTATGAGATGGTGAAAAAAAATAGAATAAACTCATGGGAAACAAAAGGCCTTATTACATCCTCTGAAGAAGGATGTATACGCCTAAAGTAGGCGAAATTGTATAATTTAAGGCAAGACATCTTTTGGATGCAAGTAGGGAATTACCTGCTTATTTTGTGACAAGAGTTATTTTACGAGTCGTTAAAAAAGTCACCAAACATGGAAAAAGAAGTAAATTCAGGGACAGAGAACCCATACAAAATACTCTAAGAAATAAACCTGTTGGTAGATTGTTTACTTAGAAACGTTTACTATTGTTGTTTCTTTATGGAAAATTTGGACTGTTTATTGTTTATTGTTGTAGATTAGTCTGTTTTAATAGAAATGTTTTTTTGATTAAGTTTTTTTTCATATTTTACTTCGAAACAACAGACCATAATATTTAAATACATTTTTTAAAGGGGATAAGAATTGTTTTGATGTAGGGGTTGTTTCAGCTTTTATTTTGTTTTGTTAATATGTGTACACATTAATAAAACGAGGAGCTACAAAATACATAGTTGTTCCTTGTTTTGCCTAAGTTAATGCTAGAGAAGTACAAGGGACTGTTAAAATTGTTAAGAAAGCACCTTTCCTATGAAAATAAATTTTATTGGGAGAAGTAGTTGATGGTAAAGATATTATGGTTAGTTGTTTGGAACAGCGAGGATTATTATTTTTTCCTTTAAGAAAAGAGACAGTGCTATGTAACAAAATGTTCTTCCTCAAGTATCCAGGAGTTTTTTGTAACTCCACCGACAGAGAAAGTTTAGGACAAAGATGTACAGAAAAAAAGTCCTCATTGAAATTCCTTGAGGAAAAAGTTATAAGAAAATGTGCCGTAAGAAAATTGCCCAGTACTTTCGCTGGGGTGCTTGGTACTGAGTACATCCCCTATTATCCTTGCGTTTTTGCTACCCACCTTCTCCGGACCTGCCAGTCAGTTGGGCCTGAGTCCAACCCCACCGGGTTGACGAACGGCGGGGTTTGCACCTGGGCGAGTTGAACTGGGTGCCGCTGGTTGGCGCGCCAAGCCCTAGCAACCCACATCTGGGCGACCACGATGAAATGACAATGGAGGGTTGAAACCGTCCTCCATACCGTCGGAGGATGTATATTAACTAACGTTTTTGATTAAGTCTTGATCTGGCAGAGGAGCAGTAGAGACGAGAAGGCAAAGGAAGAGAAGCTGCGTATTGGAACAGTCGTGAGCCGCCCAGCACTTCGTGGGTCTTCAGGGTCAGGGACCAAAAACCACTGGGCATGAGGGACTTCTCAGAGGCCGCATCCAAGAGGGACCCCAGAACGTGACTGCATTGTCCTGGACAGCGGCCAAGAGGTTCGCCGTGTAGGAGCTCAGGCTACTGAGATTTGTTGCAGTTAGGTGTGCGAGTACTCGAGAATCGAGCTTTTTTCGAGCCGAGTATACACTACTCGGCCGTTTACCCGAAATTGGCACCTGCGAAAGAATATTACGGCCATTTTTCACAATGTCAATCCATCTTTAATGAATATAACTGAAACCTCGTTTGTTATGAACTTGAAGTAAAAAGTTCTTTTTAGTTATTAAAGACACATAAATTTTTTTATCACTCTATCTTTTCTAGTTTGAGGTTATTTATTATTACAACTCGTAAAAAAATTATTTTTGTTATACTTTAGAAACCATTCCAAAGAAATAAAAACTTAGTTTTTTTGTTGACAGTTACATCAATAAAAATGTACCTGTGTGAATAACTCAAAGGAAATGTAATCATGAATTGAGTCATGTAATTGGTCATGGCTTATAATTAGTGTTTTTATTTCATTTCAAACCCCAGGTAAGTCTTAAACACAAGTTAGGCTTGAAAAATATATCAAATCAAGAATTATTGTAAGTTTAAGTAAAAGGTTTTCTTTGTTTTGTTTTGGTATCATTTATTTGCATATCTTCTCTTAGTTCAATAACTCTTTTGAGTTTAATTACCTCGAAATTGTAATTTGTATTTAAGTAATGATAATATTTTTTTACCATTAGTAGAAACATGATGACTATTATATTATAAACTTAAAAAAAACTCGACTCAAAAAAAAGCTCGAAATTCGCGGGTATTTTTCAAAACTCGGCTCGACTCGACTCGACTTCAAAAATCACTACTCGCACACCCCTAGTTGCAGTAAAAGCTTTTGTACATTTTGTGGATAGTAGAATAATAAATGAATGTTGTTGATTCAGAAGCAATGAGTATAGTGAATACTAGAACCCTTTAAAACTCCTGTTAAAAGTTGAAAGTTTAGTATTGTATGAACGTATGAACAGGGTTTAATAGAAGAAAAATTTGTTATAAATCAGATTGTTCAGTTTCAAAGTCCATCGATGTAAATTAAAATCGCAAAGAAATAAACTTTCGTTAATATTAGAATGTTAGATTATAAATATTTTAAAGCTGTCTTTTCTCTGTCTAAGAAATCATAGATTGTGAATAAAATGTGTTTTTTTGATTTCACAAAAATTTAACAATGTCTAAAAATGTGTGACTCCTATATTCCAAATTCTTACTTTACATGGATCAAATGGGGCTATTAAACTAAATAGTTCAAATGTAATTTCTTTTATTTAGTGTTTAAGAAATTATTACTAATATCGTTTTTAATTAGTTTTAAGGAAATAAAAAATAATGCAATGGTTTACAAAGGCCAGTAAATGGTGCGAGCGAGCTGAATATATGCATACAGATAAGGCTTAACCATGCAAATATTGCCTGGCCAGAGAGGCAATATGAAAATCCAGACGGCTTTATCAAGTAAGAACTCAGACCTTCCTACAAATAATCCTACGATATCAGAAATATCATTTCATGAGAATGTTTTCCTCTAATTACTTTAGTACTATATAATTTGCAAACACATTTTAATCTGTAATACTAGAATAAAGTATAGCTTGTTCCAAACTCAAATAATATACAATTATAAATGAACAAATATAGGCAAACATATCCATTTGATGCATATTGAAGTATAATAAATACCTAAACTCCGTATTTTGATGTGTAAATATAAAATTGATAAGTAACTAAACACAATATTAATATATGTGTTGTTAAAATTAGCCATTAATTGATAGCTTTTATAAATAATATAAAATTAGACCAATTTTGTATAGCATAGAGACGGTTATCTGATTAGTTGATAGCAATAAATATTGTTGGGATATATTTTATGCCTCTCTTTTATGCCTCTATTTTTTCAAGATAGAAAATAATAATATATCTAGTATATATAATGGTTGCTTTTAAATCCTCCTATTCTAGTAGGATACATTTTATCCGAATGAATAAAGTATGAAGAAAAAAAACTTATACCACACAAAAAAAAGAAAATTAATTAAAATTATATAGATTTATTTAAGTGCGGATATGTTTTTAAAAATACTGGCTCATCCAACGATTGGTTAAACTATTTACACTTTGAATTTCTGTATGCTTTGAGCTAACAATATCATACCCAAAATTACAAAGTATAAAAGTGTTATCAAGTTTATGAAGATGCGATATCAGAGTGTCTGCTAACAATGTATGGTTGTATTGTCGAAGTTACTTCATATGATTAGCCAGTAGCGTGTGCATTTCTAGAATTTGATTATTTCTAGGCACAAATTACGCGGCTGGGCAAGTGCAAGAAGTAAGTTACTTGCCATCACTTAAAGAGTTGTTATTATTACAAAGTTTACAGATTTAGTTCATTGTTACCAATTGGGCAAACTAACCTTTACCTGTTACACACTAAGACCTCAATTGTTTTATTATTTTGGGCCATCGAAATAAACCTCTTACCTACTCTAAAAATAATATTATATTGTGACGCAGAGTTGATTTATTCTATCTATCCACAGTGGTAGAATCTAGAACAGGTCTATGTGTATGTATTTTCTGTCAGATGTGGGTAAAAATAAAAAATTGCAGAGCCAACTGAGCTGAAATCAATTTTTCATCGCAGCAAATGAAAAGTAACCTGGCTAACACATCGGCAAACCCTCTGGACTCAAATGTTCATTTTACCTGCTAGAGAGATCTAAATGTTCAAATACAGAAACGTAACGTATTGAAGCTGAGAATACTGCAATCGTTTAAAGAGCAAAAACAAGAATATCCGTTTCAGTGAATATTAATTTGAGACACTATAAAATCATCCAAACCAACCTGTGAGAGAACAGAAATAGGATGTAGTTTGTTTTAAATTTTATTTTTAACTACCTTTTTTAGATAGTTTATTAAATGAGAAACATTTTATAAACTTCCATATATTTTTTATACATAACAAAAGTATTATTTACTCATCCAAGAACTTGCACTTTTACTTCACAACAAACCCTCTATGTATGTGGAATATCTTACATTTTTTTATAGATTTTATCCGATCTTTTGTTGGTAATCCAATGCATTCATTCAATACTCAGTCAAAAATAATTATTACTAAATAAGATATTCACATATTAAAAAATAGTCTATAAAATTTTGAATTAATGCCAACAGTTTTAGGCATTCTACGTCTGTCTATAGCAAAATGATTTGGTTTAAAAGACCGCAGTAAATTATAAATGTCATACAATGGCGATGAGCTCTAAAAGTAAACCACATTTCCTTTGACTCCAATGAAAAAATATGAACGGTCACCAACATAAAATAACCACTGTGAAAGAAATGTCGTCAAAATGAATATGTCAACGAGTATAACATGAGACATTCTTTTGATGTGTACAATGAAAACCTTTTAACGGGACCGAAACTGGTCATACCCAATAATTTAGGGTCTGATATATTGACAGTCTGATATATTGATATCAATAGGAATACTTAAAAAATATTAACTAATTCAAATAAATCTTTTATTTTTGTAGGAGAATTTTTAATTTTTGCGCCCATACTTACTTGGTATCAAATATCTACAGCTATATGAATCATTTTGATTTGTTTATTTAAATCTTTCTAAAGTGGATATCATTTCAACTTAAGCGGAATAAACTGCGTAGTTTGAAGGAATTTTTATTACAGAAGTAGGCCTATATGGTCTGCTTAAAAAACTTATCTCAATCAGTTTTTTAGCTTAACCTGGAACATAAAGATAGAGACACAAAATCAATATTGTGGTATTACTAGTTGCTGCTACCATTGATTGCCCGTACTACAAGGTATTATCTGTAGTTAATTAAACTGGAATGTTTTCAATTCAGTATGAAATATGATAGCGTGAATGGTTTTAAATGTGGTGAAAGTGGAACCTTTCCTCTTAAGTTTTAAGAAATGTACTCTTCCATCAGTTGAAGCCCTAATAGTTATTCGCACAACTTATTTGAACAGATTTCCAAATACAAATATTCGGGACCTGAAGGTCATATTACAATTTTGTGAATAACTACTACTTAGTTATCAAGTTAAGACATTTTTTAGTACACGACTATGATTAAATAAGATATTACTTTACATAAGCTGATAGTGAAATATTAGGAATAGAAATTTAAAATTTAAAGTTTAGATAATCCTGAATGTAGGATAAGTAATATTGACATCGAGAGTAGCACAAAAGTATTTTTGTATAATTTACTAAGGTCTTTTTATAAATTCATTTAAACTGTAAACTGCATTGTAAGTAAAAAAAAAACAAACAAATTATATTTGTGTCCATTTTATACAGGATGTGAGAAGGGGAAGGAGATATTGTCTATCGGACATCTCATATCTGGAGTGGAATAAGTAGAACTGAGTATAACGGCAACTAAAAACCTGCCGCACCATTTATTAGCCATTCCGAAGACAATTTACACTTGCCGAAATGAATCACTCGATATAATACTTTAAATTGTTCAATACTTTTGAGAAAATAAATTGTTCAAAATAGAGTGATGAACTAAATAATACAATGGAATTTAGATAATTAATTTTCTGAATTTGAGGTAAACTCTTGACATATAACTAACTGTCCAAAAAGACATGTAGTAGTTCAGTAATTGTTCTGATTTATTAGTTTCTAAAACTCATAGGTGCTTCATTTGTGTATTTAGTTAATTTTAACAGAATATTTTGAATTCCCCAACCTGCGTATTTAAAGAGGTACGTAGGAAAAATTTCAAAGAAAAAATATTTCTTCAAATTAAATGTAGAATACAAGAATGAAATAAGATGCATGTGATATGACAAATCAGTTAGGCTGCCGTTCTGTAAAAATGGCGAAGAATTAAACAAATTAATCGTATTACATCTCTTAAAAGAAACATAAAACGAATAAAGCGGGCTCCTTTAAGAGGTTTACTCTCTGAAATTAAATATCAATTAAATATCAATGTTAGCTACTGAAACAATTGAAACATTAATGTTAGCTTTGACTGTCAAAAACCTTTTCATGTTGTTCAGCAGATAAAAAATAAATAAAATATGCTAATATATACATTATCTCCCTCACTCCAGTTTCCGTCTATATTCATTTTTTCCCTTAATCCATTATATCTTTAATGAACTATATTCAAACTTGATCCATGTATGTAAGTTTAAGTTCTTTTGCACAATTTAAACATAGCAGCCTTTTAATATTTTAATCTCAAAATCTTAAACCGTACCAAAACTTTGTAAACAAGCTAAAACGGTGAAAGGTTTGATGTACTTTTTATAAATTTACAGTGGTATTAAGTTCATGACATGACAAAGTAAGAAAAAGTAATTTTTTAGATAACAAAACAGCGAATTTTGGAGATATTTAGAATTTTCCATTTGTTTTGACTTAGTAACATTTGCATTTTCTTAAAAACCTAAAGGCACTGCGTATTTTTTGAAAAAAAAATTTTCTCTTCAGCCTGTTTACAATCATTTATAACATTAGCCGTTCTCGAGATAATAAGTAATGAAAGATAAAAATGTCTACTATTTTGAAATTGTGCAAATGTTAAACGCCATACCCCGCAAGAAAATAGTGTCTGTTTATATTCATGCCATGTATCAGGTTTGAATTTGGTTGCTCTATCGGTTTTTAAGTTGCGCTAAATTGTAGAAGTATATGTACATACCGATGGACAAAAACTGGAGCGAGATAGTCCTCATATGTAATTTATGTTTGGTTTGTTTTAGCCAGCAGAACATTCAGAAAAGATTTCGGACAGTCGAAGCTCTTAAGCATATCATTTTAAAGGCCTTCAAAATTCTGTAATTTACACAAATATTCCATAAGTTTTAGTTTTTTATTTATGAACAAAAAATTCCATTTTCCCATATAAAGTGCATGTTATTTACATGTCCATAGCAATACGGTCTGTGGGTACCCTTTGGTATTATGTACTGCATAAATAACATGCACTTTATATGGGAAAATCTAGTTTTTCGGCCATAACTAAAAAACTATAAAAGATAGAATACTTGTGTAAATGACAAAGTTGTAGGAATTTTGATGGTCTTTAAAATAATATACTTTTTGGCATAGGTTGCTATTTGAATTTTTTGATTTTCAGGTCTACCAACATTTTCAAAAAATAATTTTTTTCTGAAAATTTGATATTATCAAAACATTGTCATGTGACATATCGTAGTAATGATGAGGTAGCAAGGATTAAGGATTTCGAATCAAAACTGAAAAATATTTAATGGTTTAGAGAATACAGGGGTTTCCGTAAATATCGAGAATTTTCACAAAAATGGCCGCCATTTTGAAACGGATTGAGATAATTTAGTTCTGTTTTCACCAAAATGTTTCTTTTAACGAGACCTTTAAAATGATATAAAATTTGCTATAGGTTCATATAAGACAATTTGGAGATTCGACCTCATGACCTTCATTTCTGGAATACCCTGCAAATAAATCGCGATGAAAATATTTTTAATGAATTCTGCATAAGCAAATTAGTGGGGAATAATTTTATTTGGTGTTTCTACGTTAAACCATTCTCCCGTTACAATAGGTCGACGGGTGGTCTGACTCACCCTGTATATATTATAAATAGAGGAAAGCTAGAGATATTTTCATATTGGCATTTTTTCTTATGTTTGGTTAGAAATAAACGTACCTCGGTTGTGTAAATGTCCTGGCAGCTAATTAACTAAGATATTTGATTTAAAGTATTCATTTAAAAGCTTTATTTATTCAAACTGTTTAAAATTAATTATAAAAACCTAAAATATAGTTCAGGAAATACAGGGCGTTTTTTTAACGCAACACATTTTTAAGATTGAATAATGCACATATAAATATGAAATGAGTGTTTTTTCATTGATTTTTACATTTTATACATCCTATTATATAAGTTTGATCACATTTAGTTTACATTACATGCTCAAAACAGTCCGCCATTGGCATTTGTACAAAGTTATGTACTTTCCATCAAATTCCCAAACACGTGTTGCGAGGTATTTCATTGAATTTCTTGCATTAAATTTGTTGTTTGTATTGAGGTGCTGGATATCCTGTAAATTGTTTTCGTAGATCTTAATGTTTATGTATCCTCAAATAAAATAATATAGTAGGATCAAATCTGGGGATCTTGGGGGAAATAATTCTTCACCGATAAAATAAAGTTTTGGGTTGCGTTTTTAATGCATGTGTCTTCAAGCACGATAACTCGCGTAAAAGTGGTCCGATCTGAATGAAATTTGCCACAGACATGTAAAGTAGTATTATTCTACGAAAACAATTCAAAAGATATTCAGCACCTCAAAACGAACATAACAAATTTAATGCAATACATTCAAAGAGGTATGTTGCATCACATGTTCGGGAATTTGATGGAGAGAGCATAACTTTATACAAATGCCAATGACGGACTGTTTGAGCACATAATGTAAACTAAATGTGATCAAACTTAAATAATAGGGTAAATAAAATGTAAAGCTCAATAAAACAATACTCATTACATGTTTATAAACGTATTATTTAATCTTAAAAATGGGTTGCGTTAAAAAACACACTCTGTACTTACGTTTCCTAACGTTTGACCGTTTATTTGTTTATTTTAATTTGATTTGATACTTTTCAGAAATTATTATGGTTTAGTGAATTTACTTTTCTTCACCCAGATGTTATACATAAATATATATATCAAATAGAAAAATATTTCAAATAAAATATAAAATTAAATGAAATACTAAATAATATAATTGACAAATTACTGAGTAGTGGATTTACTTTTAATTTAATTTACTTCAAATGTGGAGAAATTAATAGGCGAAACTGCGTTTCCTAAATAAAAATAATAAACTTTCAGTTAAATTTAAAAACGTATTTAATTTCGAAATGTAATCGTTATGGTTGATGTTAAAAGGCTACTTTAAACAGTAATTTATACTAGTTTATCCCTCAACCCTAAAAGTGTTTAACTTCAAATCAAAGTTTGCACCAAGTCAAATATGAACTCACATGCATTACGCTAAGAAACTTCCTGTTTGCCAAGTTTCGCCTGCAGGGCAAGATGAAAATTAATCCTTTTTTAAAGCTTTTTCAGTTTAAATGTATTATCACGTAGTATATATATATATATATATATATATATACAATTTAACCGTGTGAAATGGAGCTTCTTATGGTCTCTCAGATAGGGGTTTCAAATTTAATTGTGAAAAATTAAATTTATGTTACCTGTAGCTTTATGGAAATGCTTAGCTATTAAAGTAATAATCCTATCTGAAAATGAAGCCTGATAAACCAATACCTCTGCAGCCGTACGTTATGCAGTGTTAGGGCCGGCCTTGAAAGCAAGACATTTGTATTCAACTAGCTCGCTATAAAGTCCACTAGACCTTTCCCCTTTCCTAACGATTACGAAATGTCCATGTCGCTGGCCCGGCCATGTCGGAATATCATCGGATTTATAAGAAAGAAATTATATTAACACATGTTTCAGAGTTTATGTAAAGAACAGATCATCAAGTACACACCACAATTAATTAATTACTCAAATTCCAAAACCGAATCCTTTTCGTAGCCACAAAATGTACTTAAAATGTCGGCATTAAAAACACAGCAAACCAACCAGGTTGAGCTAAACTATCGTAAACTCTTATTGTTTAAAATTAACTACCGATCCACAAACGTATAATCATATTTGGGGCTTTAATGCGTAATAACAGAGAAAAAAGCGTTTCTTTGATATTGAGCATTTTACTGAGTGGTGGAAATCAAAACCAATGTTTTATTTGAAATATCTCATCAACGTCGAGCCTGAGCTATATCTATGTAATGGTATATTTTAATTTCGTTCCATTACTACGGAATGATTTTTTTCTGTAAATTAAATTGTATTTCTGGAAATATACACATTTGAAGGGTTTTTGTGAGAGATAAGGTTGAATTTTCATTTTCACAATTTAATACAGCAAAGTTAATGTATTTTTACCATGTTTTTAAATAATAATAAAATAAAATATAAATTTGTTTCAGTTTTTGATATATTAAACCATAAAAAATATACATTTTATGAAACACAATTAAATTTTTAGTATTTTTTTATTGTGACAATGGTTAAGAATAGGTTTTCTGAGGTATTAGGCTTTGTAAAATATAAATGACCACCATTTTGAATCGGTAGATAGTAGAAACTTTATACCTCGTACTGAAATTGGTCGTAATAGTCTCAGTACACACAAAAGGTTTCTAGTCATTTTCAAGCTACCTACTACCTACGTTGTTTGATGATAAAACATTTACAGACTTCTGGCGGTAAACGAAGTGTGATAGGGCCTTCCTTAACGTATACTTTTTTCTTTATTTTAACCCAAAGAACCAAATTATGAAGTTATGTGATGCACTTAAGGAAAACTGTGTGCAAATTTACCTCACATTTAAAATATTTTTTTTTAATTAGAAATATAATAAAATTTAACCAGAAATACCTCTGAAATGGTTAGTTTAAGGTAAACTAATGTTGTGACATATTTTGTAAAAAAAAAAAAACAATATCTATAGGGCTCCTATGGGTTATAACGGCAAAATATGTGTTCCTTCTAATTTGTTATAGTGTAGTGAAATTTACAAAGAGAATTTGAGTTGAAATACCTTGGAAACGGCTAGCCTGAGGTAAACATTCAAGATAAAAGTTTAAACAATGAGCCAGTAAAACATCTTTCCCATTTCTCTCCCAAAACGTCGAAAAAAATCAGAGGATCTATATAAAATATTTATTAATTCAAATTAAAACAACTGAACAATGAAATATACGCACAGCCACTAATTTAAAAGGTATTATCACATTTGTATTCTGCCTTGTACCATTATTAAAATATAGTTGCTTCAAATTTCGTATTGTAAATATTGTTTTCGCGTTAGTAATTGTCTAAATGACCTCGTTCAGACATGCGATTCAATTCAACAAACGTTTACTTCTGAAAAAGGGGAATTTATTTTGGAAATAATATTTGAAATATAAAACTCAAACAACACCCATCTCATTATCAACCCTTAGGCTATTATTGATATAATTGAGGTCAAACAATGTATATTAAGTAGTTAACAATTTATTTCTCTCGTCATATTATGAAAAACAGTTGCAGTATCGGTATATTTTCAGCTATAAATTATTAGCATTTAAAATTTTGCTTGCCGTACATATCTTATTGTTGTTAAAATTATGTTAAGCAGATTTCAACATGGTTTACTATCTAAATTTATATTTATTTGTGGTTCAAGTTTAAATGAGGCTTATTGCAAGGGATTTGAAAAATCTTCTCATTACTCTTAAGGAATATCCCACTAACATTATTGAATGGATTGAGGATTGAGGCTCCCGAGCTAACGGGGTTTCTTTATTGTTAACCAGAAATCCAAAATAATTGCCTGTAAACCATAAAATAACAGCAACTGCAACTTTTCACTACCGTGGGGAAAGCTTTGATTTGAACCTTATTTTATTTTACAGTTATTATTAAAACCTTAATAGTATAAAAATTTGAATTAAAAAATTAAATAATTGTATCATTTATAAGCGTATTATTTTTTAAGTAATAAATGTTATTATTTTTATTCTCTGATCACGCAATCATTAAATTGAAAAAATCTAATTATTTTAATTTTTCACTATTTTTAAAACATTCTGTCTGACAATTGTCAAAATTTGTACACATTATTTTATATAATTTCATTGCCTCTTAAGCTAAAAATTTAATCTCCATGAGACAACAGTAAAATTATAGTAAAACATTTATAGCTCTAAATTTAAAGACAAATATCAATTCAACATGTTTTTAGAGGTGCATGGGCATGACAACGTAACATGTTCACAAAGCCAGCGGTTTGTGGTAACACATGACACATAGTGAATCTGATGCACACGCTATCGTCTGCTCAACGTATGTTTTCATTAAAATGCAATATTTACTAGATAAGAATTACGTTTTGTCAGCAAACCAATAACCCGTAAGTATTTTGTACTGGTTGATTGTTGTTAATCCGACTGTATATGGCGTTTTTTTGTATATTTAATTTAGGAATATAACTGGATGATTAAGACGATATAATAATAATAATAATAATAATAATAATCTTTATTGTGACAAAAAGATACCACAACCGTCATACAAAATAATGTCATCTTACAAAAAAATCAATCTTAGGCTAATAACTATTTACATTGGCATCACTGACTCCAGTCAAGTATTACAATAAAACTTAAAACTTAACCTATATCATCACCCTGCAGTCACCCCTTAACCCCAGCTTAAAACTCCCCCACAGAGTAAAAAGGATTGAGAGTGAGATGAGCTCTGAGGGCCTTTCTAAATTCTCTCTCAGTTGTTACACAGGCGATTCTGGCAGGTAATTTATTGAAATAAAGTGCACCTGCATTTTGTGGCAGGGCTCCAGCAATATTCAGCCTTACCTGTGCGGGACGGAGTTGGATGGCTGACCTAGTGGGGTAATGATGGAATTGGCTGCCATCAGGAGTTGCACTGTGAAAGCGTGCATAAGTTGTTACCTCCAAAAGGTATATACCAGTCAAGGTTAGCAGCCCCAAGTGTCTAAATGCAGTTCTGCAGGAATCACGTCTCTTTAAGCCTGCTATAATGCGAACTGCTTGTTTCTGCAGCTTTAAAAGCATTGTTAGAGAGGCATTTGTTGCAGAGCCCCACAGCACTATACAATATTTCAGGCGTGACTCGATCAGAGAAAAATAAATCATTCTCAGCAGATGATCACTTCGATAAGAGGCGAAAGACCTGAGTACAAACAAGCCTGAAGAAATTTTCTTTCACAATGTACTTATGTGGTTTTCCCAGTTAAAAAGGGAATCTATTATCAAGCCAAGGTACTTGTATGTTGCTGTCTCTGCTATTGGGCTCTCATCGGTAAGAAACAATTGAGGAGCTCTCAATGTGCTAAAAGTGATCAACTTTGACTTTTTAGAACTGATGGAGAGTCCTGAATGAGTAAGAAAATTGACCAAGTTGCATAGCTGGTGGCTTGAATCAATTTCAATGTCTTCAATGCTAGCACCTTTAAACCCAAGGGCGATATCATCCGCATACAATGCAATTGTTCCATCGCGAATACAAGTGATGACAATATTTATACAGTGTGTAAAATAGGTCCCGGAACGACTAAATATTTTTTGAACAGAATTGGTTTGAGAAATAAAACTTTACACATTCACTCCTACGTACAAAAATCTACTTTCTGAGGTATTTACCGACTCTTGGCCCCCGGTAGGGGACGGCCCACAAGGAGTTGGCACAAAATCTTAAATGTAAGTATAGGTTGATATGCACATCATTTTAAAGGGCTAATCAAGTAGAGTTCAATGCAGCAAACCGCACTTCAAAAGGTCCATTCGTTACAAAATGGCGGCTGATCAAAAATCTAAAGGAAATACACAGTGTTCGCTCAAAGATTGCTTAAAAATTGTTTACAGACTATGTCTGAAAGATCTAAACTCAGGAATAGTATGTCAGACCAAAAATCCTATATTTTAGGGTGCCGTAGAGAATATTACCTCCAAGGGGGGACGGCCCACAAGGAGACGGAACAAAATCTTAAATGTAAGCATAGGTCGATATGCACATCATTTGAAAGAGCTCATCAAGTAGAGATAAATGCCACAAACCGCACTTCAAAAGGTTCATTTTTACAAAATGGCGACTGATTCAAGTTTTCAACAAAAGTTCATAGGTTTAGGTTTGTTGGGGGAGGGGGGTGGAATAAAAATTTTAATAAATCAAATTGCGTAACAAACCTAAGCCTACGTATTTTTGTTGAAAAATTAAATCACTCGCCACTTTTTAACCACTAATCCTTTTGAAATGCGGTTAGCTGCATTGAATTTTATTTGATTAGACCTTTAAAATGATGTTCATATGGACCCATGCTTACTTTTAAGATTTTGCACCAACTCCTCGTGGGCCGTCCCCCATTAGAGCTAACATCCTCTTCGGCACCCTAAAAAATAGGCTTTTAGGCCTGACATTCAATCCCAAGTTTTGATTCTCTAGACATAGGCTGTGAACAATTTTTTAGGCGATATTTAGGCGAAAATTTTGTCATTCTATTAGATTTTCGACCAGCCGCCATTTTGTAACGAATGGACCTTTTGAAGTGTGGTTTGCGGCATTGAACTCTAATAGAAGAGCCCTTTAAAATGATGTGCATATCGACCTATCCTTACTTTTAAGATTTTGTACCGACTCCTTGTGGGCCGTCCCCCACCGGGACCCAAGAGTCAGTAAACACCTCAGAAAGTAGTTTTTTTACATAGGAGTGAATGTGCAAAGTTTGATTCCTCAAACCAATTCGATTCAAAAAATATTAAGCCGTTCCGGGACTTTTTTACACACTGTATAGATGTTAAAGAAAGTGGGGCCAAGTATCGACCCTTGGGGAACACCTGAACTTATGATCTTGTATTCAGAAGAGTGGCCATTTACAGTGACCTTTTGCTGCCTTCCAGTCAAGAAAGACTTTAGCCATCCATTTCCTCTAATTCCCATTTTTTCAGCTCTTGTCAAAAACAGATTATGATTAACACAATCAAACGCTTTTTGTAAATCGATCAAGAGACCAACCGCCTGTTCTTTGTGGTCCATTGCCCCAATGAGGTCACTCACAAAATAAACAGTAGCATCAAGGCAGGTTCTGCCTTTGATAAAACCAAACTGCCTTGGAGATGATAAAGCAGTACAGTGAGATTCTATCCTGGTTAGGAATAGTTTCTCATACAGCTTGCTGAAAACAGATGTTATGGCAATTGGTCGATAGTTATTGCTTTGGTCTCCACCCTTATGAAGAGGGCGAACAACTGTATATTTCAGTCTAGAAGGAAAAATACCCTCATTGAAAGAAGCATTTACAGCATCAGCCAAAGGGATTGAAATCAGCCGACTACAGTGTCGCCAAACCCGGCTTGAAACAAGGTCAAAGCCTGTAGTAGAGGTGTTTTTCAAAGAAAATGTGGCATTTTCTACTTCATTTGGTGTAGTGGGTGCAAGAAAGACTGACTTAGAGCTGTAAGAGACATGATCCATAGACACATCATCCCGCACAGACTCAGGACTAAAACCATGTGTTACGTTTAAAAAATGTTTATTAAACATTGAGCATATTTCAGGACCATCAACAATGAAAGAATTTCCTTCCCGAAACTGTGTGCAACAAACCTCATTTTTACACTTGTTTCTGTTTTCATTAATAATCTTCCAGGAATCTTTTGAAACGTTGTTTGAGAACTTCAACGTCCTCTCTATTTCCATCCTTTTGGCATTTCTTATTACAGACCTATACATTTTTTATCCCTCTTGTAATAAGAAAAGTCAAAAGAGGACACGTTCCTTTTTTGATAATGCAATCTTTTGAGAGTTTCGCCTGAAATTTTGATCCCTTTTGTAACCCAAGATTTTGATTTCATCGAAGGCGTTTTAGGTTTTATTTTTTTTTCAAAGGACAGCAAATACTAAAACGATGATAAAATGATGACCAGAAACAGTTAAACTTTTCTTCTGCAGTGTTTGATTGGAGGACGTTATCCCAGCTGACATCCGAAAGACAGAGAGAGTTTCGGAAGATTGTTTTCATTGACTTTATGAAACAAAATGTGTGAATTTATTGGTTCCGGGCCACAATTATTTTCATTTATATGGCAGTGGACGAACCCAAACAAGCTGAAAGCCTATCATCATATTTTGTCAGCCAAGTAGAAGTTACTAATAAACCAAGTTGAGTATGCAAAACTATTCCGACGCAATTTCTCTTTTGAACGCTATATATCACTTCGTGGACGTAAAAACGTATGTTTTGAATTCCGGAAGTGGTGCTGTTCCAATATGGCGATCATTAAAGATGGCGCCCAGTGCGCTCAGATATTGATAAGAAAATCACGATATATCCTTTGGTATTGCTTGATTTCAAAGGAAGATACGGAGTTTTAAAGAGGAAACCACTGTGACTAAAATGTGATCAATATTATACAACTTACTTCAAGCAAAGTATTGATAGACAGGTCTTTGTTCAAATATATTTATATTACGAGTATTGATCATAACGTAATCGTTTTTCTACATTTCCTTGGATATCCATCCCAGAACATCCTCAAACATTATAAAATAGCTCGCACTTTATGTCAAAAGTAGCGACGTTAACTAGTGCCAATCAAACACTACTTAAGAATGTTGAATCAATTCCGCAAGAATTTAAACAATATAACATTTTCCTTTTGTTGTTATTGTACTTTTTAACTACAGTGATTATCCACGTAGGCCAAAAAATATTTACACGGCTTATTTCACTGCGAGGTTTAAAAAAGTACAACATTGTTACAGAATAATGGATGTCGAAACCTTCGCTAACTAGCAATTGACTTGACATTGCCTTGTCAACACATCATACAATGCATGGCGTGATAGACACCACGATATTGCCTACTCAGTATTGTCGGATACAAACTAATCACATTGGTCTCCAACAGTCGATAATACTCGATAACTCGATCACTACATTAATTCTAGTTGGACTTATTGTGTCACGCTGTTAGTACGGTGATTTGATTAACTGTTAATTACAGCCCAAACAATTAAAAGACATATTTTCTTGACAATTTATAGCCTTAGAGTCCTTAAGTCTATTGGCAATAACAAAAGACTTTTGCTAATAAGTAAAGACAATTCGCAATAACAAAGTTATTTTTTAAGTAACGCATTAAAAGCCGCCGCAAAAATTAAAAGTCACGACTATGAAATAGTACGTAGTAAAAGCTTAACTAAATACAAACTATTAACTGAACGACTCTTGTGTCAAGGTAAAAGCTAATGGCATGATGTTGACTTAAAGCTCAATACGTTGTTGAGTTGAAATATAAGATTATAAATGCATGTTTGGAAATATCCGCATTTAAACAAGGTACAAATGACGTACTTTTGCTGGAAAGGTTTGGTTGTTGCTTCCAAGGATGACGGTGTATAGAGAGTGTCCAACTTCTTTGTGCCATTATTGGTATTTTAGAAGCTATTAGATTTATTTAGAGAATACTATAAATAAAAGACTTCACCTACTTTTCCAAGACAATAAAAAATATGAATTAAATTTTTCTTTTAAATGGAAAAACAAGGAAATCCAACATTGCCATTCCAACAATATTGCGGACAACTTTGATTTTTCTTGTATAAACCCTTTAATTTATGATGTGTATTTGGATTTTACACTTAATGTTTATTGTGTTATTTATTGAAATCTTTTTATGAACCCAGTGGTTAAGGAGGTATGAGCAGATAAATTTAGATTTTTCCCCACTGGAAATGCATATATTAGTCTGTATATTAATCGAGAGGGTTAAAGGGCTCTCCGTATTTTATACAAGGATAAGGAATATTCGATCACGTACTAGGTCAAAATGGCCCGAAACATGGTTTATAATATGGGATCCGGGGTTTCTAACAACTTAACAGACAGTAACAACAAGTTTAAGTAGCTTATACGAAATAGTTCATTGCTCAATTAACAATGAGAAAACACGTTCTTTATGTCATGTTAAAAATGTTAGATATAGATATATACAAATTGTTTTGGTTATTTATAAACAGTGATATGGGTACAATTGGTGGGAAGCGAGGACCTGTCAGGTCGTACGTGAGATATACACCTGCAAAAAATATCAGATTACGTTACAGCTACATCTCAGTCGCACGTAATATTTATTATGTGTCATCAACATTGTCACAATCTATTTTGACCAAATGACAGTTTGTACTACCTTTCCAAAGAACACTACTTATTACAAGATAATAAATTTAATCTCAGTCTCACGTAATATTGATTATATGTTATCAACATTGTCACAATCTATTTTGACTAAGTGGCAGTTTGTACTACCTTTGCAAAGAACACTATTTATTATAAAATAAGGAATTTCATCATTATTCTTTATACAGTATAACGATTCTAGATCGAAATAATAGTCTGAATTTAACTTGTTTTAGTCGTGCTCGCTAACACGAGGAGACAAGACAATACGTGACTAACGGCCTTCGTTAGACATAGACATAGACATAGACATAGACATAGGCATTCTTTACTCTGAATAAAATACATAAAATAAATATTAAATAATTAGTGGACAATTAAAAATAATTCGTTCCATAACGAATTCGTAAAAGCATAGGAATATTTATTTGACCATTTACATGGATAACAAAATACTTTTTCGCAACCCCGCTAAGAATAAGTAAGTTTTTATTATATGTTTTACAAGGCTAAAGAAGTTCGTAATCTCTCTTGTGAGAAGAAACCAAGGTCTGTAGTAGAGAAGAAAAGAACAATAATATAAGGTTACTTCACTTTCATAAGGCCTGTAGAGCCAAAGCTTGTGTCGTCAAAGCCGGACGTC
Source organism: Flexamia atlantica (assembly GCA_035578135.1). Taxonomy (NCBI): domain Eukaryota; kingdom Metazoa; phylum Arthropoda; class Insecta; order Hemiptera; family Cicadellidae; genus Flexamia; species Flexamia atlantica. The sequence continues at coordinate 25,065,408 of JAQJVK010000009.1, read as the reverse complement.
AATGTTTATTGGGTAAAAATATAGCCTAAATCGAGGCCTCAGAATAGGTTCCTTCTGATAGGTCTTGATGAAATTTCAAAACTCGCTCATTTCACCAATCGATATTTCAATGTGCTCGATATATCTTTTTTTCTGTAAGTCTAGACTAAACACAACAATGAAACAGTCAATGAAATTGTATTAAATAGCGAGAATAAGAAGAAAGCCTTGGTTGGGAGAAATCTTTTAAAGATTAAAAAGCTGTAAAATTTGGTTTTTAAATAGTTAGCAGAATATATTGAGCGTTATAATGAAAAATATAGTTCATCACACAGGAAGAAAGTTGCTTTTCGTTACTTGGTAATTTTCAACCGCGCCTCAAGAGCCTCATGCGAATGACCTCTTAGAAAAGTGTCGCTTTAGCCTCTAGTAATGAAGTATACTATTTTTCCCAACCTGCTATGTTTATACGCTTTTTACTCCTTTTACTGAGTAAGTAGAATAATACGTAGTTTCCAAGCGGGAGTAACGTGATACTTGTGTCTCCCCGTGGGAGACAATGTAAACCCATGAGAATAACATTGAAATCAATAATTCAAAAATCGAGCGCCTTCAAATTTCTACGAAGACATGCAAATAATTATGTTGAGGTTCAAGCATCGATGGGTTCAACAGACTGCAGGCACTAACAGCTGTTTTAGAGGCAGGTATAATCACATAATAATAACATCGACAACAATCAGCTGTAAGAACTTCTACGAATTAGGCTTGTGCTGCAACAACAGCTGATCGCTGATACATAAATACAGGCATTACTCGGATATCGCATCCGAGCTGTATATCACAGCTACTCACATGCAGACACTAATTGTAGATCGAAACAAAATTGATATAGTTTGTTAATTACTATGCCAATGAAATGGATGTTTAAAGATTAAGTATTTAGTATTGCAGTTGTTGTCCTTGCAAGCTCAGGCACCAAAATTTAGGCTCGTAAGACAATTATGTACTTTCCTAAATCAAAGTACAAACCATTATTACTCATCAACTCTGCTTGACATTGCTGGATGTTTTGCTTACAACACTAATAGTGGCTGATACTTCGTGTTCACGTTTGACAAGGTTTAGAGTGTTACAGATTTTAATTTCCTTATAACGATGATATGACATAAACATTTATTTTATAACAATATACTTTATAGTTTCAATTTGTAATGCATGTCATTGGTTAAAGTTCCTTAGTAACGAGTGATATTTTACATTTAAATAAATTGCATGGCATCTACGCATAGTTCAACAACTCAACTGAGCGTAATATTATTACACTTAGATTTTTATAGCATTTTTAGGTGATATTTTTTCATCAATTTTTTTCATTGAATAAATGTGTACCAATATTGATATGGCTGTATTAACACGCTGTACATTGATCTATTAAATATATTTTTACAGCAAACCGAATAGTAAATAGTTAGGAATTCCGTAATACTATTACTTGGCGTTGCTATCACTCCTCAATTATCGCTTGAATTAGATCCTTAAATAAATTACATTGATTTGAAAATTTGGAATTTTGGACGAGTTTATATTATCCTCACTATTCAAAGAGTAACAATACAGCTTAGCAATACAAGATCCCTCAGTGCGTATGGTAGGAAGAAACGTTCGGTCAGCATCAGCATTTGATATTGACAACGGAATTGATGTTAACAAAAATTATTCTCTCTGTACTGACGTCTTATAAAAAACGAGACGTATACTGGCTAATGTCGTAGACTGCAATAAACTACTGTATATGTTTTTTTTTCAAAACGTGTCCTGCAAACTATGTTTTGGTATCTTGAAATACAGATGTTATGAGATGCACAATACAAAAGGTTTTTTGAGATTTTTTTTGGAACAGTGGCTGTAGTGGCACTTGATTCGATAAGGATGAACAAAAGCAATATGTGGAACGGACGAAAAAATAAAACCAAAAAATATATATATTTAAGTTCATTCATATATAAGTTTATGGATTTTATAAACAAGTCAATAAACATAAGAGCAAAACCAATCATGACTTGACTTTTTCGATAACATTTGTGATGAATAAGGCATCGTTTTATTGGCGCTGTCGGAAACTGAACACATGTCCGTAAATGCTTAACTCTGGGAGTTTTCATTTTAAAATATTTCTTGAAGACGAAATTTACACTTTGTGTAAGATGTTTCCTCCAGTAAGAATGTTATTTACGTTCGTTAATAACTTGTTACTTACATAGCCTTTTAAAATATACATATTATGTACAGTGATGGCCAATATTATTTGCATTATCTTTTTTTCAAATTTGTATTTAAAACAAAAAGTAGAAGTAGAAGTAGAAGTGGAAGTAGAAGTAGTGGTAGTTTGTTCCATGAACTTGAAGTAGAAGTTCATAGAAAGGTCTGAAAAAGTGCTAGTGTTGTTATCAGTTAGTCGGTTGTGACCTGGTTTTAGTTTTTGATGTCACTAAAACTTTAAAATATAAATAGTTACCTATTGAACAAATATTAAATGATATTAAATAATGTTATTAGTCATGCCACTTTATTGCACTTGATATTATAAGGATTAAATATATGCAATCTGCATGCAATTAGTGGTAGAATTAATTAGCCGGTAGCCTGTTGTTTTTCAATGGGTCGAGGGTGGCAATTCGAGCATTAATTGTATTGCTAATATGGGCCTCAAGGATCCCATAATACCACTCTACAATTTAAATCAGTTTTTTTTAAGATGCCTTGGGTTTTAATATACGTTATGCGAGATATGGGCACATAATGACTGTGAGGGTTTTAAAACAGACGTTTATGGTTAGGATGTTTGCAAAAAGACGATACATGTATTAATCGAGCACTCCATCCATTTTTTTTTCTGTCCTGAAACATGAGGTCCGTTGTCTGTATATGGAAATTTGTTTTAATTAATTTCATTCTTATTTCCAAAATATTGTTTATCTACGACCATTGCAATAAGCACCAATTATGGTATTACAATAAACAATATAATGATATACATTAGAACACCAAAAACCAAGCAGTACTCTAATGACGACTTTAGAGTACTGGAGTCACTTTAGAGTACTGGTTCTAGACCAATGAGAGCTCCTCATTTGACGGAAGAAGTGTCATAATAACAATTACGCAATTCGCACATCAGCTGATTGTTGCATTACGATTCATGTTTGAGTTTACTTATACCATCAGCTGATTGTTCCACAACGATTCATGGTTCAGTCTGCTTATTTGCCTAACCTCAAATTTTAGTTGACCTATTCCATCATTATTAAAAGCCATGAGTTTTGTTTAACTTTGGGGGAAATTTTGTCATATATTGTTGGTCGTAGATAAAATAGTGTATGCAACGATTGTATTATGACTTTAAGCCACTCGTGAGTTATTTAGAACACTCGCTTCGCTCGTGTTCTAACTTACATCTCACTCGTTGCTTAAAGGCATTCATTATACAATCGTTGCATAAACTACTATTCTTGTTTAACATAAAGCTACTCTAATAATCAATAAAACCAATTTTGTACGATTTAATTTGATTTATTCTTACTTTACCATGGTGCCCATATTACCAGCACAATTGGAATTTAATTTAAATGGTACTTTTAGAATGTCTCTATCGATTCGACCTCACCCAAATTATTGTGTACTAAACTATATACTTAGTAGCTTATTTCATAAATATTTCAAACTAGCTTATTCTTTGTGTACCATTTCAGTTTATATTAGCCCTAGCGTTACGTTTATTTTTTAATGTAATATTTTACATCACATTTATTTCACATGTAGTATAAAAATACACCCGTTGCAGCAGACCTGCATCTCCAGCGAATTTCCATAAAACAAAATTTAATTATTATGCCTTAAGCATAGCAACGATTGTTCGAGTTATAAACTTCAGCATTGTTCTCGTACAATAAGTCATAGGAACGTCCTCATAATTAGACCAGTTCATAAATTGTAAACCAGGCAAAACTGTGGCTCCGATCCCACGTTAAAACGGAGGCCCCTTAGTTGAAATTGGCTGTTGCCCTGTTGGGCTATTTAAAAGTCCTGTATAAGGAACATGTCGGGCTTGGTCAGTAACAAGACTAAAAGATCGCGCCAAAATCATCCTTCATTCATCTTGTCATTCATACTTGGCAATACCTACCTGGGTAGGTCGCCATTTCAAGCAAATGTATAATGTGTAATATTTAAAGTATATTTAGCCTATGATATGCTAATTCATTTTTGACTTACAGTACAAAGCTTCTATCCATTTTTAGGATGGCTTAAAGTGTAAAATCCTAACATTCTTCGTATTAAAGGATAAAAAAGACTTTTGAGTTGTAAAGTTAAAGTCTGGTAAAATATTTTTAAAGTATGATAAATTACTTTAATATTAATAAATTGTGCTGTCATTAAGTGATGGGAATTTAGTTTTTTTTTTAAGTTTCACAAGGTATATTTTCAGCCTATTCCTTGCCCTTGTCCTTTGGCAGCCTGCATTCCTACTGTCTGTCAATTTCTAAAACATAACTTAACCTCTAAAATGCAAAGTACCTACTAATTATGACTATTTAACGAAATAAATGCCTATGTTAACAAAAATCTTTATCTATTTTTGGTTATTATTTGTGTTCTATTTCTGTTGAAACTTTAAATAGTGTAATAATTTAGCATTGGTGGATGTTTGTGGTATAAGTTAATACATTCTGTCTGTTTGTAGAATAATGCAATTTTTATTTACTTAGTATCGTATTTTTGTATCATCAGTGACATAATGCGCATGAAGGTCGGTTTATATTACTTTATTTAACTAAGCCAACATAGTAATAAAGCCAACATAGTAATTTCAAATGGCTGCAAAACGATATTAGGTAATCATAATTTTTCTTTCAGTTCTATGCACTTGGTGCATTATGTCTTGAGCCATGGCCTAGGCCTACTCTATTGGGGGAGCTGTAAGGTATTGTTTATTGTAAATAATATGAGGCAATAAACAATGTATAAACAAATTTCAGCTAACTCTCACATCGTTAATTTGCAAATAGTCTTAAATTGACAGCTCTGGTGTCCCGATGACTTGCATTAGGCCTGGCAGCGCTATTTCTGTTGTAATACTGTTAGGCCCGCTAATTTTGTGAGCCCAACTATGTCATACCAGCTAACTGTGCACACACTTTAATTTTTTCTTTACATCATGCATTTTCTTTACTTTATATCAGATGACTTTATTTACCTAAAACAGTTTCCCAGTTTTATGAGTGTGGCCTTATTACAGTTCGCACATTATATCTCCAGCTATGACAGAGTCAGCTGGTTGCAAGGCGTGGGGGGAGAGGGGGAACTTTTCTGAAAACATTGTTCTACAGCCCTGCAGTGTTTACCAAAATCATATGTTTAAAATATATGATACGGTTAGTAGCGTACTGGTCATAGCCAGAGATACAATGCGCGAACTCTACTTGAGATGGCCACGAGTACATCAACAAATACCACATTGACTAATTTAGGCCTAGCTGATCAGTTTAAACATGAACTTGTATTGTCTTCGAACAAGTCGATTGGTCACCGCTAAAACATCTGCTAGTCTAGTCGTTGAAACTAGTAGGTAGAATAGGTTTTAATAAACCCAGTAGGCTATAATCCATTGGCGATAATATGAAAAAAATGACTGTCATTTTAAACGAATGGAGATGCAGTATACTATTGCAAACTTAAAAATCATGGAGACTACAATTTTTCTCCGAGTTGCATGTAGTTTGATTAAAACTAAAACAGCTCAAGTCATTTAGGACATTCTTGAATTAATTCGTCAAACAGAGGTGATTCGTGCTAAATTCAAGATCATAGTTCTATATCTATATAGTCTACCGATAACTTAATTGAAATATTTGAGTTAACCTTTAGGCCTATAGATAAAGAATAGTGATCTAGCCCAAGGCTGCACTAAAAAACAGTCCATGCTACAGCAGTCCCAGCGCTGCGACATCTCACATCAGTATGCTGGGAACTAACAACCTATGTTTATTCATATCACTAAATGTTAAATTAATATTCCTTGTTTAATTAACGTACTTCCTTTGTATACATTTTATCACTGACTGTCAAATACTATTTGTTTATTTAAATTTTCATGTTTTGTTTTGAGAGAAACTGATGAGCTGCACAGCTGTGATTTCTGAGCAAGACTCTCAGCTGGCCTCCTGTTTTGACATCAAGAATTCTGAAGCAAAGCAAGGCCCCACTGAAAAGACAGGCCATGCTGCAGCGATCCAAGGCCCCACTAAAAATACAGGCCATGCTGCAGCGATCCCAGCGCTGCACCACGTCACACAAGTAGGCAGGGAACTAACATCCTATGTTTACATTTTATTGCTAAATGTCAAATATCCCTTGTTTGTTGACGTATTTTCTGTTTACATTTCATCACTAAACGTCAAAATTACTTGTTTGTTTACATTTTCTTGTTTTGATTTCAAAGGAATTGATGATCAGCACAGCTGTGAGTCCTGAGCCAGACTTTCAGACCGCCTACTTGTTTGACGTAATAAATCATGCAGCATGGCCTGCATTTGTAGTGTGTCCTTCAGCAAGGCCTGTTCTTTTAGTGAGGCCTTGCCTAAACCTAATGATTCACCGAAACATTGTAACCTGTATGCTTGGATATCGAATTGCAGAGGTCCATTGGGTAAACTTTGACATGTGAAGGTAGGGCCTAATACAAATTTAATTTGATTTAGCCTATAAACTGATCTCGTGTGATAGAGGTAATTTTAGGGTTGTTAAGTTTCTGAGATAATGTATAATCGGATGATAATTTAGGATTAGGCCTACATTAAACAAATTTAAATTAGATAGTTTTCATTAAAGTAATTTAGATTCCTATTTGATATAAATCATTACCTGAGGGAAATGGATGTATAAGCCTCACCTAGTTCGGCCGATTACTAGGGCTCGGTGCAATTCGGTGCGCTCGTTACTAGCGCTTAGGATGATTACAAAACAAACCAGTTAATAGAACTCAATCAAAATATTTTGTATGGTCTTAGTTCTGCAGTCAAACCACGAGATCCGCTAGTTTCTCGAGCCCAACTACATCATAGGCTTGATACATTTAGATACATTTAGATACATTAGCTGAAATGGCGACCTACCCATGTAGGTATTTTAAGCCAAGTATGAATGACAGATGAGTGAAGGATGATTGTGGCGCGATCTTGTAGTCTTGTTACTGACTAAGGCCGACATATTCCTTAGACAACCAGCAACCTTCAGGCTATGAGGTGAGCAGTGAACAGTTTGTCCACTCAGCTCTCTAGTCAATGTGAGTTGTCAAGATTTTTTTTCTAGACGAGAGCCAGGCTTCGAAGTTTTCATGGACATGCACTGCAGCTTAAATAGCTATGCACCCTCGAGGTTACGGCATTATCACATAGCAAATTGCCATTGGTGATTGGCGGGTTTTGAACACAGATCTCGGGAGCCGAAGTCCCATGTTCTACTTCTACGCCAGGCCGCTCCTGAGTTAGGACGAGCTGATTCCCAATTGTTGAGAACAGTCAAATCGCGCACCATTCGACTTGTTTATCTGTTACTCTGGGAGAATTGACTGTTGTGTACTAACTTGCCTTCCTTCTAATACTTCTACTCTATAAACCTAAACCGATCATAAAATAATTCAAGCACCGATTTGGTGAGAGTTGATTGTGTAATTGAGGTTCATTTTCAAACCAAAATATTATTTTTAATAAAAAAGAATATTAATTGTTAAATGTTTGTAAATAACATCCCAAGATGTTTAACAGAACAGCAGGGATGGGGTTATCTGAGCCATTTACAGCCAGCCGGCATTTTTTCCTTATATTTAAATCTTGGACTGGGCCACTGCAAGTCAAGTATAGTATCAAGGCAAAATGCAACATCCAAAGCTCAGGTTACATATATACAGTTCAAGTTCATGTGAATTGCCAATATTTTTTAAAATTTATTTAAAGTATTTCCAAGCTAAATCTTGTTATCATTTTTTGTAGCTGGTTTTAAACTACATAATAATATCATATCTACACCTATTCTTTTCATTTACTTTTAAATTAACTGAATTTTTAATATAGTATGTACATTCTGCAAAATCTTGATCAATGAACTATTCAAAATAAACACAAATGGAATTTTAATCACCTGAAAATGTAATCATATGTTCAGAATTGTATTTTTAAAATCTCTTAAATCAGGGAAGCTATACTTTTGGAGGGAAAACTAAAAATAATATTGGACAACGTACTGTGTTTAGCACATCCAATACTATCCAATTTCTAAGCAACGGATTGACGTAGAATAATAATTCAAAATGCTAAATTGTTTGTTTTTTTAAGCTGAATCCAATTTTAACAATTAAATTTAAATAAAATTATTAAAAAGGTGTTAAATCTTGAAAATAAATTTTATTTTGTGAAAAAAACCTTCTTAGAGTAAACCAATCTTGCTGGTTTTCGAACTCGTAGTCATGAATGACGCTTTACACGTTTGTTCCAAATTTCATCAAGATCGGACCTTTTTTACAAAAGTTATCGCGCCTACGGACAGGTATATATATATATATATATATATATATATATATATATATATATATATACATATATATGAAAATGAACGAACGGTGTTTTTGGGGTCTAGGGACCTCAAAATGAAAAGTTACGGTGGTCCCGCGCTTAAGTCTCACCGTGCCGCCTACGGTAATAGCTACTTCCCTATAGGGGGAAATTCGCTAAAACAGTACAATTAATATAGTGATTGAAACTGAGGATTTATTTCGTCTTTATTTGCTACCCTAAACAATTCAAACCACTGAACTATAAGATACGGTTATTTTTCAATTACCAAATCATTAAGTTTTTCGGAATCTTGTTCATGTTCATAAACAAGATCTTGACGTGGAATATTGACGTGGTCGAAGATCTAGTCTGCAAAATAAATGCTTCCTGAGGAAGCGGATTGTTTAAAATATAGGCGAAACGTAGAATTGACTCTGAGGGACCCCGGTATTTGTAGATAACTGGTTGTGACATTTGTGGCTTTGTGCAATACCGTATTAACCGATCCTGTGCATAGGATTTACAAAGGTGGGTGAAGCCTTGGAAATTACTGAGCACTATGCATCCCCGTCAGTAAATCATTTTATTTACAGACAAGAATATGATCTAGGCTCTCTACCAATAAGAGCTTGGTGTTTGGTAAAAGTAATGGCATTATAAAAACTACACAATTCGCACATCAGATGATTATTCAAGTACGATTCATGTTTTAGATTGTTCGCCTGCAACCTCAACATTCGCACATTGGCCATTCGTGACGAGTTTTTTCACTACCGGCTTAAATACATTCATGATACTGTAGTTGCACAAACTACTATGGTACTGCAATAAGTACAGTAAACAAAACCGTAACACGAGAAAGTATTCTAAACACGGAGGAGGCGGATGACAGATTATTGGCAGGAGGAGCGCCGCCTACGTGACTTCGCTGCTGAAAAGCCGCTTAGTTTTATGCAATTTTAATATGGAATGTACATATAGATAGTCTTCTGTGGAGTAGCATACAGTTTTCTTGACAGTAAATACTTTGGTTAGACAGTGCTACTTGCTTGGTTGTGTATATAAAAATAACTTTTGGAAAGTTGCAAAAACATAAAAGCCGGAGAGGAATGTCTGCGATGAAACAAAAACTTAATTTTTCTAAATTTCTAATTAATATGGATTTCCAATAGTTTTAAAGTGCACTCACTAAAATCGATAATGTAAAACGAAACTTTTCCTCGCCATATTGTTTTAAAGTTGTGTTCAATATAATTAAGGTAATTTACACACAGAGAGTGAATCGATATAATCCACAACAGATTATAGACGAACGGCTTGACATAAAAGGATGAAACACAACTTTGCCCCACTAAATAATACCTAAGAAACAATATAACAATATTTTTTACCTTTCTAATATAAAGGGTGTTCCAAAAGCTGAGGGTCATGTGTTCGAATCTCAAGATTTTTAAATATAAACATTTGTGATATTATGCATTATTTTAAAACTGTAAGTAACACGTAATTTAAAAAACACGAAAAATTATGTGAAAACAGAACTTACTTCTCTTTAATATTTTCTAAGTGGCTACCATGTTTGTGAAAAATATTAGTTTTTAAGAAATATCCTGTATCTCAAGAACCTCTGAACACTTTCTTGTTCTGGTAAACAATTATCATTCCTTGTAAACTCAGCTTTAATTTTATAGACGACATGCTGTACGACATTTTATAGAAACATTAAAAATTCATATCTTTCAAAATGTTTTTTAATTTAAGGTAGTCCAGAAACTCTAAAATGTCAAAAACCAATATATGTCAAATAGAACATTATTTTAAGGGTCTTACAAAACTACAACTTTTCTATTTATACTTTCCTTCTCCTTTGCTAGGTTTATAGTAATAAAAAAACTCCATTTTGGTCTCAAATTAGGATCTGTAATTTGATTCTAAATTTGACCTATAATTCTATTTATTTAGGAAATTCTTCTGACTGCTTGTGGACCGTTCCCCTAAAGGGATAAGAACTTGTATTAAATTGAAAATGTATATATCGTTATTTAACATGTTTATTTATGGAAGAACCCATTTTTTTACACTTATATACTTTATTTGAGGTTGTTTGAAGTTACTAAGGGATTGGCACTCGCTGAGGCAAATGAGGGTTGGCTATGTAAATATGGGCAACCAGCGTGTGAGGCTATATTAGAATCCGGCGTGTCTCCGTTTTCGTTTAAAACTTGATTCTGGAAGATAAATCATATTTATTTCAGTATTATTTTTAATCTATTTATTTTTCAGAAGAAAGGAAAAACTTTTTTCCTTTTTTTAGTTGTATTAGTGTGCTGTCAAGAATATCTCTAGCATCTAGTCATAATTTTGCAAATTGTTTATCTTACCGTTATACAGAAGCAACTCTGATTCATTGCCCTGCGGCGTTGAGTATAAAACACTTCATAAAACCTTTATAAACACGGTAAATCTTTAAGCAAACATCAACCCGCTTGTTACTTTCTTTCTGTCTCCCTTCATTCTGAAAATCAATTTTGAGAATCAAATATCATAAGCAATTTTAGAGATAAAGAACAAATGTTACCGAGAATCAGGGTGTTTTTCCTCTGAAATATAAAACAATAATGTAAATCACCTGTCAGGTTGAAATCTCTAATATATATTGACTGCCTAGTCAGGTAATCCAGTTTCAGATATATAAGATGAATAAGTGCCTTTTTTATTTATGTACGTTTCCCACTGAATTCCCCAAAAGGACGAATTGTATTCTGTATATATCAAAATACAGAATGGTTTTAGTGAAGTGTCCTCTTTATTTATATAAAAACCATATTAATCCTTAGACTTTGGTGTATAGTTTGCTAGGCGTCTATCTAACTTGGAATTTTCTATCTTGGATGGAAGATTTTTTGAATATACCTCGTGTGAAATTTGTAGAGCGTTTAAAAAAACGTTTTCATTAACTGTTTATAACCGTTTTCATTAAAAATATTAGATGCAAAAATTGTGTAAAATGTATGAAAAACGGTTTTTTAAATTACACAATACTTCTTAGGAATATAATAAATGTTCAAATACAAAAATTGCAGTTTTAAATAAGATCTTTCAAAAAAAAGGTTTAATCAAATCGGACAAATGGTATGTAAAATAGAGCCTTTTTGTTCATGGATTTTCCGCCATATTGATTACATCATAACCGGAAAAGCTTTAAGTGAATTTTTGACACCAGAGTGGAAATACTTCCCTATACATTCTATAAAAATAAATCAGTAAATTTTTCTATATCCGACTTGCACAAAGAACATTGGTCCGGCTAAGATTGAAACTTTTCTAGTGGAAACACGGGAAATTCGTTGTTTTTTAAGTATGATATTTTTGAAAATGTCTTAAAACGCTCTACAAATTTTTCACTAGGCCTATTGAGAACATTCTTTCATTAAAAAAGTTGTAAGCAAAAATTTAGAAAAAATGTATGAAAACAGGTTTTTTGAAAATTACAAATTACTTCTTGGGAATAGAATAAATGTTCAAATACAAAAATTGTCGTCTTAAAAATATCTTTCAAACAAAAAAAAGGTTTAGTCAAATCGGACAAATGGTATGTAGAATAGAGCCTTTAATGTTAATGGATTTTCCGCCATATTGATGACGTCACAGCCGGAAAACGTTTAAGGTGCATTCTTGACACCCAAGTGGAAAACGCTTCTTTGGACATCTACTATGAAATAAATCAAAAAATTCTCTATATCTGTCTTGCACAAAGAATACTGATCCGGCTGTGATTGGTCTGCTGCACGGAAAATTCCGTGTTTTACAACATTAATCCAGTTTCTTCACTTTATTGTTTGAGCAAAGTATACAATATATGGTTTTTTAAAGGGTCATAAAATTCTGTAAAAACATGTATGAACATGTTTTGATCATGTTTTAAGGTAAACAATTTTATAAAGAATGTTAATAAAAATATATTGAAACAATTTTTTTTGTAAGGTGTATTACCTTCTCAGTCTAGAAAAGACTGAAATACTCCCATTGCAGCAGACCTGCGTACTCAACGAATTTGAAATTCAAAACAACATATTTCAATCCAACATAGCAAGATTTGACATGTTTTTGTAAGTTCCATAACGATAACATTGGAAATGAATATGCACGTTGCTGCTACAGTTATATTAAAACTGGGTGGTTGTAATGCAATATTTAGTAGATCTGAGCTAGACGAAGCCACAAACCAAGTTTTATTAAGATATGTTAAGGGGAATTTCGCTAAAAGGGATAAACTTATTTTAGTCATATTTTACATTTTATAGATATATTTCATATATATTATATTATATTATATATATAATATATAAATATATTATACTAGTAGATATACCCGCGGCTTCGCTTGCTGAAAGGATAACAATTGTTTGATTTAATTATCCGTTTTTTGTAACGTACATTTTTTACAAATTTTCTAATAGACTATAATGATTTCAATGATTTATCCTAATTATACGTTTTTAAGCGCTTTATTAGGTAGAAATAGTATATTTGTTTGAACTTTGCCTATAAATCGCTCTCGACCAGCACGCAAACCCTCCTAAAATTGAAATTAAGAAAATCCCCGATTCTACAAAAATAACTGTATGATATGTCCCAGAAGAGTTTTTGAGATTCTAGTTAAATTACTTCGGGTGATCCGTAAATCGCGAGTATGTGAAAACTGATAAATACATAATATAAGAAAACCGTAATAATTTTGGACAGTTTATTCTTTTAGTAAATGGAATTTATATTCTTTGCCTCTTAAAAATATTCTGGAGACCTTCTATTGATATATTGAATTCATAGATCTTTAAAACTGTAAAGGCCGCCATTTTGAATTTTTGAATTTACCTTGTTTTAGCCTTTCCAGAGAAAACATTTTAAAATCCTTCATTAGTATGCATCTGGAGCTTATAAAGAATATTTGAGCCAAGATTCACCGCCCAAAGCGCAACATTGTTTTGGAAAATAAGCGTTGAAAACAAAAAATTGCCGCCATTTTGCATTTTATAATATATCTTATTTTAGCCTTTTGAGAGAATATATTTTAAAATCCGTTCTTAGTACGCATCTAGAGCCTGTAATGATTCATTGTGTCAAGTTTCATCGCCCAAAGCCTTATAGTTTTTGAGAAACTGTGATCAGTGAGTCAGTCAGTCAGTCAGTCAACCGTTTTGGCTTTTATATATATAGATTATATTATATTTATATTATATATATTATATTTTATAGATATAATTTTAATATAGAATTTATATTTTATATTTAAAATATATAGAATATGACCGTTAGATAAGTCAATTAACGTATAAATAACTAGGGGATTAACTAGGTACATAATTTTTAATAAGCCACCAATAACGTTCACTTCTGTCATTTATTCATTTCAATAATTCAGCTTTGTAAATTCAAGAATGCAATTGATGTTTAACCATCATAGATTCCACTTACATTCTGGTATACAGTAATTAGTTTTATAGTTTTTCCTCTTTTAGTTAAGTTTCAATCAGTTCCCACTTCCTATAACTAAGTCCTCATTTAATCATGGATCAAAAACATTATGACATATGTTTTTAATGGCAACCTAATGTGTCTTCCAGTATCTAATGTTATAACCTTCAACCAAATTATAACAAAAGTAAGTTTTCTAAAATTGTATTCACATACTAATAATGATTTTAAACAAGGAATAAATATTAAATTTTTTGTGTTTTATGTTGTTTAGGCTATTTTTTGACTGTGTTTAGGCTATAATAGAATTTTACGAATATTTCAACCGAATTATTAATAAAATTGTCGATACTTGACAGATTTAGATTTTCTTCATATAACAAAATCTTATCCTGAGAAGCAGCACGGGTTCTCTAAAATACAATGAAAATTATTTTGAGATGAGCAAATTCACGGGATATAAATTTAGGCGAGCATACAATGCAATTAAGGTCTATTTTGATGGCCTTTATGACATCCAACTAACACTAAATTTCAATATATATTGTGTGGTCAGCTATAAACTGCAATATTTTACAGCGCAAATGTGCTGTAACGTTTCCATCAAGCAAATATGGACCGGAATTCAACATGCGTTTACATACTGTTGGTTCCTTTATGGTTGTTTTATCATTTTTTAAGCATTTATTTGCTTTATATTGTTTTATGGAGGTCGATAAGTGAATTTTTCAGAAATCCATCAACACATCTCAAAACAGTTTTTTTCATAGTTTTTAGGTAAGCAATGTCAACTTTCTACGAAACGCTTAAAGAACAACAATCTCATACTATCGAAGAACCCCTGTGTTGATTGTTAGCACACGAAGCGTTAGCTGAGTTCATGGAATGGTCTAGTTTAATAACAAGTTAAAAATTCCCTGAAACTTAATTTTTAAGTAATTAATTAGAAAATGCGGGAGGTAAAAATGTTAAGGAACACCATGTACACTATCAGACATTAGGTGCTACATTTACTCTATAATGTTTAGGTATAATGAAATACACTTGTTTCCTATTAAGTTGTATTATTTTTTATGAAAGGGATTAAGAATTGTAGAATGTCAATGTGCACTGCCTTGCCAGTAAAATATTATTAGCTTGACTATATCAGTGAATTCGATGGTGTTAAAAATTACAGTTATTATAATACTATACAGCACAGTCAAAAAATAATGATAATCAAATATAACGATTGGTGATAAACATAAAAAGCGTTTAAAGGTAAATGTTATGTATTATTGTACTAATCTGCTATCTAAGGACAATACTGAGCTCTAAGTAGCTGTAACGAAAGATTTATTTACATAATCAGAGGACTTAATCTAGTTGAGCCACAAACTCTATTAACTTTAACAACGCCGAGGTCGCAGCTGTCCCAGATTAATCTTCATTTTAGACTAACTCTTAGTATTGTACATGACCTTCAATCATTGCATAGCTTCTGTTTGTGATTGAAATGTAGTAGGGGTGTTGTTGCATTAAAGGTAAACAGTAATCTTAAAACAATAATTAAATGAAAATATTAAAATGCAGTATAAATCTAAGAACTGAGATAACATTTTTCCGTAAAAAATATGATAATTGAGTAGTTTATTTTAAATAAACTCTTTTTTCAAAAACTGTTACCTTTTATAGAGATAATGTTTCATTTTTAACACAAACATACTTGGACAGAAAGTGTGAATATTGACTGGGAATGGCGTGAAATATAGTGACAAATGCTGTCGACCTTTAAATTCCTATAAATGTTGGAGGTTTGATGTATTCTACCAAATCCACTCCATTCTTGAAGTCTTTGAATAAATCTGTATCTTAATATTGAGTTCGTTATGAGTTTATAAACCAAAGCAAAATTCAATCAACGACATTACTCATTAAGCGAATATTTTGATTTGTGTTTAAATGTCCATACGGTATTTCCTTATGAGTTATTTTATGTATGATTTATTTTCAATTAAATTGCTGAATTTTCTTCTAGTATTCGACTTCAAATAATCATCTTACTGTTGCTTATATCCAAATAAAGAACAGGCAGAATTAATGTTTTTTCTTTTATTCATTTTTGTATTTTTAGATTCTAAGAATCTAAGATGGAAAAGCTCGCTCTGGTCAACTCATAAACTCATAAGACCCTCGGGAGATTCAACACCGGTGCAATACACGTGGCTGTGGTTGGATATTGGCTGCTTCATCGACCTCCTCAGTCACTGGGAGGTTATTATTATTAGCTAAGAAAAAAAACGTATCAACTGCAATGTCATATAAGATCTACATTGAACCTGCAAGTTTCAAGTTCAAAACACATGTTATTACGATGGAAATTTTTTGTGTAGGTATTTTACTTAAACTTATACAAAGTGAAGATGCTTTATTTTTTTCTTGTAGGGTATTTCGGAATGTAATTTTATTACTATAAGTAACATGTGTATTGCTGTTTTACTTTAATTAAAAAGCTGAGCACGTTTCCTAAAATTAAAATCATTCCTCGATTGAGCAGCTATTCACCAAAATTTACATATGATCAGGAATCAGAAATATCATTCAATCATTTGGAGCAAGCATATATGAGTAAATTTAAATGAAGTCGATGAAGCAGCATATTTACTTACTCAAAATGTATATCAAAAACGTGAGACAAGAAGGAGACACACACCCATCATCGTTAAAAGGCAAAACATCAGGTGCGGTATGAAAGTCGTATTTCGAACGAAATGTTAGTAATCAGTAACTTAAGGAGTACATGGGAGCGGTCTGGTGTGGTAGAACGCGAGACTTGGGTCCCCTTGGTCCTGGGTTCGAATTGTACCAATCACCTATGACAATTTGGTATGTGATACTGCCATAACCTTAAGGGTGCACAATAAGTTGATTTAGCTGCATTTCATTTCCATGAAAATTAATAAGTCATCATCTAAAACAAGCAAATAGCAAATACTATGTTTTATAAAAGAGCGTTTCTATTAACCAACCAAACACTATATTATAGTATATTACGTTACTAGGCCGGAAAGTACTGTTTTACCGGACGAGTATGATAGTTCCCACGTGAGTGGAAGCGATTGGGGATTTTCATTGGGGATTTTTTACAGGCCGGTGTTTTTTACCGTGCCTGTAAGCACGGTAATACTTACAGGCTTTGTAACGTGCAATACTTATCATCATACTTCTCAGAAAAAAACATACTTTCAATCATAACGTATTCCTTGCTTAAAATTAAATGTTTCTCAATCCTTCGAACCTTAACTTTAGCAAACAAAACAAATATTTGCTAATGCCTTAAGTGATGCCACTACATTTCTCTAAAAAGCAACGAATAAACACACACTAAACGACGGTTTTCTGAAATCAAGTGATAATTTACATCCGTTTCTTACAATCACAGACCGGGAAAAACTTTCCGGCCTGCCGAAAGTTTTTCCTGGAATGGTACGGCAATGGGTCCCTTTCGAACAATAAAAAGTAATAAAAAACTGAAGTTTCTGAGTCAGTATGATAAATATAATTTAAGATATGTAAATGTGACACGCTGTGCACCTATAGGGAATTTATTAACGAGATTTATGTATATTACACGATGTTGATCATGCGATTTGCTTAACCCAATTTAGCCATTGGCTATTAAGCCATGTCCTATGTTAATTGAGGACATGCGTATAGTGCGGTAATTGAGATCTTTGCTTCTGAATGTGAAATGATTCAAATTCAGCTTATCATGCAACATGTTAAAATTCCTGCGTTTAGAAAAGGTGGTTAGCAATGAGCTCTAAATCGCAACTTCATAACAAAAGGCCTAAGGCCTTCTATTGTAAAAGCAAGACCATCAAAACACTGTGGTCATATCACAACAAACGATTGCGAATAAAAGTTGAAGATAGAGGGTAAAAAGGGTGAAGAATGATAATCTCAACATATTCAATATATGCATGTAATTTAAAGCCGACGATGACCATATTTTGCGGTGAAAAGTCAGGAGAATTTTCAGCCGTAACGTTATTTTAATTATCCTCTAAGTTTTAATAGTAACTCGATGTTTATAACAGGCAGAATCCTTTTCTGTTGATTAATATTTATACAAGTGGAAATACTTGGGAATATATGGAGGGCATCCTACACCCCAATAAAGAGAAGAATAAGTAATTAAGTGTCTTCATCACCCCTGTAATAAGCGTCGAAAACACTAGTTTGTAGTACGCTGTTGAGACGCCATTTTTCATCCGATTTTCTTAATTTTATTCTTCAGTTATTCAGGAAGAGTGCTTTTTGTGTTCCTATAACCTCTAAATTATGACAAAACGTAAGGTTTCGTGGAAAAAACATACAAAACCCCGGAAAGTTGATTTTGGTAGTTAAAAGATTCTTAGATTCTCTTCTTAGGTAAAAAAAAACAAAATAGCTAAGAAAACCTGATAACTTAAAGCCCTTAACGATTTTTTAAATTGAACGTATAGAGGTAAAAACAACCTTAAAAGAAAAAAAAAATTCCTTTGGTGTATGAGCGCAAAATGTTGAAAAACTACAATCAGAAAATAAGATTAATTCTTAAATAAATTGTGGCTATTTACTAAATCATGTTTTATAAGATTCTAATTTTGTTCAATCGTATTTGATTAATTCAGGAATCGCACTTACTGATAAAGTAAAAATTAATAAAATTACAAATCACAAAATTTGGTAGTATAGCCAGTAGATGTCAAATATCTTTTTATTACAATTTGGTGAGTTGTAATTTTATAATATAAGGTCTCAAGGCCTCAGCAATCTATCGATTATTAAAAATTAAATACATTTTAAAATTAATATCGTATTTTTTGTTACTAGGCAAAATAGCCTTTCTAGACAAGAATGCAACATTACCGCTATGCATTATTAAAATATCGAGCAACGCAGTTATTAAATAAAATATGAGTTTACACAGTTTGCATTTGTGCCATATCCGAGACAACAGGTTCACTAATGAGCCGGACCGGTCACGTCGCGGCGGTCTGGGACGTGGTTAATACGATACAGTGCCCGGGGCCGCTGAGGATTATGGGATACCTCTGTGGCCTCTGTTTATAGTACTTTACTTTAAACATCCTAATGTGATTATTGTACCTCTAAGCTATAAATAATACTTTGGAGACAATGATCAAATGCAATTGGACGACAGTAGTCGTAGTTTAGTAGATTAACTAAATCGTTACAATTTAAATCCAATAATACTGGTAAATCAGAATAAAATAATTATAATTTCTGTTAACAATATTTGTTTTACTAGAATTTGTCATGATATTACAAGCTGCAGTTTCAAACAATATTTTTAAAACTTTCATGTGTATTTGCTTGTATCCTTTCTTCATACTTCAACAAAGGGCAAAGAATATTTATAAATATTAGTTATTTGCCATTTTATAGTCGAGGATTGCTTAAATTCTTTACGTGTAGGTTTAACATCACTATGCTATGTTTGCCCCGATCATCACGGCTATGCAAACCAATCTGCCACAGTGAGCCAACTCGATTCAAAAGTTATATAGGTTAATTTAAACCTCCTGGAACAGTATAAAATTCCACGCGTCGTCGTCGGGTTAAAGCAAATTAATACGAGTAAAATAATTATCAAAAAATAATTATGGTCATTTATAGC
Organism: Flexamia atlantica; assembly: GCA_035578135.1. NCBI lineage: Eukaryota > Metazoa > Arthropoda > Insecta > Hemiptera > Cicadellidae > Flexamia > Flexamia atlantica. The sequence goes on along the minus strand of JAQJVK010000009.1, from coordinate 25,045,677 downwards.
ACTGTTATTTTCAAAACATTAGTTTTTTATAAATTCATGACTTTGTAGCTTAAGTTACTTTAAAATTACTATGGTTATTTAAGCCAATCGAGGCACGTGAACCTTCACCGTTAATAATCATCACGACTTGTGTTCATTACTAAAATATAGAGGTAAAAATAAATTCAATGAACAATTTTTTTTTATTAATTATTCTGAAGCGATAAATATTATTTAAGATAATTCTAATAAAACATGATGATTGACAGTTATCAACCTTAAGTTACACGAAATGTTATTACTTGTGTTTAAGGAGGAACATGTATGATACAATGTATCATGTCCGTCCTTTGTACATCGCAGTTACCCCAGGCGTTTACATGTTGTCAAATTTAATTTACAACTGTGTATCATGTTCATATGCAGTATAACGTCATTTTAGCTCATAACTCTTATGAGCTAAATATAGCTAAGGTAAACATATTGCAGCGCAATTTTAATTTATCATTCAAACTTATTTATCTCTGCATTGTATAAATTACATTGAGGAATAGAATAAAACGTTATAAAATACCTTGTTCAATTTATTATACATATAACTACAGAATATACTTACATAAAAAAGCTAGAATGAAAAATCCCCGTTGATGAATTCGTTTATAATGGCTACGTTTTAAACGGTTTAAAGTATAAAAAATATTAATTAATTTCTGGTTTTATTTCACGGGCTTAAAATAAACTTGCTGTCGACGTTTCTTTAAGCAGAGTATAAATTACTTATTTGTAACGTCACGTATTTTAATATTATCTAATTGCACTGCATTAAAGACAAAATTTTATCAAACGATGTATTGATCATGCATGCCTGCAGTCCCCAAACTTTGTTAAAATAAACGTTAAAAGTGCTACATCCAGCACATGTAACACTGAAAGAAAAACAAATGGAACTGTCTCAAAACAAACTTTTGCTCGTTTTTCAAATCAGATGCAAGCCAATAACTAATACAATATTTCCTTCAATTTTTGTTCAAGACATTACTACAATTAAAAATACCAAATAAGAATGTAAATATATTTAATATGGAAACCAACCAATTAATTGATCTTTATGACACGATGCACACGCATGATGGATAAATTATTACTTTTATAATACCACCCCGTGTACATATTCAATTCTACTAAACGCGATTGTTTGCAGATGCGAGGTAGTGAGGGTTGTGTCAACAGTTACATATCCCCCACTTGCCCCGACACCACTGGGAATGGCCGTTTGTATCGTGACACCTTGGACGTGCCCGTTGTTACGTCATGTCCCTCGACGACTCCACGGTATTTGTTATCTCCTTCTCTGGATATTTCATTTAACAGGAAACAACGAAAATTAAATTAATTATTTTTTCAGTAGTCATACCTTGCACAGTCAGCCCACATTACTCGATGTGCCTTGAAATATTCTTATATGAACTAAAATAATAATCTTTCTTGCAACATTACAATTGGCAAAATAAAAGTATTTTTGAATTTAACTATCGCTACTTATAATTAATTGATTTTTTGTAGGATGGCATCGTTTGTAATATACTGAGCCAGTGTATCGTGAAAACATTGCAATCCACACATAAAAATATGAAAGCATGTAATATTTTCATCAAAGTTAATTCGAAAATACCTTATTTCCACAGGTCTAGTTCTAACAGAAAATATTTGGCTGTTTCCCTCTCGGAAAATATTGACAAAATTGTAGTGGAAAGGGCATTTTACTCCGTCGATTTTGCTAGCCAGTTTCCTTTCAGAGTTTTGAATTCATACAAAAGTTTTGAACTCAAATTTCAAAAAATACTATGGCTGATGTTTGTAATGTTTTATCAATTGTAAAAGAAACGAAAGAACAATATATTTTACAATTATAGAGAGCCAAAAAAGAACTCTAAAGGCCAACAGCATTAGTTATACACAACATAATCTCAAAAGGATCCTAATATGACTTCATACTGCCAGACAGTTGTGCTTGCATCAAATCATTATATACTTTTGGAGTAAAAATCTTTAGTCATGCAAGTAAACATAAATAATAATAACGAAAAGTAAATCACAACAGCTCTGTAGTTTTGAGTGAGTATTTAATGCAGTAGGTAACAGTAATTTAACCAGTAAAAAATCAAAAAGATAAGAAAATGTAAAAGTAAAAATATGTGAATACACCTTAATATGCGTATTCGTTCTTTACTGTGTATTTATTTTTATACCTCATTCTGTACTTTTTGGAGAAATCTAATAGATTTTCTTGAAAATATGTTGAAAAAATTTATGATTCCTTTTTGTTTGCACTGAGTTCATTAAAACAGGAATAAATTATATTGATTTTGAACATGATACCTTCACTTCATATAATTAATTTATAAGAAAATTCTTTCATCTAATAATCAAATTCAAAAACGAAAATACAGGAACATCTAAGGTTTATTTAAGGTGTATATTAGGATTAAATTAAGAGAAATTATATAATGACTATGTCCCATAACAAGTCATTGGAAGTCAAATAGTTATTGAAATAAAACCGTTATAAATTATAAAATTTTTTTGCTATTTAAATATGCAAGTTAACTATTATTCATATAGTGTCATGATTATAAGAGATTAAGTTTTCTTTTGTTCCAGTAAAATTATTTAGAGCGAAATTTGGTTCTACGCCCCAATTAATTCGGTGGTCATATAAGTCAACATAGGCTAGATGCTAGATAATAGTCAATATTTGCCCAGCTAAGATCAGTTATACAGGCTGATATGGCATTTGAAAGCATACATACCGTTCGTCCCAAAGGTCCTGGACCGGTTTGATTACTTTTAACTAAATAATATTGGTTAATGTTATGGTAAATATAAATTCCGCTAGAAACATAAAATTGTTTCTGTGTCACATGTGCTCCTGAATCTAAAATGCTAATTGGAGGCGTTGTCTCAAATTCTCGAATACGATCCCCAACCGAGTGACTACTTATTTTGTAGAGCTTGATAAAAGAAACTTAATGTCACAAATCCGATGTCAACATTATGCCTCAAGCCAAAGGTCTATCTGCTTGGGAATTCAAAATTGTATTAAGATACTTATTGAGAAATACTCATTTGATTACTATGAAGATGATATTTATGTTTATTAACCTTGATAATAACATGTGTCCACCGTTGCTCATCATTAAGCCATCTCCACTGTATTTTGACGGGTTTTCGGCCGCTATCTCGGATCCGCTACTTTGAAGTGAGCTAATTTATATTAGCTACGAAGGCGGAATCGTATCCCAACATTATGACATTGGTTTTCATGCTAATTTTAATGGTTAAAACCATATTTTATTTTTATTTCAAGGAGTTTTTTCCATAAACAATAAAAAATTCAAAAGCGTGTTTTATAAACAAAAACTAAATAAAAGCTGTCTTTAAATTGTGGGTCACAATACTAACTTCATATTTCAGCAGATCAAAGATAGCGAATGAAGATATGAAATGGTTAAAAAATTAGCTGTGGTGAGCACAAGTTATTATCTAACTTAATTTCAAAATTATTACAGTCATGTTTGAATGATCCTATGTTAAATTTCATCTAAACGAATTTTATAAATTTTAATATTGAGAACGAAATAAGATTAGTCGTATTTATGTTAATGAATATTAAAAGGGCCTTCTATTATCTTGTCCATTATAAGCCATCTTTTATTTTAATATAAATTTAAATAATTAAAAAATATATGATTTTGGGCAACCAAGTATAGCCCACCAAATATGCCAAAATATTATGATAAAATCGTTTAGTTTTATGTAATGAAATGTAATATGAAAAAACTCTGCAATTTAAATCAAGCGGCAGTGCTCCCTGTCCCAAACCACTAGTAACAATCAAATAACCTCCATGTCCGACTCGCTCGAATAAATAAATGAAAATAGCCGCAACGTCACAACCAGTGAGTGTGTTAGAATACCCAGTTTATTGTTTTTTGATAATACTATTTCCGGAATATTTCGAAAATACGTTTTACATTTCACCAGAGTGCATAGGTCTACATAAAAATAAATAATTGTAAAGTTCAATGTAATGACATTGATACTCTTGTAAAAATAACGATTTCCGATAATTGCACGTTAAGTAACAGTAACGTACTGAAAACTTACAGTATAACAGCTGCTTACTGAGGAGTGAACAAGAATAGTTATTTGTGTATCTAGGGACTAAAGTGCAACTTTTTCTCCCTGAGGGAAACTATTGTCGCCCGATGGCGCAGCCGAGGGCGACAATTTCCCGAGGGAGAAAAAGTACTTTAGTCCCGTGATGCACAAAAAATTTTTCCTCCACCTACACCATTAACAACAACTACGTATAACACTGTAACTTTACCTTCAGATGATCCTTTGCTTCAACAAGTCACATAGCCTATGTAAATGAATAATGCAAGGTATTTAGGCTTTAATTTTAACATTTTATTCACACTCTTCTTTAAAAATACTCTAGGCCTAACTTATTTGTTCACAAATATGCAGGAATATAGCCTAAACTACAGCAAACTCAAAATGGATACGCTGTCCAGTAGACAACGGAAACGGACGCGGGACGGACGCTCGGATGCTGTGACGCTCTCTTCAACATAGAGAAACAAATTAAAATCGACAGTGTTGCCACATTTTCTCACTCTCCACCGCGACGTTGCCGGATTTATTCCCATGTATTTCTTATGAGATTACTTTTAGTCCCGTGGGACTAAACGTAAGTAAGTAAATCCCATAGAGTATAAACTAGTACTTTAATATTCTATTCCAGGGTCTAAAAGACGACTATAGTTAGTAGGTGGAGGAAAAGTACTTTTTTGTTTTCACGTTTTTTACTCTTTGTAATGCGTGAGTAAAATAATAATTTTTCTCACAACGGGAGTAACGTAATTACCTATAAGAATAGCATCGTAATTAATAATCCAAAAATTAGAGCGCCTTAAATTTCCAAGCACACATGCAAACATGTTGCAGCTTAATGAATGCAGGCGCTGACAGCTGATTTAGTTGTAAGATAATCAAATATGAATAACATTAACAACAACGAGCTTTGAGAACGTCTAAGAATTAAGCATGTTAAAACGTTGCAACAATCAGCTGATCACTGATGTATGAACGGCGCTGCAGCTACCCGATTCCAGGCGCTAATTGCAGAACGAAACAAAATGGATATTTTTATTACTTACCAAGTTAAGGGGATCCGCCACCGATAATTCGGTATTTATTTATTTTTTGTCAAATTTTGGTTTTTATTTTTTTTTAGATAGAACATGAATTTCTGAACTTGTATACACAATTTTGGGCGAATTTGATCAGTTTTTCATATTAAAAAAATTATTATTCGAAAATTGGTATTCCGAAGGTAGGTAAGTTTACTTAGTGCATCTGTGTCAGCTCAACTTTTGTAAGCCGATTCCCGAAAATTGTGTTTTCCCGCGTTTTTTAGCACAAATTGTTGAATAATTTTTTTACTACAAGAGACAATTGACTGACATTTTTACCAGTGTATCTTCATACTGTATTGATGATTTGTTGGTATAGAGAGCTTTGTACAGTAATTTTTTCATAGGTAAAAAATGTTTATTTGAAAATAATAAAATGAAAAATATTGTTTTTTACGTAAACGTGTATAAATAATTTCCTATTTGTGTTACACTAGTAAAAATACCAGGGAATATTCCTATGATTACAATATACAAATTAAAAAAACGATTGTTAAAATCCATCAAAAAATAAAAAGTTATTCAAAAGTTTTTAAAATTAAAAAAAACGTAAAAAAACTAAAAAAATTAAATAAAACGTAATCAAAGGAGAAAAATGGAGTTGTTATATATATATTTATTCTTTTTAGGTTAATTTGAACCAGTTTTGGTAGTCAAACTTTTATTTATCAAAAAAAATCAAAAAATATCCCGTATTGGTGGCGGATCCCCTTAATAAAATTAATATTTAGGGTCTGGATATTTATTATTGCAGGTGGGGAGAAAATATTGTGTGCATTTCGAGAGTGAGGCACATTGTCTCCCTCGTGAAAATTATCGCCCTCACAAGCTCGGGCGCCAACGCTTATCATTCGTGAGTCAAAGTTGTACTTATTTACTCACTGAGCACACGAATAAAGTATAACCCAGTCAGCTGATTGATTACATTAGCATTTTATGCTGCCTCTCTGATTATTTTACGCTTCCATTTTGATTTGACTGAGCGTGGATTGATCATAACCTATAATGGGTGCATTCAGCACAAATAGACGTGAGCGATGACGGGTTGGAATTAATTCGACTGCAAGATACTAGTAAAACTCCAGTTGTAGGAAACACGTCTTATGTAACTAATGTGTAGAGAAATAGAAAATTTACACAAATAACATAAATAATTTTTATTTTTAACATGTTTACTCATTTATTAACAGATTTTGTTTAGCTCATGTCTTATTCTTAATAACCGTTAGTGTAGGTATATCAACTAGCTGAAGCGGAAAATACTCGCTTTACGCACTTATTACGTAAATACATATTTTATTAACTGAAAAGACTAGATGATGAAAACTGGATTACACTTCCTTTCTAAACAGAATTTTTCATTCTAACAATTTCAATGTATCGTTCACCACAGGTCACAAGCAATTTGGACTGATTAAATAAAATATGAGTCTAAGATTATTGTATGTAATAGAAGTTGCATTTATGGCGAAACGATTTTTAGTCATTATATTTTACGAGAAACGCAATGAATTCAAATGATTTAATTTACAGTTATTTGGGAAAAATTATAGTTAAAATTATCAGTTGCGAACAAAATATTTTAGTAAAAATAAACACATAAAAAGAATAGTAAAATACTACAACTAGTGCTACAGATACAAAACCTCAATACATATAACCAAAATACAATTTCGTTTTTTTTTGAAAACCTACACGTTCAAGTTTGATGAAACCTCCGATCGCTTTGACAAAACGTCAAAGCACGTAAAGTTTAACCCCCACGTCTGTCAGTTTGATGTGTGTTGTACCGACCAACCAGATTATGGGTGAGTTCTGAGGCTTTTCCTTGATCCGCCCTTTCCATTGTATGTATAGGTGATCATGTTGTATGTGGACATTGTTCGAAGAAACAAAATTTATTTTTTTATTTTTTAAAATTTTTTATTTGATTTAAAATGTTTTTGCATTATTCTATAATTTTAGTTATCGTGCTATGGTTTTCTATGAATCAGAAAATGGATACTTTTTTGTAAATACAATCAAATAATAAATAATTTTTGGATAGTCTTGACGTTCAGTTGATGGATTGTATTTCTTAAACCCGTTTATAGGGAAGAAATTACATTTATTCAAACACATGCACTAATGGATTTCAAAAAAAAAATAACTATCTATATGTAGGAACTCTTCAGTAAAAATAACAGTTTCTTATAACTTTTTAAACATTGTCTTAAGCATAGTCTTAAAAAGTTGTGTTACCTTAAGTTTTCTTACAATTCGGGAAGGTCACAGTAGAAACATAGAGTACATCGTAATAGATGGTGTTATAACTATAATTTTCAAAACATTGGCAGCGAACAACAACCGACATTATAGTACCACTTTTATCAGAAAATAAGTCTTGAATTCAGGATATTGCATGTTAAGTGGCACTTGGACGATAACGACATCCTGAGAATGGTCTTTGTAACAAAGATATTACTTTTACAGCAACTATCGTAGATTATAGCTTTTGTGCAACAATTTATTGAACTCCAATACCTCTGAGAAAAAATATTCTATATATTTTTATAGAATTCCCCGTTTATTGAAGAATTAGTATAAGTTTATTTGAAATAAATTATGTTGAAATTCTAAAGTTAGTGAGTTTGGTATAATACTTGGCGTTACTTTGTGATGTAAAGCGCATATTTTATGAAACTCTGTATTTAATTCAATTTTATTCATGCCTTTTGCATCTTAGCGATTTACGTTTTTCTTTAATTATCAGCTGTTTGTTTATTATTTATTTTCAAAAGGTATGGAAACGTAAAAATTATTTTTAATTTTTTTACCGACATGGCAACCCTTAGGCTATATTTTAAATTTCTTATAACTTGAGTATATTTTATTTTTTATGAAATAAAATAGCACTATTCAATCAATTTCACTCCTAAGGCACTGTTTCATTCCTTACAACTTCATCAGGTCTTCCAGGTATGCCACGTTAATCAATGTATCATAACATTTTGCAAATTATTTGTTTCGATAAAATGTCACAGTTATTCTAATTGAAAGTTGAAATTTCGATAAAAAGGTTAAAACGTATTATGAATTGTGCGGGCCAGACTTTTTACTATCACAGCATATACATTTTTTAAGACTCACTGAAGTCTTTTGCTTTCCAACTGTGTTTTTGTTATTTTTTCACTCTATTCTTGATTGTATTTTAATGTGTCTATATATATATATATATATATATATATATATATATATATATATATGTAAATTTAGACTTGAAAATGGCATAATTTGTCGAAACTAGTTGTCTAATAAAAATGATTAAAAAAGGAAGGATACTTTGTTTCAATTAAAAAATGTTAATAAAAATAATATATATATTAAATATAATGATATTTGACTGGAAAGAAGGTTGATAGTTGAACGTTATTATGGTTAGCCTGTTTTGCTTTAACAATGTTTAATTCTTCTTTCACGTCAAGCTTGCAACTAACTTGAAATACTCCCTGACTATTATAAATAAAGAAATAGTCGAATGAATGTAAACACGGGTGGGTGGTTTATCTATATACAGAATATAATAAGGGTTTTTTTCCGTTAGATCCCTTTTTCAGTCGTCCTACGAAACCGATTTTTACTATTGAGGTGTCATTTTAAAGCTTATAATGTAACGCACTGGCGACTGATAATTCAAATGGGCATTTATTTTACGGCTTCGACCCCCAAGGCTTTGATTTATTTCTAGAGGGCGCTTTCAACGTTCCGGCGCTGACCAACTTGCGTTATTACGGTTTTAAAATGTGATTTTAATTTAACAGCGGATTACCTTGAGACGAACTTTTAACCAGTCACATTTTAAACAAAAATAAAACAATATCCGATATACCTTTAAAAAAATGAATCTGAGCAACTTTCATTGAATATTTTAGCCAAATTGAGGCAGGTAAATCGTTCTTTATGGTAAAGATGCATGATCGTTAGATTATAAATATGTTGTAAACTGTAAACTAAGCCCTGAAACAGAAAGATGAAGAACGCATAGAAAAAAGCTTGTCGACGTTATTAGGGAGAAAATATGCGTTATTTTCGGCAGAGAACTGCTGAGAAAAAAATACTAATTGAACTCCAGGAATCATATTAAAGTGCGCAATTTGCACATGGGCTTCCTAGAAAAACTTCCGTTATCCTACTGTGTGGGAGAAGACCACCGAATCCAAAAACATAGTGTTTTGGTGATAAATGGAGTGTGTATATGTTTTGTTCAGTTAGCCTTTGTTTATTAAGGTGGAATCTTTAGATTTCAAATAAAAAGGTTAATTTGATTAATAAAGGCGAGTTTGAAGCCTTACAGTTTATTTTAACTAGGTGAGGTTCTCACAAACAGGAGTAATATAAAATAGCGCAATTTGCTCCTGGGCCCCTAGTTTATTCTTATTTTATCTAAGTCTTTCTTCTCCTCTGGATACAATTTGGAGTCAGCTGGTTCCTAACGCTATAATACATCTATTTAATAAAAGCTAAATAAATAAATAAATAATATTCAAACCGTGATACTTTTTAAATATATTCAAAACTATTAATTACGTAATTATCTAAATATTGATGGTTGGTGTTATCTGAGTAATAAATGGCTTAAGGATAATGAATATTACTATTAAATTTATATTGCATATGATAATTTGTTGTTCTCTTTATTTACTTGTGTCAATGTTTATTTACAAAATTAAAATAAATATTTGTGAACCATTGTATCTTTTTAATAATTTCTGTGTTATTTTTTTTTATTGATGTTCAATTGTGAGTTTCCGATTATAAATTTTTAGCACATGTACCCACATGTGCTAAAAATTTATAATCGGAAACTCACCAGCCATTTATTTGAGGTTGTTGATTACGTGAATACCTATATGTTCGTTGAACCTTTTTTTAATGGATCTTCCAGCTTGACCGTTGTGAACTTTAAGAGAGTCATTAAAGTTGGTTCTATATACACCTGATTTGATATAGTTATTTTTGGTTGGAGATTTGTTGAAAGAATTTCCGCACTGTGTTGACTAATCGCGCGACCTTTGAGTTATTTCTACCAACAATTTTTGTCATGGAATTGTTGATTTACCATAACACTTTATTTTATTACACCGGGTGTCCCATAACAGCCCCCCAACTGCCGCAACCCGTCTTTAGCTATACAACTTAGTTTTTGAAAAATTCATATTTTTTGAGATTTTTATTAGAATCATACCAATTTCTTGAAAACTAAACACCATAATTCAAAACGGGTTGCGGCATTGAATTCGGTATAAAAAGTTAGTTTGAAGAGATGGGTCACAATATCATCTCCATAATTTAAATAACTTACCTCATTTCAAAATTAAGGATCCAAGTATACGGGCAAAAAATTTACACTGGTGAAAATTAAATGGGAATTACTCAAAAATGACTCATGGTGGTTATTCGTCACTACCTAGCATTATTTTGTGGTAATAGGCCTATTTTATTAATTTGTAATGTTTAAATTGGTTGAAAATAAATTAATTAAAATTACTCATATCTTGAGAACAATTCAAGATATTGAAAACAGATTGCGGCACTGTAATCAGTTAAAAGTCTAGCTTGATATGATGGGTCACAACACCACTTTTACATTGGAAAAGATTTTGGATCCAATATGCCGGATTTAAGATGGCGGCCAAAATTGGGTACTCATTTGTTTATCTGTTTATTTTCATACACGGCATACGCCAATTTACAAAAATGCAGCAAACAAAAGAAATCCACATTAAATAAAGTTTAATATTTTAGTTAAGCTTCAAGATAACTAACTAATCTTCATGCTTCATGCAATACATTGTCAAAAATTCTTCAGGTGAACAAGCTAATACAATCTATACCGATCTAACATGCAGGACAAGCAATAAACAAATAAATGTACAACTAGTTCAAAACTTCATTACATGCCTAGTTTAAGAGAGAAGCAAGCTAATATAATATAAGACCAAGATCTAACATGCAGTGGTACATTCAAAATAAATAAATAATTAAATATAATATAGAGCTGATTCAATATTTCATTACATGCACAGTACAAGAAAAATAAATTAAGTAAGAACTAAAAATACAATGCAGACCAAGAACTAATATTCATTAGTGGTACATTCACAAGCAACGTTAAATACAATGTAAAATAATTCAGTGCAATGTTATTTGCATAGTTTAAGAATTGTAAAAATTACATACACAAAAATTACTACTGACAAAGGTCATACGGTAAGTGAACATTTGTGTCAATTAGTATCCAAATCGTAAGCAATCAAAAATAATTATGATCAATTAAATTATACAAGCAAAAAAACAACAATTTACATAGGCATTCACTACCTTTTATAGAATACAGACTTTAGCTGGCGATTGCTACCATTGAAAAGATCTAAGCTGGAAGAGATCAAATTGCCCAGTATGTGCAGCCGAGGAATCACACTATTCATCTCATAGTTTGTTGAACAGGCTTGATGATAGAACAATTGAGCAGATCCTGTTCGTTCGAGAACTCTCAGATCAATGAGGCTGAGTAGTTCAGGACAGTCCACACCCATAAGAAGTAGTATTCGAAGGAAAATAAGGTCCTGTAGTTGTCGTCTAGATTCAAAAGATTGCAGACCCAGCATTTCTTCCACGTCACTCAAAGGCACAGATTGGTAGTCGAAGCCCATTTAAACACTCACAGCTCTCACGAATCTGTCCTGGATCTTTTGCAGACGTTGAATAAGTCCAAACTGATGCGGGGACCATACAATAGAACCAAACTCTAAGACTGATCTCACAAGAGCCTTGTAGACCTCATTCATTGCGGTCAATCCTCAAACCACTACTGGAAGTTCTGATAACAAATCCAATTACGAACAGCTCTTCCAATAATATTGTTGATGTGGTCAGTAGAACTCAGATTGTAGGTCATAATGATGCCCAAGTCACGTATGGATTCAACCCGTTTCAGGAAGCAACCATCAAGTACATAATCAAAGATTATATGTTCGGCAGAACGATGAAAGGTAATGACATTGCGCTTGCTAGAATTCGTCACCATACAATAAGAATTACACTAATTTTCGATATTCAAGAGACTTGATTTGAGAGCATTGAAATCACTTGATGTATACATGTGGATATTTTAATGTCATCAGCGAACATTAAACAGTCAACTTTGATGCAGTTCACAATATCATTTAAGAATATGGAGAAAAGAAAAGGACCCAAGTGGGACCGTTGGGGTACTCCAGACGATGCGAGAAAAGAACGGGAGGCTGCTCCAGACATATTCACAAGCAACCAATGGTCAACAAGACTGTAAAATAAAAACACCATTCGCTTATTTTTTCACCAAACCATCGGAGAAGGCTTTCCAAGATTCCATAAGCGTGAAGTTTAGCGGCGAGGTGCTGGTGGCTCACTTTGTCTAAGGCCTTTGAGAAATCGATATATATGCTGTCAATTTACTTGCCGAGACGGAATGCAGGGTGGATATACTGTACGTACAGCGTGAGATTAGTTGCAATTGATCTGCCTTGGGAGAACCCATGCTGTTCCCTGTTCATGACACTCTTGAAGCTGAACGTGATATTATCTAATACCAGTGACTCGAAAACCTTCCCTAGGTAGGCTTAATAATAACAGGACTGTAGTTTTTTACATTGGCACAGTCCCCTGATTTGAATATAGGCACTACAAATCTCGTCTTCAACTATTCAGGAAAAATACCAAGCCTCAGGAGATTGTTGAAAAGTGGAGTGAGATGAGGGGCCAGGAGAGTACTGCAGTACTTTGATGCGATGGATGGTATAAGGTGTGCGCCGGCTCCCCTGTGTGGATCCAACGAGGAGAGTGGAAGATAAATTGTTAGTATGTGTTTGTTTTCTATATAGTTTGAGAAAAATGTCAACGATGAGGACAGTTAATGTTTATGCCCAAATTTTCTTCATTTCAATCAAAAAATTATCGTCAGTTCTGAGGTTTTGTTCAAAACAAGACCTGAAATGAAACTTCGTTGAAGTTATAAAGTCCTATTATGTTGTATGTAGGCTTATAACCTAGTTTTCCATAAAATATCTAAACTTGTTTTAAGCTTATTTAGTGATTGGGTTCTTATCACATATATTCAGGTTTTCTTTAATTTTAATGTCATGAAAGTTTTGACATTAATGCACTTATTTTTGAAACCTCTTTAAAGACAAAATCCACGTTAAGTGTGTGGATTACTATTAGGACCTACTTTGGTACAGAATATGAAATTTCTTCTTAATAACAATTGAAAATTGAGGAGACCTCAAAAACTAAAGGTTATATAAGAAGTGCTCACGACAAGGCAAAGCTGTAAACATAAATGTACTTTCCTAAAATAAATACCTTTTCACTAATTAATCCCTAGTAACTGAGATATTTCAAACTAAAATGCACTGTTGTTTTATCCTTGCCTATTTACTAGTAACTGTTAAGAAAAATACGTTCAATTTATTGGTTCGTGATACATTTAGGGTCTATTCATTTATGGATAGGAAATAGATTTTGTATTTTCTGAATCAACTTCCATGGCAATTTTTAATGTCGACCCTCTTTTTTAAATCGACACTTATTTCAAGTATTCAAAATCTTCTGACTTAAAAAAAAAACTAAGTCTCATCGAAAACAGAACTTATTGAAATAAATAGCAATTTTAAAGTTCAATTTCCTAAAAAAATATAAAAGTTACAAAAAGATTACCTCATGCATAAGGTAACAGTTAAGTGAACTATTTGTTCACTATACCTAAAGTGTATGGCATTCTGTCAAATTAAGTAATGAAACATTTTATTGCATATCTGAGGTAAAATTTGTTAGGTTAAAATTAGTTAAACAAATAGACTCATATTAGTGAATTTCCGCTATAGGAAAGAATCTGTTACCGTAGTACTCATAGTACCTCAGCCTAAGCCCATGATATTTTTTCGGGCCCCCAGAAGTAAAAAACACCATTCGCTTATTTTCATACATACCTCAAAACATTTATGCATATGTATACACATGTATATTAATTACAAAAATTAGAACAAAATTCCTTTTTTCGTGGTTTTATTCAGTTCTAAATTTTGTAATAATCATAATAATATCCCTTTCCAGTGAAACACTCTACAAATACAGTGATTTCATAAAATATAGAAGAAGGTTTACACATGTGTATGATGTTGTGGTTTTATCGTGTGTTCAACTGATGTGATAATGGTGAGGGATACATTAGGTAAATCAATCAACTAAGCCAAATTTTTTGGCGTCCGATTTGAGTATTGAATCTAAATGTTTAACTTTTTTTATTGTATCTAAACATACTTTTACATTTAAACAAATATGGACTTTTTATAGAAATATTTATGCATATGTACAAAAACTGTATTTTCTCCCTATGTTTTATGCTATTTTAACTATGTCTTGTTTTGATAATTACATTTAGGTTTTTTATCGAGTAGCCATTAATTATAAGCAATTTTATCAAACTACCACAATCCAGCTTTCCAACTTCAGCTTCTGAGATGCTTAAAGCATCAAAGTTGGCTCCACCACCGTCGAGTTTTGACTTAGTGCAACTAATATTATGGATTAAAAGAAAATATAATTCATAATATGAAATCTCATAGTTTGGAGTATTTTATCCATAACAATCGATTCAGAGCGTTGGTTTTATTTTTTCCATACAGCAATATTATACGAAGAGAGATATTATGTTGACATACTATCTCGGATATGTTTAACGTCAAAAAGGTTTACATTTTGAAGGCATGATAAAGAAATCAAAAAACGTTTATATTGGTAAATTATGTCTTAAAGTAAAAACTAGAAAACATCATTATATGTGTGTAGATACTTAAACGTAACCTCTTTGTTACATCAAACGGGATTATCGTTCATAAATCAATAAAAATGGGTTTAAATAAGTTAAGTTAGTTGAACAATTAAAATCTGTATAATCGGTTTTCTTTTTACTTTATCAGCAGAATCCTTAGTGTATAAAAATTAAAATCTAAGGAGTTTTACGTAGGCTTGGATAATTGCAAGTTTGAGAACATTTCTCAAACATAGATGTAATAATAAAAACATCAATTAATTAGATGATGGATCCTGCTTGGGGGCTTTTGTTCAAGAGGTAGTATGTAGGAAAACAACAAGCGTTATTTTTTTGTTCAATGTAGATAACAGGCACCAAATCAGCAAGTTGTTATTCAGTAAAACCAACAGACGATAAAACTTAATCATACCTTCAACATAATTGATCAAAGATTATCGTTTATAATAATACAGATACGTCCTAATTAATGGAATACGATAAAATTAACAGAGGCATTTAACTTTTAAGCGTTAATGATGATTTCTTAATTGATAAAATTCAATCAAGTCGTCTCCAGAGTATCAAATGTAATTAAAATTATTGTAATTTTTAGTCAAAGCAAAAACAAATTGTTTTGTCCAACTAATTTAATAATAAAAAACGTTAGTAACTGACCATTAAAACGTCGTCGATTTTTTGTTGTAATGAACAATAAAACACGATTTTCATAAGGTGTTATGAAATATTGGTTTTATAATGTGTTTTTAAATGTTTTTTTTATTTAAAACATAGTTTACATTAAAGCAACCGAATGTTATCTAAAATATATTTTCTTTAGCAAAAGGAGGATTCCAACGATGTGAGAAGTTTGTTCCGTCATGATGGAAAGCTTTTTCTGGGCTGTTTAACTAACGCTAAAGGCGACTTAGGGAGAAATGTACATTAATTTACATTTTTTTAACAAAATATACTTTTTTCATAAGCAGTTGTGAAAAAATACCCTGGTATGGCCATTAAAAAGCTTTATAATTACAAACTGGTGTATAGCAAATCTACATTCCAATTATTGCTATTGAAAACGCAGGTTGTTTAAGAAATGCGTAAAACAAAACCCAACATACACACACAACACTACAGAATGATGCCAATGCGTGGGTTGTTGGCTTTAAAACAATTTTCTACATCCATAATATGAAAGATTGTAGAATATCGTGTTTTGAATTTAAGCTTCATTTAGCTTATTTCTTTATTTTTTTCAACACCTTAAGACAATATTTAAATAATTAATGAACTCCAAACTTAACTTTAAACTCGGATGGTGTACACACGAAAATAGGAACAATTTTCGCCAGGATTATTAATTTTATACTTTGTTCCCATTACAAAACTTAGTAATTTTTGGGTTTTCAAGCTTAATATCCAAACAATAAAAATGTACAGGACATTTTCAAGTGACAACAATAAACGAAGTTATATTACCTTTCCATTAGTGATAATTTCATAAGGGTTTACGATTGTCTCCCTTACTTGAATGATTGCTTATAATTTAATAAAATAATATAAACTTTTATTTTCTGAAAGGAAAACTATTACGTGGATTAAAATGTTTTTGTACAACCATAATTTGTGTGTACCTTTCCAATAAAAAACTGCTGTACATAAGAAAATTCTTCAATGTAGTTATAATCGAAAGTATCCGATATAAAATGCTCTTTTCTCTATAGCAATCCGATATAAAAAAACTTTGGATTTTGGAATCAAAATGGTAATAGCGTTTATTGAGACCTGATTTAAATATCGAATATTCAGTTAAATCTTAATATTTGTTAAAGATTTCCTGTAAACGAAAGTTTCCATTTGCTCCAGTCTGAACTAAAATATACGTATGCTGCAAAATAAATGTAAAAAAAATTAGTTTATAACTGGACCTGCATTTCTATAAGTAACGTTTGTGGTGTTCAAAGACAAACATCGATTAGAACTTTAGTCGACTTAGACAACTGTTGGTACTCCAGTTGTTGTTGATCTGACCTTGCAATTGATTTAAGTCCTTTAAGCAATTGTATTACTGTAATGTAGCATTAAAATGGTGGGTTAACAAACAAACGTAAATTTACACGTTAATTTATTCGTTACAAATCAAAGACATTTTAAAAATTAAATTGTATTTTATGTTTTCTGATATATTGGTTCCGTTTGTTGTAATATGGATAAAATGAAAATGTATATTAAGCTGCAACATAGAGTTAATTTTTAATGTCTGAATTCGATTTGTGTACCAATTGTGTCATTAATTAAAGAACTTGTAATTATGGCCAAAACAGGTTAAATCTGATTACAAAAGGAGTCAAAATTACACGATATACATTTTATTGGCATAGTTACTGCATGCATATCGTTATAAGTTAACGTTTGAACAGTAACAAAGTCACGTAGTACACATTTCCTTTGTTGTCATAGTAAAAGAAGTCAACCATAAAATTATAACATCATTCTGTAGTGTTGTGTTCATTTTATGTTGGGGTCAGAATAACCCCAAGGGAAATAAAGAATAAAAGCGTAGCTTTTGTGCGATAGTAAACAAGGACTGTGGCGTGACTAGGTTTATATTCTGGAGCGGAAATGTATGTGCATATTTACCACTGAAATGGTCAATAAAATGTCTGATGAAATAGCATTCTCTCGATAGTAGTTAATCCCTAAACGGGATTCCTAATGGTGGTAAATAATAAAATATATTTATATGTTTACAGAGAGAGAGTTGTGTGTTAGTATATTTATTACTACAGCCAAATATATACGAGGAAGACCCTTGATCTTAGTATCAAATTAAAGCTATAGCTTGCATCTCAAGATGTGCGCCACTGTGGCTGGGTTTAGATATCTTATAGGGTTTGGTACAGGATTGTTCGAAAGGGACCTATGTCAAGGATTTTTTTAGTACTTTAGTTTTTATTTGTTCGTATCAAAACTTATGGTTTAATTTGAAATGGTTACCGTGGTTACAGCGGTTGCCAACAGAAAGTAGCACCAACAATTGTATTTGTACAACAGGTGAATACAATCATTGACAAAAGTGTTTAGTAAATTTTTATTGTTAGGTTATGTTATTAACAACATAAAGAACACTAAAATGTAGGGTTACATGTTTGTTGGTGTTAAATTCAAAATTAGAAGTAAAAATAAGACGAGAAAATGCAAATACGTACGAGAAAAAGTTAACAATTCCGTATCTATATAAATAAAATTAGAGTTTTACCTGTACATTGCTTAGAATTATGAAATAAATGGTAATTTTTGCGTTTTGAAGGACACAGAGTCCGAATCAAGCCTTATCTCATTTTATGTCACTCTGTTGGTAACGCCCAACAACACACAGACCGCTTTCCACGCAATAACTAGAGTACTGGTATGGCTGAAACTTATTTTCTGTATTGTATGCACATATGAGAAGGTTTAAGACGGATTAAAACTAGCGTAAGTCTTTTTGAAATTAAACAGCAAGCTTCTAAAACCAATTTTTTTTTATTTCGACCAAGTTTTGTTTTTAATTTCTCCATATAATTCAAGTGAATGATGTTTTGTTTACTTTTTCAGTGTTCCAAGCAGATGGTAGTTACGTTCACTGATGGATTCGTCGTTACAGATGTTTTATTATTTCAGTCAATTTTATGTTTTGGTTTCTAATATTTCTTTTTATAGACATGTACTATATAAAAGAAACATTTTATTCAGTATTAAATAAATATTCATGTAATCTAATCCATCGTTAGTTTCCATGTATATTATCCATTTACTTACGCCTTTCTCATGTTATAATTATAAAAGGCAAAAAATGCCTCACTCACTCATCACTCTCTCATCACTAATAATTACTTTAGGTGTAAAATAGGACAACTAAATGGTTTTCATCCTGATCTGGCCCTCGGGACTCCAGCACAGACCCTCTCAAAGATCCCATATTATGTTCCCTTTAGCAGAATACAAAGTGATGAAATGTTTACATTTAAACATATGTTAAAAGCAAGAAATTAAGTAGAATGACAAACCAGCTGTCAGGAACACAGACCATTGAAAAAAGGTCAGGAATAGAACATAAAACAAATCACAGACTAGAGATATTTAAAAGACCTTCCTTGCTAATAACAGCTGTTAATGGAAGAACTAATGTAAACTGTTTATTTTACCTACAGCATTTTCAAAAATTTCGGGACAACTATGTATTGTTGTTGTTGTTTAAAATAGACCCTAAGAACTTAAGAAAATATGTGTTTTCATTTAATAAAGGCATTTATATTCTACGTACATTTACTTTCATGAAACAGAAAACTGCCTTAGGATTCGCTAAGTACGCACGGTCTGCTGCAACGGGGGTATTTCCTGCCTGAAGGCCACACATACATGCGCGATCAGATTCAACGATATGCCTACTGGGTATAAGTCTTCCCAGACAGCGATACCCTTAGGGGCTTTGTCGGCGGGGAGCTGAATTATCTCGAATGTATAGTATAGAGAGGCCAAATAAAAATGCCTCGTGCTGGGGGAAGCAATAGTTCTAAATACTCCCGTCACAGCAGACCTGCGTACTTAGCGAATTCCTAAAACATCTTTCTGGTTCATGAAAGTATATCTACTTATTTGTCAAATACCACTGACCTCTCATCGCAAAGCGCAAACTACTTGAACTTGACTTAGAACCTTGAAACTTCGTATGGATTTTCCTTTAGGACGTGAGCATCCGCTGAGATCGGGGTTTTCAAAATTTGAAATTTTAAGGGTTTTTCGGAGGGGTAACAGCTAAAAAAATCTTTCACATAATTTTAATGGATGATCTTTTGTTTAAATTGTCAATTTTCATTCAATCAAGAAGCGGTTTAAGCGTCTTTACAGCTGTTTTATAATTTGGTTCCTTTTTTCATTGTTTTACCGTTGTTTTTTCTTTTAGGTAATGCACTGTATAATATGTACTATAAAAGTTGAAATAAAGTCGTCACTAATTTTTGTACCTTATCTGTTTAATTATAAACTCAGTATGTGGCACCATCTTCATTTAGGTTCATTTAGGGTGTTATAGTTTTTGTCGTGAGCAAAGCCACGGGCAACTACTAGTCTTATTATATAGACGAAAAAATGGAGCAACGAAGAAAAAGAAACTGAAATAAGGGTATCACGGAAAACTTCACAGCAACATCAAGAAACGCTATCATGGATTGGAACAGAAAGAGAGACGGACGCACAAGGTGATGAAAGAAATTTTCAGAACAAAGATAATGGAGAACCTTCGGATAAGGGATCAAACATAAGAAGCTGATTTAATGCAAAAGAAAAATTACAAGCTATTTGCAAAAGGACAGGGACTATGAGGTGTTCCATGAAGGATGCATTATTCCAATCAAATATATATTATATTGAGCACCCGATTGTTGCAATTTGCAAGATGGACAAAATTTTTAGTTATACTAAAACTTTCTATCACAACCGAGCATACATTTTTGTCCAGGCTAATAGTTTTTTTTAGAAACTCTAAACCTAAACTAGTTGAAAAAAAGTAACACCGCATATATCTCCATCGTATTTGCACGTTGTTATTATGCTTTATGAAAACGTCAGTTATCCAAGTTTTATGATTGTATACATTTATCTTTCATCAGCACTTCTTTGATCTTGCAATTTCAGGGTATCAATTTACTTAAGTAATGTCATTTGAGAAATTTAATGATGAGGCTGGAGAGTGGAATAAAAAATTATTTAAGCGATGAAAATTTTATTTATGTAATAATTTCATCGAATAGTTGTCTTCACTACCAAATCGTAGATTTTTGTACCTAGATCACCCAGGTGTCTCTTATAAAAAGTGGGAAAGGCAACATATAAGTAGAAATGTTGTTAACATATTATTTATCTCATTATTTTGTAGGCCTACTGCACTGTTTAAACTAATATACACTTCAATTAATCTAAAATTAAAGACGCTTTAATCAATTTAATAATATTTATCTACATTGTAAAAATGCAATTTTGTTATTGGGATTGATTATATTGATTATATATGATATCCTACTTCACGATAAAATTGAATAGTAAAAAATTCCAAACCAGTAAAATATGCATTTCTAATGACGTATTTATACCTGACAATTTCTTACCTTTCAATTCTTATTCATGGCTCCCAATGGAGCACTCAACATTAAATGTTTTAAAAGGCATTAAATAAGTAAATTATATAAAATATGCCTAGCAAGCTATAAAAAGTGTTATTCAAAGATAAGTTTATACAGTCGCAAAAGCCAAAATAGTTGAGCCATAGGCTCTTTAACTTTACTTACTCTAAGGTCCCAGCTGCCCAAGTGTCATTTTATAAAACATGATAATGGAAAAAAACCTATTTATTTTACAAAAGCAACACTCTATATTCAATAAATAACAATTATTATTGCCAAAATATTAGTTAAACTTTAACAGTAGTATACAAATCCTTCAGTTAGCAATGTAGCAGCATAACGCAATCACCTAATTTAAAAATGCCACTCTTTTGTATGCAGAAAATTATCGCTAGGTTGACGTACACCGCTTTTAGAAGGCTTCAAAGGTCATTCTTGGTCAGGAAAGCATTGATTATATTCCTTCTTATTTGAGGTTTTAAATAATACTACCAGATTTTAAATAATAGTTTTAGCTACCACCATCAGCATTTTTTTAGATGACTATTGTGCATGAATAACGAGTTTAATTTGATTTCATCATATATTCTGTGAAACAAAAAAAATTGTTGAACAACATTTGGCTTTCTGATATACAGTAAATGTACTTATGGAGCAATTTCTACCCGTTGAACGTCAAACTTTCAATTACATGCAGATTATTTGAACATTTAGATGATAGTGTTGTAATTATTAATCTAATATATTTATCTTCGTGCAATAAGATATAATGATAATTATACTAGAACATAAAAAATAGTGTGGATATTATGTTAAACACAGAAAGAGATAAATAATTAATATTTATTATTCCATGATAATTATAACTATAAATTATAATTATTTCCATAATAATTATGGAATTAATACATACTAAAATATTTATATTAGGGAAACTAAGTTAAAAAAGTAACGAGGAATGGTTACTGATCAGTGCATACACGATGGCATGGTGACTGGAGTGAAATGTAGAGAAAAATACCGTTTATCTAGCCATCTTATTAAATGATTGGGAATTTTAATTTTCAACTTCAACACGAAAAATGTGTCATATAAAAATCATCCAACAATTTCAGTTAGTGAATTATTAATCAGTTAATGGTTCAAAAATGGTTTATTGGCAATATTAATAGGATCATTATGTTAATTAGGTTCATGCATCCTCAAAAGTTAATTATAAAATTTGACTGCGCAGTTTTTATGTCGGCTTACATACTAAACAAAACTATTTCATAAAACTTTTTTATCACGTGTTCATTTGAGTACAAAATCATAAAAAAGTATAAGAAAAAATGATAAAATCATGAACAAGAGAGAGATAAAGTAACGATAATAAGCCTAAAAAATTACCAACAAGAAAATCCTTTTAAGCCTGTGATGACCATCTTTGTGAGAGTGAGAGGTGGGAGGTTTAGGATCATATAACACCTTGAAATGTTGACTTTTTCGTTTTACAACTAAGCCTATCCTAATTGCATAAGTTTTTCTGTTGTTTCTGTAAATCACCAGGTAAAAAGTTTTTTTTTCTTAACAACTGACAACACAAAATTTATATCTAGAAATATTATAGATGTATTTCAATACAAATGTTTATACATTTTTATTTTTAAAACTATCGAACCTCAACAAATCTCCTGAGTGAGACGATGTTATTCCTTTAAAACATAATAGACTGATGGTTTTCTTTATTTATTTTTGGATTGTTTTACACCGTTCCATAATAAACGGTAGGTTGTGAGTGTGATCGATTAGATAGGGCATTATGTGCTACAACTTGGCAGTTAATCATTTTATGACAATATAAAACAACTAGTGGAATATAACAATATTATTCTTATTCACTTGTAAAGAGGTTCATGCATATTAGAGGATTCAAACGTGTTTTGCCATTCCAAAGAAAACAGGTTCACCAATTAGCAGGACCAGTCACGTCGCGGCGCGGCGGTCTGGGACGTGGTTAATACGATACAGTGCCTGAGGCCACTGAGGATTATGGGAAACCTCTGTAGTTAAGGGGTTCTAGCAACAAGTGGCCCCAGATCAAACTGAATCAAACGTCGACTATTAAAACGTGTTACTATAAATTTCATTTTCCAGATAAGTTTTCTATAAAAATAGTTAAACACTTGTGGCTATGGAGTCCTAAGGAACATCAAATTAAGACACGAATACATTTTAACTAATACACAGGGTGTCCATTAAAAACGTTTCGGGATTTAAGGAGGTGATTCCTTACATCTAAACTAAGAAAAAAGTTGATACGAGGGTATGTCCTGAAATGCATATTCACCACATATCCGCCATTTTGTATGTTTCACAAAATATTTTTCATCTCCGAAGTTATATAAACGATATTTTTGAAATTCAGTATGCACGAGCAACTAGAGGGTCGTTAAAAAAATCAACACAATTGAATGGTAAATTTCAAAATGGCGGTCATTTAAAAACTTTAAATTGAAATACCGAAAAAATGGCACAAATTAAAAAAAAATTATTAAGAATAATTTAGGAAATTTCATTTCCAATCTAATGTCACCAAAACTATGAAAATCGGTTAATAAACAACTGAGTTATGGTCGAATTTAGCTGACAAGACAGTATAATTGGCCTAATTCAGTGCATGGCTCAGTGCAATAATGGACTATTTTGCTCCAAATGTCTGCCTCGTTAGATAAATTCAACCATAACTCAGTTGTTTATCAACTGTTTTTTCATATTTTAGTGTCCATTAGATTAGAAATTGAATTCGCTACGTGTCTTTATTTTTTATAAAATGCCATATTTTCGGTATTCCAATTTAAAGATTGGATAAAATAAAGGTAATACAAAATAAAGGTAATTGGTAAGGTAGATTGGTACAAAATAAAGGTAATTGTTATAATTTTAAAATAGGTAATTAAAATAGGTAATAAAATAATAATAATAGGTAATAGGTAATAGGTAATAGGTAATAGGTAGGTAGGTAATAGGTAGGTAAAATAGGTAATTTTAAAATAGGTAATAAAGGTAATTGGTAAGGTAGATTGGTACAAAATAAAGGTAATTGTTATAATTTTAAAATAGGTCTATTCTGTATCATTGCGATAGTTTAAAAAACGGTAGTAATTGTTTTCGATAAAATTAATTTTTTTACAATAACTGTAATAGCAATAAATAAACAAATAATCTCGTAATATTTATTAAATAATGGTGACTCTTAATTTTAATATTTTTATCAATCGACATAAATCTACTTTCAACAGATCTTCATCAGTTTAAGGCTCAACTTTAGCCAAAGCTTCTCAAAACTGTAAAATGAAAAACTAATATGAAACCTATTAAAAAATACAGATATTAGGTTTTTCAACTAATATTTCCTTGTAACTAATATGGAAGTAGCTAATATCACAAAATATCTAATATGTCTCATCCTTAATCCTGGTCTTCGGGTGATGACCACGATGGCGACGAATTGGAGGTTGTCGACGTTTCGGACGCGTAGCAGCAGTCCATTTTCGATGCGAATTCTTAACACTCATTCACTGGCCGGCAGGCCCTCTGCCTCAGGGTATATAGGCTCAGGGGTGGGGGAGGGTTGTTCACATCTCCCATTGGTTTCCCGGAAGGCGCGGCTGACCTGGACCCTTCTCGAACACAATCACAACTTAGCTTTTCTATAAGGGGAATCTACGTACAACTAAGCTCCATCCCGTTGTCTCTATCGAAATTATTACGGTATTTTCTGATTTCTAGTGCTTCCAGAACCTTAATCTCAAAATAATTATTACTGGTAGCAAAGACTTAAATTTCATCAAAATGAATATCGTGATGGCTCAAATACTCTATCCAACAGATTCCGCAAAACCAAAATATATTTCATTGATAAAAAAGGCATCAGGAAAACTTCTTGCTCAAATCCAAAGGCAGCTTCATTTGGTGTTCCGCAAGGATCCATATTAGAGCTGATTCTCTTTCTCCTTTACATTAACGACATTTCTGACTTCCTACCTGGTAACCTTCTTTCAGTTTTTATAGACGACACTTCAATTTTAACTCCCCATAGAAATATCAGTATTTTATAACAGGAAACCTTCTTCAATTTGAATACCCTTTCACAGTACCTTTCAGGTATTAATTTTCATATAAATCCCAAAAAAACACAATCAATACATTTCATGACTTATCAGAAACGAAACCGTTTGGTTAATTCAGGAACAATTCCTCCATCCGTAGTACTCGATGATTTGATCATAGAGGAAACCCAGTATATTGATTATTGGGAGTGAGATTGGACGGTGGTCTCAGATGGAATGACCATGTTGATAAACTAACTAAACAGCTTGCTACAAATATTTTTGTTCTAAAAGAACTTCCTCATCGAATATTATACCACTGTCTAAACTGGTGTATTTTGGCTTGAGAGTCTTTTTTGGATTGAGAGTCTTGTTAGGTACTTAATAATCCTTTGGGGTTTTCTAGTATAAGTAATTTAAATAGAATTTTTGTCCTTCAAAAAAGAGCAATTAGATGTATGCTGAAATTGGGACCTAGTGACTCATGCTTTGAGCATTTAAGAGAATTACGAATTCTAACTGTACCTGGCATTTTTATATGTTTGTAACGATTGTCTATGTAAGAGAACACAAACAAATCACTGCTCATCAGCATTCTTACAATACAAAAAAATCGTGATTTTAATCCTTCTATACACCATAATTTAAAGCTCTCTGAAAAAAAGCCAGATTACATATGTTTCAAGCGATCCAAACAACTTCCACCCAACATAGCCCACATTAATAATATTCAAAAGTTTAAACATGAGCTCAAAAGATATATTGTAAACCAGTGTTTTTACTAGATTTCATCCTTCCTAACCTAACTCTCACTCCTGTCTTGGCTACAACTAACCCTCCCCCCTTCTTGATCATCGCTGCCATGAGGATAGGACAAACATCTTGAAGATGTGCTCAATAATGTTTAAAGAAGAAATAAGAGTCGAATGACTGGTCGTATGCCTAGTGGTCAATCAGGACGACGTGAGATATGTATATGTATGTATGTATGTAAGTTAAAAAAATTACGTTTTTGTTTCAAAGAAGACATTCCAATCTAATGGAGGATTTATATAAGGATCAAATAATCTAAAAAAGGATACTAAGTCTCAAACAATTGACTATTATCATTTGCTTACAAAAACGATTTGTATAACATGACATATCTTTCCACTGACATTAATGTATGGTGTATTGGTGTTCGAGTAAACATTAAAAATTCTAACAGGCCTTTGCCATAGGTTATGCATATAGCGAAAAGACTGGTGAGTGTGTTATAATAATGCTACATTTATTCATATTAATCAATAATAAACAAATTACTGTATAAATTTAACCACCGCAATCTTGTCATAGTGTCGCTATAGCCTGCATTATATTTCCATACAGTATGTAGTGCATCTTCAGCAAAATTCTGAGAAATCGCTTAAGCGTTTCATAGGGAGATGACAATTTCAAAAGTTATTATTGTATTCTTTTATGTATGTACATAAAATAATATATTTTGATTCATAAAGATACATAATAATCGTTCATATCTATATGAGTGAACGTATTTGATGTATACTTACCGTCTTGCATGGCAATGCAGTGTAAGATTAAAAATATAAAAAGTGTTATAGGACGTCTATTATTTATATTCAGTTTACATCCATTGTTGTATTGTCAAGAAGCCAATATTTAATACAGTATAATATTATCGATCGATGTTAAAAATCATAGGACTAATTTTGAAACTCAAAAGATTTACCGTTGAAACCTGGACCGTCCAAGGCTGAAGTTTCGAAGAACTGATGTTAGGATCATCACAGAAACATCTATTTTACATATTTTTTTATATAATGCCTTATAAAGTTTATATGCAATACAACAGGTTTTCTGCCATCTTTAAAAAGAGCTATAAAATTATTTAAGGCCAAAACTTTCATTCATAGGCTTATAATAATTCCTTGAGGTAAATTTTTATTCAAATATATGAAAAATATGAAACTGGAGCATTGAGAGTAGAAATAAAGGACATCTTGGTGTTGACAAAATATTGGTAATATAAAAGTAATGTTAGGTATGTGTTTAATAAAAATGTAATGTAAATTATTTTTGCAACGTAGAATGTTTTAATAAAAGTGTAGGGTCGATTAAAAAAAAAACAGATAAAGATTTATTTGTAGAAGTGCAAATTAAGTACCACCCTCCCTCCCCATTTTAAAACCCTCTCACTCCAACCCCACTTTGAATTTGGTGTAGCCTTTTTACATGTTACGGGAGGTGTAATGAGCAGTATGGTGCCGGTTTACTTAGTGCTTTACTTCGGATGGTACTTAGTGTTAAGTTTAACATCTATTTGCATTGTACTAGTAATCTTACCAATAAAAAACATAATAGATAACTATAAAAGATAACAATATTGAACATAATTATGAAATAACTAATACTATCCCAAAACTGTTTTCCTTTAAAACTTATTATGGTAAGCATTTAAACGTTGGTGATTTTGGCTTTAAAAAATCCTTTCATGAAGTGATAGAATAATACAAGTTCATAAGTAATTTTTACATATCTAACCAACCCGACAGCAACAATGATAGTGATAAGTGCTATGATTACACATAAAATTTTAATTTAAACTTAATAATGTTCTTGCGAATGCAATCAGTTATCTAATGGAACTTTGATGTTAAGGGAAATAAAAGGTAAAACTATGCTTTCTCTTGGACAGTGTTTAACACCAACGCCCAACTTGTGCTAAAGTAATTAGTTGTATTATTAACAAATATGTAATATTATAACTTTCCAACTTTAATTGGAACAATTTAATTTATTGGTGCTTTTAGTATGTTAAAAAGATTTTTTATTTGTTAATAGTTAATTCGTTTTTGTTTGACCTGTAACTAACACTCTTCGGATTGAAACTACTAATATTAATTACTTTAACATAACTTTAGCATTAAGACATTAACGTATAATCTGTAAGCTTAAGAAAACTTAATTAAATTAAGCTTTAATTAAAGAAATATTGAGTTCAGGTTAAACGAATGATTAAATGCTTTAATGTGCTTTAATACATTTTTGCTTTATGTAATTTTATATGCTTTAATACTTTTAGGGCCGTTTGCACCATTCTGGCTTAAACTATTTTCCTCTTAATCTCAATTGTAAACTAAAAGTTAGTTATACAGATACAGTTTAAACCAAATTATAACAGTAACTCAATCAGTTGATTTAACTTTAAAATACTCTTAATCTAGATTATCTTAAACCTGGTTTAAACTTGAGTGGTGCAAACGGCCTTTAATGCTTTAAATGTGTAGGAATATATTTAAACAAGAAGTTAAAATGATTGGGGAGCGCTTGGTTTATCAAGAGGGATTTCTCTGAATCACTGGAGTGTTAAGACCTTTAAATGATTATGAATGATTTTTCTGAACAAATTTTATTTTATTGAAAGTTTAACGCATATCCTTTGCATAAAATAAATATCCTCACAAGTTTGTGTCTTTGTCAAGGTTTTCTAGGTTCCTTTTGAATTACGAATTAATTATAGTTGGTTTCGAAAAATAAAGCCCACGCTGTCCATAAGCCCTATGCTAAAATTAACATTAGTCTTACGGGCGGACTGGGCCTTATGATTTGAACCGGGTTATATTTGTTTGGTAATTTTAACAAAAAAATTGGAATTAGAAATAATATGATTAATATTTAAGAGGTATAATCTGACAAACCTTATAAAGCACGCAATATTAAAAGGAACATTTCCCTACTTCAGATAAATGTATGCCCTTAAATCAGTAGTATAATTAAACCAACGTACTATTTACATCATATTTAATTTTAAAACTAAAACATTACATATGTTAAAACATTAAAACATTTGTGCTGGTATAATATTCACTCGGGGTTTTGTAATAATCAAGCGTTATATTTAAAATTTGGTAGCCGTGTTACTTGTAACAATCTACGAATTCTTCCACCTTCTAAGAATTATTACTAAAAATACATATTTAATCACTCCTCTTTCTTTGAAGGCCCTGTGTCTGGCTCGCTGATAGGCTTAGAATCACTTTTATGGATAGAAAGACGGTGATTGGTGCTACTACATAAAGGGGAGGTCTTTAGTAGGAAAGGACATATTTAGACATTCTCACAGTGCAAGTGATGGGAACATAATGGGATTGTGTTCAGGAAAATAGGCATTGTATCTCAGAAAGAAAGGAATTTATACCAGGAATGACCGATGGAAAGATTCAACCTCAGACGATTTAAATAAAAACATAAAAATGATTGTAGGGTATTCTTATACGATTTTTGAATTGTATAATTTGTCTTAAAACCCGAATATTATGTAGCCATTATAATCTATGAAAACGTGATTTCATAATTACGTCTTGATATATGAATTCATTGTGGCGAATTCATGTATTTATTTTTTCGTTATACCGCCGCGGAAACGGCAGTTTTGATCACATGTGTTGTGGGGCTAATGAAGCTTTGTTTATGCCAAGAGATACAGAAATAGCTGTAGTCGAGGACGTCAGCTGATCATTTTTTACTATATTAAGACCAAACACAAACTCAAACTCAAATAATTTTTATTGTCAAGGTCTGTAGAGAAGAAGAGAACAATAAATAAGGTTATCCCACTTCTTTAATGTCTGTGGAGCAAAATCTTGTGACGTCAATGCCGGAAGTCGATTCTTATTGGGTAAAAATACAGCCTTACTTCTGGTGTCAATAATATGTTCTCTCAGACTGGTCAGAAAAGTTTTCGTCCCAGCTGTAAGTAGACCAGCGCAAACGTGTGGCGTCGCGTCACCGTCAATGGTGGCATATCGATTGTATTGAGAGTGGTAACAGATTATTACTATCGGTTGTAATTCATTGTTGCGTTGCTGATAGTTTAATTGTACTTTTTTCAATTTACGTAGTCCGAAAAAAATTACCTTGGCCGGTTAAAGGGTTTAATGTATCTAAGTTTTTTTTAGATACATTGTATATAGGGAAGCCGATTTTAGGTCCTATGGTCAAAATAACAATTTATACCGTATAATACAAATAATTGATATTGCTTTTAAGGGAGAGGAAGGAAACCCGCCTTTTGCATAAAGCCTGTGTGAGGGACTGCCCCAAATAAAGGCTTATATACAGGGTGGCTTTCAAATAAATCCTTATTTTAAAGATAAGGATTTTAAAAATTCTTATCTTAATAACTGTAGAAGATAGTAAAATGTAGTTAATTTCTCTGAAGCGAGTTGCTCATCAAGTTTTACTCATAACAATTGGGAATGTTTTCGTCAAGAGATGGCAGCACTGTGGAAAATTTACATTGAAACAACGTAGCGCGGCTGTCGGTGCTGTCTGGATTGCCGTGATGTGGCGACGCCGCAGCAAAAGGCTCAATGCGTTATTTGGCTAATAGAAAATAAATCTGTTGTTACGGTACAAAGAAACTTTCGAAAATTCGTAATTTTGACCATCTCAGGCAACGAATAATCAATTCTGTGGTAAACGTCCCTCAAACATGCTGGCTAGGACATGGAAATAGGTGGAATATCGTTACGATGTGTGCCGTGCCGCTTTGTGGGTTCATATTTAACTTTATTAAGTTGCAAAAAAACTTGAAAATCCAACCTTTTCAACCATGTATTAAACGATTATATAAGTTTTTTTACTTCATTAAAATATGATGCCTCAAAACCCCAGAGTTCATTTAGACACCCTGTATATGTATAACAAGTATAATATTACAAACTTCAGAATTTAAGATCTTTAGAACTCTTTTTATCATTCGTATTTATTGAAATGTAAATGTTTATTTACCGTCAATTAGACTGACGTTGGTGCTCATTAAAACATTGGAACATCTCTTCTCATTCAAAACCTATTTATCTTCAACAGTAGCCAAGAAAATTAGTGATTAAAATCATACAGGTTATGATGTTTCTTTTTTAAATGCCATCAAATTGAGAAAATTAATAGTAATTGATTTGTATTATTTCCAGGTGAGATGTGAAGGTTGTTGTGTCGACAGTTACATATCCCCCTCTCAGCCGCGGTGAGTGGCCGTTTGTTCCGTGACACCTTGGACATGCTTATTGTTGGCCCCACACATTTGTACGGTTTCTGACGTATTTTATTCTTGTATTTAGCTAACAATGATTCAGATTGAAATAATGGATTATCTTTCCACCACGGATTTTTAAGGGATTTAAATTTAGGACCGTGGTGTATTACAGGTCAATGTAACACGCTCCTATACCAAATTGGAGATTTTCATAGTAATTCAACCTATGATATAACTGATAAAGTGGTATGATTTATGCAACTTACTATTTTGTTTGATTATGCAAGTTATTCGGTATTTCTGTCAAATAATCGGTGCTTGCAATGCCCGTTAGTTTCATCGGCCAAGCATTGTGACGATGTCGTACACATTCTAAACGTTATGATCCCATAACGTCATAAAACATAATCATTCGACTCAGTCCCGTATGTTGCACGTAGGTAGGTATGTTGGCCACGAATAGGTAAAATCTAATTAAATCCCGAAATGAGCATACAAAAAGTTTCTTCATTAGAATTACATGGGAAATGAGTATGCAGGTTTGTTGCTTCAGAAATATAAAACTGATAGATTTTTTGCAATAGACTTGTGCATATCAACTAGATGCAAAGTTTTATTCGGATATATTCAGAAATAAGTGAGATATATAATTCTATTTAATTTTTCCTACAATTAATCTTCCTACAATGCGTTTGTCTTTCATTATTTATGTCGTGTGAATAATATTCTCAAAATGTTCTTTTAATAAATGTTTTCATTCGTAAAAATTTTCAATAGTTTTGCAAATTATACTTAGATTCAAATAGTAACCAAAATTGTAACAATTTAAAAATATTATTCTTGACGTGACTCTGGTTTATACAACAAAAGCCGGGAAATATATACGTTACAGTTGTGGTCAGCCGATGGCGTGTTGAAAAAATTAAAACTCTCCAGATCGTCTGCTAAAAATCATGACTGTGTCGAACTGTCAAAACATTATATATACATATATATATATATATATATATATATATATATATATATATATATATAGGGCCCATTACGAAATTACGTACGTGCTGCATTACTGTACCAAAAGTTTTCTTGCTCAGTACACGAAAATCCAACCTTTCCAACCATGCATTAAACGATTATATAAGTTTTTTTTACTTTATTAAAATATGTTGCCTCAAAACCCCGGAGTTATTTTATAGACACCCTGTATATGTATAACAAGTATAATATTACAAACTTCAGAATTTAAAATCTTTAGAACTCTTTTCATCATTCGTATTTATTGTAATGTAAATGTTTTGATACGTCGATTTGACTGACGATGGTGCTCATTAAAACATTGGAACATCTCTTCTCTTTCAAAACCTATTCATAATGTTCATAATGTTAACGTTTACACAAAAAAATGTTACAGTTATCGTAACCACCACCAATGATCTTACAACCTCTTAGAATTCCGGCAAGAATGCTAGAGCTTTTACCGTCATGTTTCGAGTGAATGTGATATAGATTGTAGTGTGACCTTGTTTAGATTAAATATGTATGGCACGTGAGCTTGCAGCATAATCTTTCATATTAAAAATTTGTCTTTACTAAAATATGTTATGATGTGATTCATTGCCCACACAACAAAGAAATACTCGTATAACGCTAATGCCGAATACAGCGCTCTCACTCACCTGCAAATGAGGCTGAACAAAAATACAATTCTTATAATGTTTACATAAAAATATGTTGCAGTTATCGTAATAATACCACAATTAATAAAAACATGTATAATATATTTTTCTTCATATTATCATAGACACACAGTTGAAAAAACGTATGCCAAATATTTGCTATTTGACTCTTAGAGGAAAGTACCCGTTAAACTTGCAAAAACTTTGTTTAGCTTCACGAGTCCTCCAAAAACGTTTTTGCGTCTCCTTTAATAATGTCCCGTGGGTTCTGTGTGTGGTTCGAGAGGTTTTCCTTATAAGCTCATACTATTTTCCTCTCTCATTGTGACAGTTTTTTTCCAATAAATTACACAACTAATTTTACTTATGCTACATTTAGATTAGTTTTTTCCCCTCTGGCCTGTGATAGCACCTGATAGTTCCCTTTTTTATTTTTAGGTATATTTTTCTTTCATGCCTTATTGAGAATAATTCATATTCTAGTTGAATGTATTGGTTATTCGTGTCATCATCAGACAGCACCATTCAAAAAATAAATAATCTTGCAA
This sequence comes from Flexamia atlantica, assembly GCA_035578135.1. NCBI lineage: Eukaryota > Metazoa > Arthropoda > Insecta > Hemiptera > Cicadellidae > Flexamia > Flexamia atlantica. Next base: position 25,012,092 of record JAQJVK010000009.1, on the reverse strand, counting down.
GAAAATAACTAATAATGGTATCAAACAAATTTTCCTTGAAATTTATTTGTTTTGCATTTTATTATTACTAGGTTGGTAGTATTATCCATGATCGTAAATACAAAATAAAAGCATTTTAAAATGTAACAAACAAAATTATTTTTTTTTGTGTACTTTAGTATTTTTTACTTTTTTAATCTGATCACACAAAAAAATAACTAGATTAAAAACTTTACTTTCAGACTGAATAATACCTATAAATATTCAAAATCAATCACTGTCCATAGGATAAAATTTATCTTCCTCTTCATACATCAGTATAAAACCCCGTTAGACTTGTACTGAAAAGCTCTTTTATAAAATATTCAATTCCCCTTCCGTCAATCTTGAGATTAAAAAATCCTCATGTCAAATATGTCCTTTACTCGTGTTTTAAGTTGGAAATAAAATTAGATGTGTTGCAAAACACAATAAAAAACTTTAGTTGTATTATAATAGTAACTATATTAGTGGGTTATCAATATAAAACAAATATTATATACATAATTGTAGTTTGGGTTTTAAGACATCATGGCTGATTCAATTCGTAGGAAAATGCCTAGTAGCACTAACTATACTGAAAAGTCAATTAATTAAGTCATTAATTAAGTCATTAATTATTTCTGGGAAATAATTAATGGGAAAATTTTTAACGTAGTTAATTGTTATTCCACATAATTGACATTGATTCCTTAGGCCCTTGAACACTTGAGAGAAGTCGAGTACTTTCATAAAATAAGTTTTTACGAACTGAAAAGTAATCGGTAAACGCTCTCTTAAATTTATCATATGTCTTGCACTTACCAGGAGAGGGTCAAATGGATGTCAGTAAAGAGTCCCTAAACAGTTAAAAAAAAAAAACGATAAACTCGTTGTTCTTTTTTCTCCGAAAATCCTGATGGAAATCGGCAGATTTCGAACCTAATTAGCTACTGTGGGCGTTTTAACGGTTCTTGTTTATCGAAGGGTTCAAGAAATTTTAAGTAAATGTCGACATCATTCCGTTAAATATTTAGGTAGCTAAAACAGGCAGTAAAGAAAGTAGAATAAATACTAAAGAGGAATAAACTTTTTTTAAACATAATTATAACTATCTCATTTTTAAATAATCAAAGAACACCCAAATACAATCCAACAAACACAACGTGTGATTCTCAACCAGTCAGCTGTGAGGGCTGCCAGAGTTAAATAATGTTAATGTTCAACTGAGCTTGAACTTCTGTGTGCAAAATGAAAAAAAATTAAACTATGAAAAAAATAAACGTTGGTAAATATGACCTTCGTTTACTCTTGTGGGCTCATTTTCATGTTCATTCTCATTAGAAATTAATTATAATATTACATTACATATGTATATTATGTATTAATATCACGTATATTAGTTTAAAAATTACGCAACCGAAACATAAGTCCCGAGTGCTATAGATAGCTTATTTAATTTGTATTCACCATTTCAATGGCTAAACTGACAGGCCTTATATCTCACTCGGACAAAAAGTAGGAGGTGAACTTTATTGCGCGTCTGGTTGAATACAAATGGGCTACTCACGTGCTAGACGCCGAGACAAGAAGGTCGACATGCCAATAACTTTACTGAATTTTCTTCATGAAATTCTTTATTCCCTTCAGTGTAACTTAGTGTGAAATTACTGAAAACCGTATCAAACAATATTTCAACTATTACGTAAAAAGAATTTAACCACACAACATTTAGATTATCATTTTAAATATAAAAGTGTTTGTAGCAAAGTTTAGATTAACAACTGTTGGATGCACGACAGGATTTATTGTATTTAAACTTCCTGTTGTTCCAGGAAAAAATGTTGTGTATATTTAACTGTACGGATAACATTTTCAGCTCTGTATTGAGTTATTTAACGTTCATTACGATCCCTGTGCTCGACCAAAGCTGACTCCGACAGTTAAATAACGAAAACGTTTCTTGGGGAGCAAGTTGCATATAATTGGCCGAAATGTGGAGTTTCACGAAATTGGGGAAATATAAAGTTGGGAGGAGGAGAGCAGTAATAATTTGTCAGGGAAGGGTTTGGGGAAGAGCCGTGAGGAGCCGCAGGAAGGAGAGCGGGGGACTACTGCAGCTGAACAGCGGTCCATCTACGCAGAGGACCACATAGACGCAGACAGATTGCAATATTTGTCTATTCGAAGGTATGATCCAACTACAAAAAGTACTCATCACTTGAATTTTCCTGTTCAACCAATGGAAATAGTTTATTTCTGTGTGTTGTAATAGAAGGGAAGTAACTCGGATACTATGAGCATCTATGGTGGTTGATGCTCACAGTAAAAGGGCGGAAGCTTTTCCTTTGTCTTCAGTGACGTCTATGTAACCAAATAATACCTGATGTTCTTGGCCTCGTATGAATTACCTTGAGTGTGGGTTTTTGAATGGAGCTCCATTGACCACCACGACGTTTAATAAATTTCTGAAGGGGGTATATAGGAGAGCTTAAATTCACAGCTCCGTAAAACCCGGCTACAAATGGTCCTGCTGAAAGACATTTGCAGACCAATAATAATCAATTATTTCCTGAGGACATAACATTCCGTTAAGAACAACCTGTAAATTTGGAATTTAAAGCTCCCCATGGGATTCTTAGCTTTCGCCTACTAATTTTGATCGAGTTCTGATCCCTAAATAAACATATAATCTTTTACTTTCGTAAATCGTCTTTCATTGGAGACTTATACATCTAAGTCTGACTAAGACTCAACTCAGTAATTAACTCAGTAAGTCACTGGTTTTCATTAAAGCTGCTGATCATTTAAATCGGTTGACTTTGAGGACAGTTGGAAATGCAACATGGGAATTCCTTTTTCAAAATTAGTTTTTTCTCAAATATTGATTACTTTGGTGCCTGATGTTTCGTTCATGAATGCCTCATGATGTTCGTTTTATAATAAAATCACTCAGTATCTTATAGGCTTTCGTTTGAATAGTGAAAACATGGCTACAATAATCATATATCAAATTTTAAAAAAATCCTTTGTTTTGGAAATGTTGGTAGCCTTGAAAAAAAAACTAAAAGCAACATTATTTTTTATTTTTATTTCAAAGGTCTTAAAATATTTTACAACTTTGTGGTTTAGATAAGTAAATATCTTCTGTGGTTTTTTTAGTTAAGGAAAAAATACAAAAATATACCATGAAAAGCTCATATACTAATGGGTACTCATGTGTTTGAAAAGAACACACACTTTATATAATCATATTATGTGATGTTAATTTTCCAACTAAAATACCAAAAAAGGTAGACTATAGGTGTAAATTGCCAAGTCCCTATTCTTCCTGAGACCTATAACTTGATATGATTTCGACATATAGTCTGAAACCCCGATAATTCCATTTGCGTAACAGTAAACCTGCATACTCAGTCCCATGTTATCCTAAAGAGAAATAAAAAAATTATATTTTCTTTATTTCTTATCATATCTTGATAAAACTTGGTAATTGGCTTTTTCAAGTCAAGATCAACCAAATGGTGAAATAAAACCACCCAGTTTTGATATACCTGTTGCAGCAAGCATGCATACTCATTCCCCATGTTATTGTTATGAAGTATACAAAAAGAAGTCAAATCTCACTGTATGCATTAAACTATGTTCTTTTGCATTTGAACTCGATGAGTATGCAGGTCTGCTGCAACGGGGTATTGAGGCATTCACAGCATTCCGTATATGGGACTGGAAATACTAGGTTTTTAAACGATTAGAGCGATTGATTATAAACAACTTGGTTTTTAGAAAATGTTCAATAATGGATGTCGGTATTATAATCAGAGTGAAAATCTAGTTTGAATAATGTGTCATATGATCTCTTTTTAATCCATAAAAACATTTTAAATTCATTAGGTGGGTCTAAGAGGATCGTGTCAAATGCAGTACTTGGCACCCAATTATTGTTGATGGTTCCAAGTCAATATCTTGCAAAAAGTCGATAAAAATATCAGTGGAGTATATTTTTATGTCCTTTGCTGGGAAAAGTCGTGTTTTTAAGCGTGATATTTTTTGATTTCCCGTGAAACGATTTTTTTCCAATTTTGGATATGAAAAAACATATTTTCTTAGCAAAACTTTGTCGAAAACTCTTGTCATGCAATTTGTTCTTAATTAAACAGTATTTTACTGGAATAAAATTACTGTTAGGTTTTAGACATCGCTTGTAAATAACATGAGATATTATTTCCTTGTTTCAGAGCCTTTTGCATTAGCATTCATCAGAATTAAGTGGGGTTGGAAAGCGGAGGGAAGGGGGGTAGGAACTGAAACGCAGGATCTGTCCCTCTAATAGACTCTGGGACTAAACAAGATTAACTTCTTAGATTAAGTAAATAAATCTGTTTCAAAATGAAATAACTCGGCCTTTGTCACGAAGTTCTGTCTCGATTGCTAGTAATTTTTTTCTATTGGTTTAACGTAGGTTTAAGTACAATATTTATCTTGTAGTTTTTTGTGTAATTTTCATTCAACTCCATGTGGAATTTTATAAAGATATAAAAATATTAATTTAATGTAGATTGTTCAATATTTTGCAGATCATAACCAATTAAAAGCTATCTAATTGCTTCACAGGAATTATTTTTACATTATACGAAAAAAAATAAGAAAAAACTTTCCATTTTTATTAAAACTAGACAGTATTTTTATTGTCAGGTGAATGTAGATATTTAAATGGACATCCAGGCTATCACGTAAAAGAAGCGTGACATTATTACCACTTTAATATTTTAGAATTTTGTTCTCTTAATATCACACTTAAATTGTGGAAATATTTTATATTAAAACTAACATTTGGTATAAAATCTCAGTGCCGTTACATTTTCTCCTACCATGCAAGGGAGCCTAGTCGTGACATATTGGTTGATAACTATTACTTGATGGTATTCTGATAAACCGATAACATATTCAATTAATGATCCAGAAGAAAAATAAATTTTATAAAGTATAAAAATGGAAATGTGAAAAAGAGGTTATGTGTCTGTAGAACTTATTCCAATTTATTTTATTACCTTTTTTGAGGTAATAAAGAAAATGTATAGAAAAATGCTCAATTAAGCATAAATAAGTTTGATAAAACACGACCACAAAATAAAACAATAAAATATTTGGTTACGCGTCGTGGAACTGAAAAGCTTTACTATTTCTGCAAAATTGTTAATTTGGTGCGTACGTCTTAATTATATGATACCACTGCATAAGAATTGTATTATACCACTATATTACTGAAACCTCTCCACATGTACGTAAGCAATGCCAGTTATAATAAAATTATATACACAAATCATTAAATAAAACTTAACCATAGAGTATACAAGGTAAGAGGTGAAGACATTGCCATGTTATCTCTTATAATTCAATACAGGAGGGTAATTATTTTATCAAGTAGAGTCAAAAATAAAAAAAAATTTAAATTATTCTATGATTCATTGAGCTATCAATAATAATTTTCAATTATAATTATTTTTAGCATCATTACAATAAATTTTAGAACTTTTCGGTATTAGATCTTACGTTTTGAAATACCGATGATAAATTAACATCTTTTAAATTGCTGGTTTATTTTAAAAATGATTTAATATATTGTAAATATACGTATATGTAATATATGTAACAAAAAATTGTGTGATACCATATCATATTGCTTCCAGAATTATTATATGTTTTTCATAAGACCGTTAATTGCATCATATGGGTCATTTAAATTAATGAACACGGGGTTTTCTGCGTTAAATCACATAAAACTGTCGAGAACTACAGAAAAAACATACGCTTGGCTAACTTGGGCACTTCATGAACGGCCGTGAGCTCAAGTAAATAAGTCCTACAAAGGATTAACTTGTTTAAAGAAAGTATTTTAAAATTTGAAGTATTGTTACTGAACGCTAAAAACTCACTTGTAGTCACCCTATTTACTAAATTACAAATAGTGGAACAACATTTCTGCAAATGAAAAACCAATCAATTACTAGGAAAAAATACACTGTGACAAAAATAATTCACGAATTTACATCATGTATTGGCCAAAACCGTTTATAAATGATTTTTAAAAACAAACCTATCTATTATTGTTGTTGTCATTGTTGTTAACAACGATTGCTGTTATTATTGTTGCTATATCTTTAGTGTTATCAGGTATCTGATTGAGAATTGAGTTCCGAATGATAAAAATAATGATTGAAGACGGATTAGTTTACCTTTAGTAATCTATAACTACCTCTTGTACCATTCTAAGTGAGTTAGTTTTCGTTTGCTCGGTTTCCACTTATTCTTATTACATACACTGAGGAACTACCTTTTCAATGCACGTTTGGTCAAGGACGGCCCAACAAATTATACCGTGTTACAACAAGAATTAATTAGTGTTGAATACGATTTTAAAAGAAGTGTGCAACTGAAAATGGTTTTGAAAGTTCTTTACTTAATACTTATTTTACTGTGCAACTTAATAGTACATAAATACGAAGAAAGTGTAAACTCTAATAATGAACCTTAAATATTAATAGCCAATCAAATACATTGCAGAGAATAGAATTTGTATAAACAATTTTAAATAATAATTTATTTATTTTATTTTGTGCACATTTACGTTATATGTTATGTTATATTACCAATTTATTGAACGAATTTTATCTTGAAGATATGGTTTCCTTTTATAGTCTTGCTTCTATGTTTGAGTAAAACAAATTTATTTCGTCAGCAAATGTAATGTGTATTTGAAAGAAAAGATTACAAAATAAATTAATAACAATAAAGAAATCGCTGTAGAAATCACCGATCCCTGTGGCACACTTGACTTTTATCTTGTTAAATAATAAAAATAATTTTTACCTGCTGTTTTCCCTATAAAAAAATCTCTTAAGGCCGTGTCTTTTATTCCAGTAGATAAAATTTCCAAAAGAGAGAAATGGCTAACCAAGTTGAACACCATTTTTTTATCGATTTTAAAAAGATAAATAATCATGTAGTCTTATTAAGTGTATTAAACATTTTATAAGCCCGCTGTTATTCTTTTAAAATCGTGTTTAGTTGTTTTGTTTTTCTTGTAATAAAATTGACTTTTATTTATAAGATTTACACTTTCGGAATATTTACAAATTCGTAGAAGCATGATATAAAAAAACACTGATAAAAATAATCGGTTCTATGTTGTCAAGTTTAACTGGACTAATGTATTTAAATTGAAATTAACTTTAATATTTCACGAAATACTGAGTTGTGTAAAGTGAGGCAATTTAAGAAAACTGAGAGTCAGACTAAGGTAAAACTAAGCTATGTAAAGTAAAGGTGGAAAATTCCATAATATATTTTCTTTAAAACATAAATTATAATTTTATATCAAAGAAAGTGGATTTAGTATTTTTGGAATCACAATAGTTGCTTTAACTTTTAAAAGGAAGTTTGGAGCAATGTAAAGAGTGTTTCACCAGAGTGAAGAGGAGGAAGTATGAGATTGAATGCACCAGCTAACTTCGCTAGGGATGACTGTACTTATATTAAGTATTTATTGATAGTCTTAAAGTTATAATTAAAGTGTAAAACGACATTATTGTTTTAAACTTAAAAATCAGCAGAAGTTCACTAAGTGAGTCCTAAGTTAGTTAAGCAGGTTTTTTTAAAGATTTTACACATTTTTATTGGGCTTATGTAAAATTTGAGGTCATAATTAAACTGAGCTTAACAAAATTCTTAGCATTTTAAATCATTATTCTAAATTAGTTGGATACTGAAATAAATGGATTTGCTATATGGCTAGTTTGCCTAGTTTTATTTTTAATATTACTCTCAGGAGAGTAATTGGTGGTTCCAAATGCCAACAAAGTTACCCTAAAAAGTATTTTGTAAGCATACAACACAAATAATATTATTGACTGTCTCGTTAATTATTTAGTTTTCTTTTTATTGAGTTCAGTTAGTTACATTATTACATGTGAATCAGTTTGATAATAATATACAATTTTATAAAGAATACAAATTGTTAAAATTATTATTACACTACGAATTATAATTGAGTAAAAATAAATATCAATGTAATGAAAACCAAAGTAAGTATTTCATTTTCATATCTTTGGAAACTTATCAAAAGCAAAAAATCTTTTATTCTTTTATTAGAGTATTATATATATAAGATATTGAAAATGTTTCTTTATTTGTAGAATTTTGCTTTTGTAATATATATTACTTGCTGAATATACAAGTTAGCTTTGAGCGATGGAGGTATTGTTCAGTGGTACATAATATTGGTATAAATATTTACTACCGTGTGGGTAAAATTATATAGCAAGTTGTTTTATTACTCAGTTAAAAATGTTGTACTGTCGTTCAATGGTTAACCACCTATCCATTTTCTGTTTAAACATTTATGCTTTGTATTACAGTAAATGGAAAAGTTGGCGTTGGGTCTGTGTCTCAGCATCCAGCTATTATTCCAAACTTCTATTGTGACATGAATTAAATTTGCTGTCAAAACTTATTTTGTTTTAAAAACGCCGAGTCCAAGATGGTGGCTAAAAATGAATATCCTATCAAAATAAAATACTACTACTCCCCTACCAATTCATTGTGTTGTTTATAAGTTTATGTATTGATTAATTTTGGTTTAAAATGTATAGTAAATCCTATTTTATAATTTTCATTTTGTAAACCACCATTTTGAATCGTAATATTATGGCATTTTTCGTGGACCGATTTAGTCCAATATTATATATGATAAAAACTATACTTTTCCAGACCTACCCCATCAAACACGCCCGTATTTCCATTTGTTCTAGGTTAAGGGTGTTTTTTTGCATAGATTTCCTGGACTAACTGTCATCCTCCCAATCACTAAGTGCTTTTTTATTTCCGAAATACGAGTCACAAAGGACATTCATGTAAGTCATCATGATTGCACTAATTCATTTCCCTTTTTAAACCTGGTTTAACCTGAATTTAACCTTTAGTGGCCATCTTGGGTGCCATATTGGATCTTATGGCTTGACGATTTTAAGAAGAATACATTTTGAGCGTTGCAATGTGTTTGTCATCCGAATAAACCGATAAGAATATTTTTTGATCATTGTTTTCAGCCAATGAACAAGGGAGGTATAGGAAAATAGAGTTTTGGCTGCCATCTTGGATACCACATTTCCGCTCCAAAATCCGGCCTGGTAACAGGCAGATTCGTACTCAGGGGGATCGGTACACCCTAAAAGTATTCTTTCCCCAACTGTTACATGATTTGCTTGTTGCATGATTTTTAAATTCCAATGTTCCCAGACTCTTAGGCCTAGGAGGGAATTTCCACCCAGCAGAATGACGAGACTACTATGACAAAGAAATCGGCAAAACCCAGTGATGAAGACAGGGAGATTGTTAGAATATTGTTTTTAAAGGATATTTTTAAGTGTCATTTCCAGAATTTAGGATATTTGATTTGTATACGTATACGATTTATTTTATTATTTTGAATAAAAAATATTAAGAGTACTCTTACTGTACTAGTAATACTATGGTTTTATGTAATAGTACTACATAGTTAATTTTGGTTTCTTTTACAATCTTTGGAAAATTTAACTCAAGTTAACATGTATCAAGATCTTAACTGACAAAAATATATTAAGCTGAACTTATAAGCTGAATGTTAAGAAAAGAGTAAATTTATATTAGTATATAGAATTTAACTGTTGGAAATAATCGCGTAATTTTAGAGTATTATTAGTATTAAAGGTGCTTCATAAAGTACCATTTATTGATAACTTTAACGAAACACCTAGCTATGTTTACCTCGTTTAATCACGCTGTGGTAAATCCATTATTCCGTACCTATGGTATTCACCAAATCACTCCACAGAAAAATTGTGACTGTATTTTTCAAACAAAAATTGTAAAATTCAAAAAAGGGAAAACGTTGGAATGAAAATAGAGTACTATTTTACAGTATATATTTTATCATGTATGGTTTACCACTGGCTTGGAGGTAGGGGGAAGTAAATGTAATGCTGAGATTCCTGAGTCTTTAGCCACTTAGCCTTTAGACACCCTCCAGCTTGATGATGTGCCCACTTGAATTTGAATGCATAGCTTTATTATTTATTTAGTAATTTTTATTTTAAGGTAATCTTATAAATGAAATAAAAACATTTCATGCCCTATATCCACAGCCATTTTATCTTTATATTTATGATTGTTTTATTTTTTTAAACTATACTAACAGCTCGCTATTATAGGTCCTTAAAATAAACTAGCTCCCAGTCACCCCCGGCTCAACACACATCGCGGCACATGGTGGTGCTCCTAGCTGGTCATTCCCGTCCTTCACATAGTTAAATATGAATTAAAAAATTTGCAGTACTTCCTATAAAAACTAAAACTAGCAAATTAAAAGAAAATTACAAATTTTAAGTTAAGTTGCACGGTTTCGAAGATTTGGATTTTGGGGAGATATCAAACAGTTTGATCACATTACAATATTTAATTCACTCCTAAGACAATTTTTCGCATTTAATTAAAGCTCTTGGCTATTATTTTGATCCAAACTTTCATAACTAAACGAAAAATTAAGTTAAGATATTGAATAAACGGAATAATTGCAATAGGATAGTAGTGGTAGTGAATTAAAGGAAAAGGTCCAGTTTGTTTAGCAAGTATTAGAGCCATCATAATATCATTGTAAAATGTACGTATCATTTTAATATTTCTGTGACTATTAGCCGACAGACTCTGCGTGTTCAGGTTAATAGCTCAGTCACCTGGTGTTGACACTTCGTGATCAGAATAACTTCAGAGTTTACACATCCAATATTCACTCATGCGAACTATTCAGCAAGTCCTGTGTAAGGAGGAGAAAATTTCCATGAATAACAATAATACAATACCTTAGATAAAACAGCTACTTCATAGCAAAAACCGCTTGCATAACTTTAATGAGCATGTTATCATTAATATTAAATTTATAATGTAGAAATGTCACGTAACGGTATTTAAAATTAAATCAGAAAGGAGGGGAAACGAGATTTGTTTATTTTGTAAATGTTAAATTTGAAAAAAAGGAATAAAAACCCCTTAAAAAATATATATACTATGACTTAAAAAAATATGATTGGGAAATATTAAAAAACTGATTTTCACTAAAATATTTTACCGGATATTAAACATTCTGGGATGTTTACGTAGGTTCTCTTATTATATTTCTTAACAGCCATTACTGTATCGCTATTATCAAAGTTTTATGATATATTGTATATCTAAAATCAGTCAAAACATAAATTACCTGAGAAGTGATGGATTACTAAGCCTTTTTGGCTCTAAGGTCTTAAGGAATTGATAGAATGACAACAACAAAACTGTGATTAATTTCAGTTTAATGTTGCTCTTCTGTATATCAGTCTGTTCCCGTAACTTACACGATCATGAGTCCACTAAAAATAGTTATTTTGTCTTGGTACATGAGAAACGGTGAATAATAGATATGTGTCGTAGTCACGCTGTAATTGGGTACTTGATGAGGCATGTCCCTTAATACGGTCAGTAATTTTGTTCTGAGCTCTATTCAATGAGATAGTCATTTTAAGTTTATTTTTTTTCATAAGTCAAAAATATGGAATATATGAGAACATTTGTTATTATATCGTTAATAAAAATGAAACTTAGCTTAAGTTTGTAACCTATATTATCTCAGGCTTACATGTTTAAGACATGTTTACTTATCGTATTTAAGTTAAATTAATCAGTAACAAATATTTAGCAATAATGACAGTTGATAAATATAATACTTGCCCTGATAAAAAATAAGTAACAATAATTCTTGACCATGGTTAGATGCTTTATGAACCAAATATGTTTGCGTTACCATTTTTATTAATATTTTAAAATATAAACTGAAGAAAACTGCATTACAGACATGTATGATTATTATGCTGATTTGAATACCCAATAGTCTTGGGTAATTGAGAAAATATGACCAATAATATAGTTCAGCAGATATTAAATAGGCGGTCTATATCATGCTTTTAGTGCCCGTAAACCTACCTGCTTCTATAATAAAGTGAATTATTTATGATGAAAGCTGGTAACTGTTCGTAAGCTTTTTTGTAAAAGCAAGCACAAGTAATTTATCTCTTACTACGTCAATTTACTAAGGTTACACCTAAATATAATTATAGATTATATATTAATTTATTAATTAATTATAGATTATTTATTACAGATTTTTATTTAATTTTTATTTCGTTTCTTGTACTTTTCCTATCGCTTCTAGTGTTTAGACTACACTACGATTCCAGAGGTATTGAAACTCCTCTCGTTTTCAATTGAGTTAAAGTTACATTAACCTACTTATTTTTATCTAACCAACATTTTTTTTTGTTTTCTGACATAAAATTTACATTCATCCAACATTCAACAACACATATAAAGATTATTAAGATCGAACTACAGTTAATTGAGTTGCAATTTTTCTAACAGAATACATGCTACAACTGCCATATACAAGCGTATATTCTGTTAGAAATAAACGGTATCAGGAAACTGACACATACTTTCTCCCTTCAAGTCAATTAAAACCAGAAAACATATATAGTGAAATAAAACTAATTAACAATGAATTATCACACAAATCTATACCAAATTTTATCAAAACCGGTTAGTAAATAACGGATATATCAGTTTTTTTTAATATTTGCCATATGAATAACATTGGACAACGTACTGCTTTTACCGCCAAATTAAAATATCAATTATCCCCGCAACCAGTTGACGTAAACTAGTGATTCAAAATACTGGATTATTTAGTTTTTCAAGTCAAATTTAATGGTTGCAAGTATATTTTGTTTAGAGGTTACCAATTTTGTGAAATTTTAATAATATGAATTTTTTAACACTTAAAGCCCCATAACTTCTGAACCTGAATTTTTACAGACATGCGGGTGGTGTCATTTTGTTTGGCATCTTAAGCACTAAAAACCATTAAATTTTTATAAAAATCGTTAAAGCCGTTTTTGAGAAATTTGGAATTTTGTCACTTTTATGGGTTTTTATGGGGTAAATACCCTTAAAAATCAAAAAGTCAAAAAAATGAAAAATTTTCCTGGAGATACCATGGCTTTATACCTACATGCCAAATTTCATGAAAATCGGACCACTGGTGTCGTCTCTAGCTTTGTTTACATCCCCACACACACACACACACACACACACACACACACACACACACACACACACACACACACACACACACACACACACACACACACACACACACACACACACACACACACACACACACACACACACACACACACACACACAGACAGACAGACACCACGCCAAAAACCGCTTTTTTGGATTCAGGGAGCGCTGAAACGAATATATCCACTAACAACTCAAATTTGAAAATTTTGACGACTTTCTCCATATACTATGTATAGGGGGGAGGAAAGTAAAAATGGAATAACTCCGTTATTTTTAATTCGATCTTAATAACCGTTCTTAGTTCCTTAAGGAATAAAAGTTGCGCAACATTTGTCTTTTGTATTTTTTTATTTACGGTTTTTAGGATATTAAGTTTTACAACATAAAAATGTCTGCCATTTTCAAATGGTAAAAGTAGAAACTTGATAATCCGCACCAAATTAGAACCTATTTTGATATACGCACCAAGTTTGAAGTTGATATCTCTAGTGGTTCCAAAGTTATGCAAAATCATGTTAAAAACATATACATACCGACAGACGGATAACCTTATTTTTACATAGGAAATTTAAAGTAATCTAATTTTGATTTACACCATTGATCTCAGCTTGAAAAATCAAACAATTCGGTATCTTGGATCAAAGCTTTATGTCCATTGGTTACTGAGATACCGAGAGTGGTAAACATGGTAAGCTGTAAACCTTATGTCAACCAAATAATTAAAATTTAATCTGTTACCAATTTATGTACATATATTATTACAACTTGGTGAGTGGCTGCATCTGGTTCAGGCCTGATGGATTGAGGTTTAAAATTAACAATTTTAACATTTCTGGGGCAGCAGACCTTAAAATACTCATTCCCCATAGTAACCTTATGGGAAATAAAAATAATAGTGTTATTTGCTTATTTCTCAACAAATATTGATAAAGCTTGGTTTGGTTTCATATAGTTAGGGTCTACTTGATTATGACCTAAAATCCTCTAATCTTTAGATTCTTGTGGCAACAAACCTGCATATTCACCCCCTCAATGTTAACCTGAAAGGAAGTAAATAAAATGTTATAGCTTTCTTATCTCTCAATATATATTCATAAAACTTGGTTTAAGGCTTCATCTACTTCAGAACTACTTGATTATAGCCTAAAATCCTTTACTTTTAGATACCTGTAGTAGCAGACCTGTATACTCACTTCCCATGTTATTCTCATGGATATTATTTTTCATACTTATTTACAGACGTTAGTTTGTTTTACTTGATACGAGACTTCATCTAAATCACCTATTTAACAAATTTAATTTCGCTGACTATGCAGGTATGCTGCAAAGGGGGTATTTAATACATTAATTTGTAGTGTTGAAGCTGGTATTATCTTATGTAAATAAATATTCACCCCATACTTTGTATTAATTTTATTCTTACATTAAAACTTTAACCTGGCCCCCTCTTACCCTGTTCCACATACTACTCCTCCTTCCCACCACTACCAAACATGTATATATTGAGGTAAAAGCTTTTGAATAAGTTTAGCCTTCGGATTTGTTGTCAAAACTAAATTAAAAATTAAAAAGTTTAACCACCTCTTTAAGAAGGGGGATTTAATAAATGACGATCCAAGAAGTTATTTCTGTTTTAGGCTGTGGCACCTAAAATAGGCGTCGTATTGAACATATTGAACATTATTGATCTTAAACTATGGTCGATCTATTTTTTGCACAATATCACTTCCTTTGCCCCCAAAACGGCCATTACACGTAAAACTTTAAAAAAACGTTCAAATCTTACTGCTTTTAATTTTATATGTTTATTTATTTACTTTTTACCGGGATAGCTCTTTTTTGGTACGGTTCGTGTCACCCTCCACGTTTACGCAAAGTAAATTTGCCAATTTGAACTTCTTTCAACACCTAAATCAAACCAATAATATAACAAATTAATAATTTTTCAAATATTTGGGAATGTTACTGTTAAACAAAAATATTTTGATCACCCCCAGCCCCACCAACTCTCTCCGCCTTAAAATATTTCACCCCCTTCACCATGAACAATCCTCACCGAAAAAACTACTTGAGACACCTTGTCCTTAGGATTTCAAAGCAGTTAAGTTTATTTTTTCTTTTGACTTTTCAACACGCTGAAGACGAGTTATTAACTTTTTGGAAAGAAGTTTTAAAATGCCGTAAAATTATTATACTTTCCTATTTACTGTTGAGTATCAAGTAGCCTTCGTAGTGCTATTGTATGGTAACTAGGGTGTACGACTGCAAATCAGATTTCAATCAGGTTGATCTATTTCTATTAAAGTTACTGGAACCATCAGCGTAATCAAACATTCCACTGTAACATGTGAATCACTAACTCAAGTGTTCGGCGTATAGGTGACAATATTACTGGACTCGATTTAGCTAACTGTATGCAATAAGATATTCAAGTGAGCTTCCTGGAACACGGAGCTATAGAGTAATGGCTATAAATTGCAACAATGTTTCGGAATATTTGTTAATACATTTTGGTTTTAAATTGTGGGAAACAGCTGTAAATTTATATCAAATCAATAAAGTTTACATAAATTTTAGAAATTCTATTGAAAATTTAAGTTTTTTTACACATTTTACACAGAAAGAAAAGTTCGTTTATATAATTCATCAATTACAACGGGTCTGAAAAGTCAACGTTTTAATCCGCTAGGGTTGATTGTGCCTCAGATTATTCCGAGGCAAATTAAAACAGAGCGCAAGCTAAATTGCTTAGCTAAGGGTTTTTAATAGACGTCACTAGTGTAATTTTTTATATAGGGTTTTCAATATGAATTTTCTAAACAATCTTGCCTAGTTATCTTCATTAATTTTGGATGATCTTTGAATGATCACAATTTTAATTATTCCCCTCCTTCACTTAGAATGGCTCTATTATTGGACTTCACTTTGCTTCAATGTGATTTAATAATTAGCACTGGTGCTTGTATTTTTGTAAATATTTTATAAACACAATTTTGAATTAAAAGAACTCTTCATGGCTTAGTTTCTGGCAAAACGACCTGCACTTCATTAGTAGGCCTACTTCAGAAATATACAGACATTGAATTAAAATACAATTTAGATAATGTAATTGTTTCTATAGGCTATGCAAATTGTTATGAAAACATATGACATTCTAATAACTGATGATAAAGGGAATTAAGTTGATTATAGAATTTGTTAAGCCCTGTGAAACAATTACAGCTATTGATCGGATTGTAGATAATTAAATATTCGGCTTTTTAATAAATACACTGTAAACATAGAACAACAATGGCCTTGAATAACGTTTCATTCAACAATGGCTTCGGATACAAGACGGACTAAACCTGTCCTATAATTTCAAAAATTCCTATGTATATATATATATATATATATATATATATATATATATATATATATATATTTCTGAAATTTTAATCTAAATTATAATAATAATTTTGAAATAAAGCATTATGTATAAATTTAGATTTTTTTTAGAAAAATAACCAAAAAATAATGATGTGAATAATTTTAAATTGTTATGTAATTTATTTAAGATAAATGTTTTACATGGAGAAAGCATGAGTGGTATGTAAAACAATGAATTTAGAGTTTAGAGGTATTTTTAAATAGCTCCAACCGGTAAATCTTAAATAAAAAAGGGTGGTGTTAAACATAGACAACAATCTCCATAACTCAAAATGATAGCGTCTTTAACCCTTCTGGGACCAGATCTGGTGTTCCCCACTGTTCCTGAGTGTTTGGGATAAATATTACCTTCCGCTATATATATATATATCATGTTAGAATATTAAGAAATGGTAATCAATTTTCCTAATAGGTTAGTTTATTGACGGTAATGTAAACATTATATCGAAAAATTCAAAATTACTAATGTTTAAAGTGCCAGTACAATGATTTCGTATAAATAATTCAAGTTATTATTAATTTTGTTTACGTGAAACATAATTACGAATGGATTAACTAAATATTCAAAATTGATTAATTATTATTGTTCATTAAGTTATTAATCGTCAGCCATGTTCCTATTTAAATGAGTACACACAAGGAATTTTTAATAAAAAAATTCAAGGTATGTTAAGTAATACTGCGCCGTAGTAAAAGTTTTAAACCGGGAAGTCAGCTTTGAAGTCAATTCCCTTCTTGCTTTAAATCGATCAAAGAGTTCAAACAATGACACGTCGGAATGTAAGAGAGGGGGGGGGGAATAGTAAATAAAGGTCATCGAACGAAACTGGTGACCCTTTCAAGTCCGAACTGGAGCGACCGAAACCTAGCGTCTGGAACCGAAGTGACAGTCAGTCGGAACACAGATATCGCCAGAAGAATTTGAGGTTAGTCAATGGTGAAATAGATTTTTTCCTTCAAAAATTTCTTATGATTTTTACGACGCCTAGATCTTCGTTTCAGCATTTACTACATTAACCTTAATGCTGGGTAAGTAATGTCTGTCCTAGTTTCAATTTTGCTCGTAATTAAAATATAATACACTTTTTAGCCCGAACTATGATTTAGCGAAATTTCGTTAAATTGTAAGGTTTTTTAATTCACATGGTTAGACAATTGATAAAGGTTGTTATTTAATTGCTTTATGTTTATTTAGGAATGTTAAATGCAAATTTTATTCAATTTGTAAGCTGTTTAAGTTAGTTTAAATTTCAGCTTTGCCCTCTCACCTGTTGATTCAATGGTTGCAAGTTTGGTCAAACGTTATGTAAACTGAGTGTAAAAAGGGAATTATTTATTCATTGTGAGTTTGTGGAAAGAAAGTAAGGTCAGTGTTCGTTTGTAGATTTTGAGGATTAATGTTAGTTTTTGTGAGTTTTGTCAATGGACTTTTGTATGCCTGCATCTTTACTGTATATCAGACTACATGGGCTATTGAGTACTTAATGTAATAATTAAATACATTTATCATTAAATCTTAAGTTGTGTAGTGTGTAACCAGAGCAAAACCAAAAGGTTGTTATTTTATGTAAATTTTAACATTTATTACAAATCATTTCCTTGTGATTCGTTGTAGGAATTGCTTAGATTAGGTTAAGGAAAATTAGCGTTGGGCCTCACTGCCTTCAGAGAACATGTCAAATACTGCCTTTCATTTTATTTGGCCTGTAGGCTGCATGCCCCTAATTTGCTCTGGTCTTAGGGCTCCCCGATGTGCCCAAAATCAAACATGACACCGACATCGTAGTCAACCAACATGACATGGCTTCACCTGGCGTTGTTGCACACCGCTGATCGACCGCAGATTCGACCTTCAGCGCTTTAATTCTGTTAAATAGGTCATTTCCAACCATTATATTGTGCATGCTCATCTGGAACTTCAATAGAACCAACGGCTCATAAACTCAAATGGAAATAGGACAGTAAACTCTTGAATATCTCATTTTTTATTAACAGTAGTTAAATTTTGTCAGTCCAATTTTTTGGTTACATTTCACCAGTAGACTTTGTTTAAGTCAATTCAATATTGAATCTAAGGACCGTCTTTTACTTGGCAGCAGTGCTTATGTGTTGGACTTTGGCTCAGAGGATCAGCGAAACAACGGGAATAACTTAGGCTTAACCGATTTTTAGCGATGATATTTTAATTGATAATTTTTTAGGCTATTTCTTTAGTGGTTAGGGATTCAGTTACCAGATTACCTATTTTGTGTTAAAATTATTCGTTCTGGGTCGGGGGATCGTCCTGGTCCGCTTGTGGGGTAGTAGCTGATTCCAAGGGGGCCGGGGCCAGGCTTTCGGCCCGGGATAAATTTAAAAATATATATATTAGCGTTTGTATGTTTTATGGTTTGTAAGGGTTTAACCTAAGCCCATGACTCTTTCAGACCTTATTTTTATTGTGTCGTAGATAGGTCTATCTGTAATCAAGTGAAATTCACCCTGGCGTTCTATAGCGGATAATGTTTAAGAGGCCCCGATAGAATTTTTTGTGTTATTCATTAAATCTGTTGTTCAGTTAAAATGTTCTTTTGGACTAATTAATGTGACCAATTAATGTATGTGAAAGGATTAACCGAATTGAATTTTGTATTTTAATGTAAATTGTTAAATTTTCCTTAACTTTAACTCTTAATTTAGTTTGCCTTGATACTTTTTATTTAATTTAAAAGTATTTTAACTTATTGTAAAACTTTGAGTATTATATTGACTCAACTCTATTATTCGTCTGGTTGATTATATTTGAATAAAAAAACTACTTTAACTTGTTGCATTTTTAAGAATCTCTGTGGTCTTTTGCCAACTTGTATCCTAATCATGTAAAGGTATATGTTCTCCCAATATTATAAAATTTAGGCCCTATGTTGGTCTGTGGTATATTTGCAAGAGTTGAATGATTTTTTGGATATTAATAAACTTTTTTTCAAACGTGTGTAATATTTTTCGACATCCGGACTTTCACCAGTTAACCAGGAGTGACTTTAGACTTTCCCTAGGCACGTAACAATAATGTTCACATAATTTTAAACTTTAAAAAGATTTTACTTAAAATGTTACAGTCATAAAAATACCGTACGTAAATCGATTTTAAGAAGCAGTATCAATTAAATAGAGAACAAAATACTTTATTCGAATTCAAGAGATATGCAGGATGGAAAATTTATAAATATGGAGATTCGACTGTTTAGAAAAATCCATTTTATATGTTTACAATAACCTAGAGCTATTTGCATTACATTTGAGGAAATACGTGCACAGTAAACTGATTGTGAAAATGACTATTATAAGTTTTTTTATTCAGAAATTAAATTTTTCTGGTAGGGGTTTAAGCATTGTTTTATGCTCTCAGATAAGCGGATTACCTCAATCACTGATGATATGGACCACTATGACACTATATTATTTCGTTTGGTAAAACTTTCACCTATATCAGTTACAACTGTATTCCAGTTGCAACATATTCACTATTTTGTTAAATATAAAACAATGCAGAATGTGTATCCCTGTGTCAGAGCTCATTACTGAAATACTGTTAATGCCTTGTAAAAAGT
The DNA here is from genome assembly GCA_035578135.1 of Flexamia atlantica. NCBI lineage: Eukaryota > Metazoa > Arthropoda > Insecta > Hemiptera > Cicadellidae > Flexamia > Flexamia atlantica. The sequence goes on along the minus strand of JAQJVK010000009.1, from coordinate 24,991,867 downwards.
AGTAATTGACAAACCTTAGTGTTTGGAATTTGTGTACACATAATATCAGCCTCATGCCTTTATGTATTTAAAATTAACAAGGACCCTCAGAGATAGCACAGATTACAGCCAAAGTAGGATTTATTAGGGCCCATCGTTTCAATTTAGGTCTTTATTGTGATTTCCAAGCCACTGGCCAATAAGATCACGGCGACAGAGTTTTGTTATTGGTTTGAGCTATAGCAGGAGAATACACTGTCCTCACAAGAATGTTAGACTTAAGTAAAATTATCTAACAAAAGACAATATAGGTTTTAAGTATTAAAGCTCTACAAACTCTTATAAGTCAAACATAGAATTCAATTCAGTAGTTCTTTCCATTCTAGGAACATTAAAAAAGATGTACATAGATGTATGATATACTTGTTTATACACAGTACACAGTAGTTACAAATTGAATTTTACAGAAAAACAAAGTTGGTTACAATAATTATTAGCTTACCCTATGAAAAAAAATAAACACACACTAACACACACACACACACACACACACACACACACACACACACACACACACATATATATATATATATATATATATATATATATATATATTACTTGCATTCAAGTGGCTATGCCAATAAATAATAAATTAATTACATTATTGCAGATTTGCTAACAATTACAGTCAAAAATCCAGCGGTATCGTCGTTGCTGACAAAACCTTGTTAACAGCAATCTGTTGTTTCACTTTGAATAAATTTTCCCATAAAACTCTTATGTGCAAAAACGAAACCTTAATAGCACCTAGGGTTTTTTTCCTTTCATAAATTTCCCAAAACCTCGGGCCAAACCATTAAAAAAACTCAAAAATCACAATTGTTCTGATATATAGAAGGTTTTTTATTGCAAAAAAACTCTTGTGTATAAAGAAAATTAATAGATAATAAAACTCAAAATAAATTTAAAAAACCTAAACAACTTATAATATATGTAAGCACATATTGTATTCACACATAAAAATACTTGTGCATGACAATATTTGTGTAAATGTGCATAAAATATTAAAAAACTTCGATTAATTTCGATTGGTCACCAATCATCATGATCATATTAACAACTATTTTGAACAGAGAGTTTGAGGAAATCAGCGCCCAAACCACAGGCACTCATAGTCAATACGTCAATCGATAAAAAAATTTATTTTAGCTGGAATTCTGTAGCTGTTCTTGAAAGTAAGGGTATCAAAAATATGATTTAATGATTTATACGATTTAAAACTAAATACCTTAAAACTCGTTATTGGTGAAATTTGTTCTGTCTTCACAATGTTGATCAATTCTTGTTTGATAGTAAAAATACAAAAAAAATCCTATGCAAGGAAGTTTTTATACAAATATACCTCTATTAGCAATATTTAAACCTATAGATTGCATCTTGGATTCTCAAAACTTCATATTACACACCTATATTATATCGACATAATTTAAGGAAAATGGGTATATTAATATTTTATTGAAATCTCTTTGAAGCATGTCAAAAAAGACTGACAGTAAAAACTACTTCTGTATGCAATAAAAAACTCGCTTTCAAATAGCTACTGTACTAAATCCAATTAAAAAAAAAGATTTCATTGCATGAAAAATGATATACAATCAACACTTTGAGTCCGACTTTCTAGCAAAACACATAAAAATAAATTCCTATGAATTTTGAAACGAAAACACATTAAATTTGCTACCACCGTAAAGTATTAAAGTCTATTGAAGTCCTCAGCTTTAAAACGCATTGCTTCAATTACAATAGTGGGTGTCAGTAAATTATTTGTAAGTAATTAATAAACTTATTATTCGTAAAATAAGAAAAAAAACAAAACAATGCAGGAGCTAGCTTTTCTTAAAAAGTTTTACCAGCAACTAAAGTTCTTATCAACCTTGTGGTTTTCCTCTTTATATAGCTTATCCTGTGTGTGATTCTAGCGGATTTAGCAGCTTTGAAGGATTTATGTTGAACTGTTCTATCAATGAAATAAGAAATATTACGTGCTAATAGTATGAATATTTCCTATAGATTTTTAATTTTTCATGTTATTTGGTAACATTTTGCTGATACATCAGAGATTTATAGATGCAGGCTATGGAGAAATGTTATACTATAAACCTGGAGTAGGTCAGAAGATAACATTCTTTAAATGCAGGGAATATTAGAGCAGGTAACGAGGATTTTTTATTATTTTAAGCTTTCGGCTATGTTAGTGTCCATGTACAAAGCATTATTATTAGTGTCTAACATGCATTTATATTACCTGATTATGTTATTATGTTATTTAATTTATATTATACTAGTACATATACCCGCAGCTTCGCCTGCGTACGTTGAACGTACATTGAACGTACATTAAACGTACATTGAATATCACGTTACTCAGCTATCGATAAGGCAAAATATTGTAATGATAGTTTGTGTTTTGAAATTGAAATCCCCATCACCTAAGCAAACCCTCCTAAAATTCTAATTTTAGAATCTCTGTTTCTAGTGCATATACATGCTCAAAATGAATTGTCCATACTGAGTTTTAAAGATTATATTTTGAGTACTTATTTATTTATTTTTAAGGCGGACAGCAAATTTTACCAAAGTGGGAAGTGGGAATACAAAATAGTACTTCGGGCGGTTCGTGCAATGCAAGTAGCTAAAGTTGTTTTCTACAAATATATAGTCAGTGGCCTTAGTACATTTGTACACTTTATTAGTACATTGGATTTCATACCGTTACTATCCCCTGAAAATATTCTATAGGGCTCCCATGCGTAGTTTCAAAAACTGAAATGGCCGCCATTTTGAATTTTATAATGCACTCTATTTTAGCCGTACGAGAGAAAATATTTAAAAACCTTTCTCTCCTTGCATCTAGTGCCTAAAAGCAAAATTTGTGTCAAGTTTCATGGCCCAAAGTCTTGTAGTTTTGGGAAAGCAAGCATTGAAAGCTAAACATGGGCTCCATTTTGAATTTCATAGTATACCATATTCAAACCTTATGAAAGAAAGTATTGCAAAACTCTTACTTAGTACGCATCTAGAGCTTGTAGAGAATATTTGTGCCAGGTTTCACGGCTCTACGCATTATCGTTTTTTTTTTTTTTTTTTTAACTGCGAACAGTCAATGGGTTTTGGCTTTTATATGTATAGAAAAAGATTCTCTCCTTAAGAAACATAATTTCCTTCCTTTAACCTGGAAATAATTAATAGACTTCTCAACCATATGTCCTAGCTTTAGCTAGTTTTATCTGAGCCAAGACTTGGGCTTGACGTTGTTTGACTAGTTATCATCAGGGAGTCCTCAAGACAACAAACCACATTGCATTGGTTTCTCTACCATTGAGTGGTGGTATTCACTCCTCATCTTACTTATATTACTTCTGTTTTAAGTACTCTATCTCCACAGTTAAATAAAAAAATAAAAATCCATATAGTAAATATAATATAATACATAAATCATTTATACGATTCTGCAACTCCTAAGTGGAAACGTTTCTCCGTTTTAAAGATATTAATATTTTTCCTAATATTACTAAGAAAATTTTTTAATCTTAAAAGTATCCTAATGGCTTATCCTAATGGTGTGCAAAATTACACGCTAAAATCAAAAGACATTTATTTGTCGGAGTGAATAAGTTTTCACTCCGAGAGAGTTTATATTAACTCTAAATTAGTGAAAAGCATCCGATCTTTTAGTTGAGAGACGATTTCAATCGTTAAAAAGTGAAATCTTCACTCATTGATTATATGGTTTTGAAACCATATAAGAAAGAGTGGGAATTCACTTTTAATTGAATGAGTTTTTGAAAGTGGTGGGGGAAAAGAGCGAAAACTGGGATTGCTCCCGGCGCGACGACTACGGTACTGAGTCACCATTACCGAGTTATCAATTAATTGTTAATATATATAATAGTGTATAGCCAAGGATATTACCGGTTTACATACAGGTAAGTAGAAAACACATTGCTTTAACCAGTTACTTAATTAGTTTCAAGGTAGCTAACGTAATTTAAAGATTAACAATAGTCTGTATGATCAAGATTAGGGTGGACAGGGGAATTCATTTTAGTGTCAGCAAATGTTCTGTGTAGCTTGTTGAATGTGCCCGGGTCGATATATGTCAATCAACACCAAATACATTAACAATCATCAAGGGTTTTTATGTCAGTCATCAAGTTTAGGTTAGGTTAGGTTAGGTTCTACTCTGAAAAGAACAAGACTCACTCCTTTATTGAGCGGGAATATTCCAATATTGTAGTGAGTGGTAACAATCTACTCCCTCCAAAATAGTTCGATTTTCATTCTTTAAATAAGTGGTGATTTCACTCTTTTAAAGTTGAACCTCCCTCTTTCAAAGACTAAAATTCCACTCTGAAAAGGACAAGAACCACTCTTTCATTGAGTGGGGATATTCCACTCTTTTCATGAGTGAAAACGGTTCACTTTTTAAGAGTGAACTTTCACTCTTTCAGAGTGGCTCAATTCTCTCTACCGCAAAGAGGGAATGAGTCACTCACAAGGAGTGAGTATTCACCCTTTTGATTTTAGCGTGTAATTACGTACGTGAAAAATCTAACTTTGAGGTGCCACAACCTTGATAAGAATCGACCTAGAGACCTCTATTTCCAATTTGCACCATTATTGAAATTTTTTAAGACCTTTAAAATGATGTTTCACATTGTAGAGGCTACTATTCGAAAATTTCCTCCAAACTATCATATTTTGGGGAAGGGGTCAAAATTTTGACGCACCAAAAGAATTCCTCCTTAGGTGTATGTATGTGTGTATGGGTGCATGTGCGAACATCCGTTAAGTTTCTACAATAAACGTGGTTGTAAAACTGTTGTTTTGAATTTCATTTTCGTAACTTCGATCTAGGCGTAATGTAATCTTTACATTTAGTTTTTGGGTGCCGAGTCACCAAAAAAATAAACAAACTACATATAATTTTTTTATATTTATGCTAATGTATTTTATAATAACATCTTATTAAAATCTGTATGCCAACCAAACTGCACTGACAGAAAAAGGACCCAATATATTTATGTTTTGCCGAAACTAAATTTCTTAGCTTTTGAAATATAAATGTTGATATCGCCTGATTGAAAGTACAGTAAATGTCTGACTAAGATTAATGAAGCAATTCAGGACCAAAGAAATATTGACAGGGATGAGATCAATTAAAGCAATTCTAGCCATCACAAAGACTTTGTATAGAGGTTAGATTAGCAGGTTTTTAAATGAGATTATTTAATAATCGTGAAACAAATTTGTCTGTATACTTATGTAAAAATGTCACTAATATATTTGTCAAAACATTCCGAGTTTAGAATCAATATAATACATTTAACAAAGAGAACATATTCCCTTGTGCGTCTCAAAAGTCCCGGGCAGGCTTAATAGCATTAAAAGCTTATAAGGTTTACGTTAAATATGTTTTGCACATGAATTATGGCAGAAAACAACCACTCTCACAAGTCAACGTTGTGGTTGAATGTGCTACGTTGTTTGTTGTCGTTTGTTGTTGTTGATGTGTTGTAGTTGTTATTATTGGCCTTCGTCAGGGCATTGCAGAGCGCAACAATGGGCTATAATAAAAATAACTACATATATTCACATATATTAAAGTAATTGCGGTTAAAAGGGCTACATATATCTTATATACTAAACAACTTTTGTAAAACTAATGACAGCGACCATGGCCCGACTTACTGGACCGATTTACATGCGGGCTGTACCAAAACGAAGGTTATCGGCCCTATATGTGCAGGTTTTATTTGTATTTTTAAAATATTTACATTAACTGGGTCAAAATTGGAAAATAAACTTTTCTTATGGAGATTTAATATGGGGGGAAAATAAACTTTTACAGTCCGTTGGACAGTAGTATGTCTGAGACTTCCACTGGACCAACTCTCATGCAGTTTGTACAAAATAAAAGCTCAACTTTTCTATATTTGTAGTTTTATTCACTTTTACGTTACCTTGTTTTTTTTTTCATAAAAAGATCCATATTTCCAAACCTTTGCAAATATCATTTTACATTCATTCATTCGGCTGATTGTGAAGGCACGATTTATTTTGTCTAACGTCAGAAAAAGAGAAAACGCTCAAGAAGCATTTGGTTTATCATGGTCAGTACATAAAAATGTGTGCATTATCATGTTTCATCCTTTAAATGGAAAGAAAAAAAAACAGTTTTACATTAGGCTATTTAAATCATAGAGTTTTATAGATGGAAATAAAAATTAAGATTTTATTGTTAAATTGTTTATCATTATAACTACTTAATTATGTGAAGCAGCTGATTTCAATAACGTTGATGGTCTAAATGTTATAGCAATGGCAAATTGTAAAAGGTCGGTTTTAATGGTTCACACTCATATCAAATACATTTTGAGACCTACGATGAATTAGAAAAAATCTATGGTAATCGGGTTAAAAGGAAATTAAACTTTTATTTTGGAGATTTAACATAGGGAAAAAAATTAAACTTACGACAGCGAGCCTGGCCATACTATTGGACCAATTTACACACGGCTGGTACCAATTAAAAGGTTATTGTATCTATATTTGCCCATTTTGCTTCAATCTCAACTGTTACTCCATTAAATTGTCCAAAAATGGAAATTAAAATCACTAGACGATAACATGGGGTAAAATTTTAAGCCTATTTTGAGTGGAGTTTTATCAGACCGATTTACATGCAGGCTGTGTTAAATGAAAGGTAATTAACTCTATATGTCCATTTTCCTGAAAACCTAAATATTCCTTCTTTTTCTATTTTAGTAATGGAATACAAAATATGTTCTATTCATTAGTATTGTTGTTACCGATCAACTGAGTATAACAACATAGATCAGCTGATTATAAAGTTTTTTATTAAAACACATGTTTTACTGTCATAACATGGTTTGTTTATGTTGTGATTTACAGGTTAGTGGTGATTGAATGTCTAGAATTGGGTTTTAAAGAACATGACAAATAACATATTTTAACTTTGTACATGTTATAATATTGATTATAGGTACCGAATGTCAGGCCTAAGGTTTTCCAAGTTACTTTTTTCATTTCATGTCAGACAGCAAACTTCTCATGAGGAAACCCCTTATTTTTTATGCTGCTTTTAGGTATGTATTTCAATTTGAATCCTGTTACTTCTCATTTCTCCCTCCTATACCATAGTCTATGGAGAAATTATTGTTTTTAAGTTGTTAGTGGGAAGTATTGGTTTTAGTGTTCCCCGGATCCAAAAATATGGTTTTCAGAGAAAGTATTGTTTTCATCATTTTTTTATTTAGGTTGTTAGTGGATATATTTGTTTTAGTGCTTCCTGAATAAAAAAGTGGTTTTTGAAGTGGTGTCTGTCCATCCGTGTCTTTGTGTGTGTATGAGTGTGTAGATGTGTGGATGTATGTAAACAGAGCTAGAGAATACACCAATGGCCCGATTGTCATGAAATTTGGCATGTAGGTATGAAACCAAAATATCTTTAGTGTTTTTTCATTTATGATTTTTAAGTGTACTTACTTTATAAAAACCCATAAGAAACTACAAAACTCAAAATTTTTCAAAAACGGCTCCAACGATGTTGGTAAATCTTTCATGGTTTTTAGTGCTTAAGATGACAAACAAAATGACACCACCCGTATGTCTGTAAAAATTAAGGTTCAGAAGTTATGAGAATTTAAGTGCTACCAAATTCAAATTTTTCTGTGTAGAATTCATAAACACCATTCATAAAATCCAGGGTGTTCCAAGAGAAAAAATGTTTTCCGCCACATTGTAAAGTTACAGGAAATTTCAAAAATTGAAATACATACCTAAAAGGAGCAAAAAATAATAGCTTTTCCTAAAAGAGGTTTAATGTCATAAAATAAAATGTTAGCTATTGGAAAAATTTAGGCTGGAAAAACGGCATAGTGAGGAATAGTCATATTATGCCAAGATTGACCGACGGTGATAAAAGAGTTTTGATGGCCGTGAAATCACCGAATGTCTAGGAAATAATCAAGAAATCTTCTAAAGACTATTGACAATTGATTGATTGACTATTGACTAAAGACAATTGAGAGATTTTCCTGCCTCAATTTAAAAAAAAAATGTGTTTTCCTATTTTTATGCATATTTTTCCATGTTTGGGAGAAGCTAGACCCCCCCTGGGTTCGCGTCTGCTAATTTCCTTTGATTATGATGTAATTTATTTCTTTTAAGTAGTTCAGTGGTTATTATAAATGTAGATTTGTGTTTCTAATTAGAGAACAAATGACATAAAATTTGCTTAATTTTTTAATGTTATACTATGCAAGTGTATTTATGGTGAAAAATAATAGTATAAATATCAGTTTTTTGCGGCGCTTTGCACTGCACGGGGTTAGTCTAGAATTAATATTAAAATAAGGTTTTAAAAAGTATCCTTTATTTTTTGATTTATTGATGATTTTATATGACGAAATGTTTCTTATACACGAGGAAATTCCAATATTAAAAAGAAAATACTGGAAAGTGGTATAATATTCTCATGCGCTGACACGCACAAGTGATCCTTTTCTCCTTTTAGCGAATTTCCTTACAGCAATAAGCTATTACCATAGGTCTCATGGTAAGACCTAAGCCCAGGACCATGTTACATTTTCATTTTGGGGGCCCAGAAGCAAAAAAAAACACTATTCGTTCGAATTTATAAATATATAAAATTTATTTATTATATTTACTATATTTACATATGTCTCTTAACACGATACCGGTCGTAAATATGGTCCGATCTTAATGAAATTTGGTGCAGACGTGTAAAGTGTTAAACACTCGGACTAGTTCGTAAACTAGCATGATCGAACCACCGGAAGGGGGGTAAAGAGGGTTAATTCCCAAAAATGGATTTTTGAGTTTTGTTTATAGATCAATAAAAATAATCCAATTTTTGTTGCCCCCATTGAATTTAACTAAAAAAAACAAACAAACAATTTAGTGTTTTGAATCACTATTCTATGTCCATTGTTTACCGAGATATGGAAAGTGGTAAATTACGTTGTCCCAATGTTAATCTTATGGGAAATAAGTAAAATTCTATATCTCGCTTGTTTCTCAACATATCTTGATAAAACTTGGTTAATAGTTCCTTCTAGTTTATATCTACTAAATATTGAATTAAAAGCATCAAGCATCCAGTAACAAAATATATCTGTAGCAGCAAACCTGCATACTCATTCCCCATATTAATCTTATGGAGCTTACAATAACATGTCAAATCTCGCTATGTTGGATTAAAATATGTTGTTTTGCATTTGAAATTCACTGAGTATGCAGGATTGCTGCAGCGGGGGTATTTTTATTTTTCCTGCTACTGCAGTTTCAATTAAATATAATATGTGATTAAAGTCAAATTTGCTAAAATCTATAGTCAAGAAAACAAATGAAATTTGTTTCAAATCTATAAATCAGTTTTAATTATAATAACAAACATCGTTAAAGATGTTTTCTTTGTTTAAACTTCAACGCACGTTTTGTTAACCTGTACAACGTTAAAAATCAATCATGGTTTTGGGACATTTTGAGTAATTCCATTGGAGATATGTTAAATAATTACTTATTTTTGTTTTTACATCAACTTCGAGTATAACAATTTGAAAAAAAACGAAGAAGATTAATTTTTGTATTGCGGAAGAATTTTATTCATAATAGTTCAAATACATCTGTAATCTCTTTATTATGTTCACTCTACTGTTTCAAGACTTTTAGTGCCCAAGATTTTGAAGAGTATTGGCAAGGAAAAAACCATCGCTATTAATTAATTATTATCCATTAATATATTTTTAGTGCTCAGTTTAGGCTATATTAAACCCTAACAAATAAAATGATTTGATGAATTTAACTTCGAAAATTTGTAGATGTGTTTCCTCTCAGTTTGTTTTAAAAGAAACACTTAGCCCCTGAATGCCAAATTTTTATGTATTTTCATAATTTGCTTTTTTATGATAATACACCAACCGTCCGGAACGGATGAGTAAAGTCGGATTCACACGGGTCGAGTAAGGCGGTCGAGTAAAACTGGGCGAGTTAGCGGTCTAGTTGGTTATTGATTTCACTCACCGACATTTTAATCGATATTAGAACACACTAAACTCAGAAAAAACTCCTGGGATGATCGGAGGCAAGTTTTTGTTTCTGAATCTGTGGAAATCAAGTCTTGGTTGCCGGCTTTAATTTTCTCGAAATAGCAGGCTAGTAGCAACTCACCCGGCTAACTTGCCTACCAACTTGACCCATGTAAATCCGCCTTTAAAAATTGAACATAGATTTCATTTGAATATTGATGATGATAAACACATAAAATAAATAATAACAAAAACTTACTTTTATTGTATCAGTATTCGAAACTTTATTAATAGAATATGTATTATAGTATTTAAAAGGCATCAAAAGAGGCAAGTATTAATCAGCTTTTTACAACTATTTTATCAATATTTCTTTATAATGAATAATTTGTAATATATTAATCCTTTCTTATATTATTGCAGTAATGAATGTACAGAATAAAACGATAACTTTAGTTTAAAATTTCTTCATATTACTTTAGAACTAAGAAAGCTATATAAGTAAATATTTAAAGGCTTGTGTATATGATAAATCATATAACGGTTTGCCATGATCATCCAACTGAGTTTTAGAATGATTTGTAACATTTTAACCTTTTAAATTGAATTAGACTTATTTCAAAAAGTGATTTTTAAAATAAAAAAAATTATAACTTTATTTAAACTTGGCTTTTATCACAAAAGTATTTCTTAAAAACTCACTACAGTGACTAAGTCGGACTAACTTACTCTACCTAAGTGACTAACTTACTCTCCCTTTCTAGCTTATTTCCCTTTATCGTAGTTACACAATACCTAATCGTCTAAAATGTTTGCGAAAATCCTAGACTATCCCAATGATTATTACTTAGTTCCCGGTCCAAATAATGTTGATCAATTATTTACAAATACTCTCTTATTAAGAGGGAAAGTAATTTGTTATGATTAAAGTGCTTTAAGACATATCTGAGTACAGTATTACAATTGTAATTTTTTATATAAGTGAATAATGCTGGTAAAATTTATATGACTCTTAAAGAGGATATGACATACAGTTTTGAATTTAAAACAATTAACTTTGGACTTTCTAAATGGCTGGATTGCAATGCCCGTTACAGAATATTAACAAAATGTTAACCCTAAAACTATAGAAAAGGGAATTTTTTTACTAATAAAAGTAATAAACGATTTACAAAAATTAATACCAAATAGTGATAATAAAGTGATCGTTTGGATGGTTAATGCGGCTCACAAAACTATGTCCGATAGCGTCCAATCCAATAACATTTAATCTAATACTACAATTTTACTTACGGAGTTTTTACCGTTTCTGTAATCTCAACGTGGCTAGTTAAAAATCAGCATGTATAATTAAGTGAAATTGTAAATTATGAAACAAGAGTCCTTAAATGGGCCTTATTATTAAACTTCCAAATCTAGATCTTCTGACGAGGACTGGCAGTTTCCATCCGTAAAAGAAAAAGAACTCGACTTTATAAAAATTTTCTTTTTTCCTTTCACTGTAATACGCGAATAATTATTTTAGTTATTAACGATTATTGTACCATTCGCGTAATGTTTTTGGTTAATTCGGACCAATTGATTTTCCAAGAGAAATATTGTCAAAATTGAGTGAAGATAACTGGAAATGTTTATAGGAAGTAAACACTTAAAGATGATTTTAATTTCATCATTTCCCAAGGGGTCTGAAATGGTGATAACATGTTCTCTATCCCTTGAACAATATTTTATCCTGTAATCGACAATGTAGCTTTCAACCCCACAAGTTGCCTTTGCAGGAACAGTTGCTGATCACCCCGGGCTAATGACTAACATCATTTGTATTGTTGAGTGATCAATGAGCTGTGTTGTTCAATTCTAGCCTTTCTCGTGTTAGAGTTTTAAATTTTATTTGATGGATGATTTTTCCCAACCAACACAAATGGCCCTTTTTGAGGCAGAAAAAATAAATGGCAACATAAAAAATATCATAAATTAAAATAAAACGGAAATTATTTTGGCAACCACTCCTTTAAAATGATCTGTAGGCTTTTTGTTTATGATGTCGTATTTATAAAAATTGCTTCTGCAAATAAGTCTATTGAATATTAATTCGGACTTAGAGCTAACAAACAACACTGTAAACGTCTTTCGCGAAACTAGACGTATATTTTTTATAATTTCGGTAAATTATGGAACAAAAATATATCTGGTACGAACGGAAAAACAAGACCATTAAAAAGTACCGTTAGCTTCTATCTGTATTGTAATAGGGGAAAGTCGGCTGATATCGGACAGCGGCCGGTATCGGACAGAACTAGTTTCCGGAAAATCACCCTAGGGGCAGCAGCTGTCAGGCCGGCAGTACAACCAACTAAATGAGCAAGTTGGGCTATCACCATATTAGTCAGTTATTGTACACGGTTTTTGTTGTGGTTAGAGTTTTTTTGTTTTATTGAATTGGGACAAGTTCACGGATATAGTTTTCCCAATAGTCTAAGAGCCAGTGGCTGGCTGACGACACATATTTTAAGAAAGCCTATAATTTTTTCATTTACTCTATTCTACCTACCATTTATGAAAATGGCGCCAGTTAAGCCCACTTGCGGTAGGTTCGGGCTCACCCATGGGTCAAAGGGGTGACAATTTGACATGAAACGAACATATTTTAAGAAGGCTGCCGTTTTGATATGTCACAGTATACACTTAGGGTAACTCGAAAACGGAAACGGCAGACGTCTACCGTGGTTGTGACGTCACGGCAGACGCTATGTAAATGGCCAAAAAAATCAATTTTTTCCTGACATAGTTTAAGAAAGCTGACATTTTGATATGTCAAAATATACCACTATTTTAATATGAAAACGGATATGGCAGACGTTTACCATGGTTGTGACGTCACGGCAGACGTTTAAAAATTTAACATAGTATAATGTAAAAGTATATGGCCATAATCTTGAAATTATGCTAGATAATAACATGTAACTACCGTTGGTCATTATTGAGACATCTCCAGCTGGTTTTGACAAAAACAAAACTTTCGGCCGCTATCTTGGATCCGCCATATTGAAATAAGATACGCTATTTCAGATGTAAAAATAGTGTTGTGACCCATCATTTAGAACTAGTTTTTTACACTGAATTCAATGCTGCTACCCAATTTCAATTATGACCTTTTACTTTTGAGTTATTGCATTTTTTTATATATAACCTCAGAAAATGGCAATATATAAAGAAATAAATATTGTTGTTGAAAACTAGTTGTAGCATTGAATTCAGCGTTAAAAACTAGCTCTAAATGATGGGTCACAACACTATCTTTACATCTGAAATAGCGTCTCTTATTTCAATATGGCGGATCCAAGATGGCGGCCGAAAGTTTTGTTTTTGTCAAAACTAGCTGGAGATGTCTCAATAATGACCAACGGTAGTCACATGTTATTATCTAGCATAATTTCAAGGTTATAGCCATATACTTTTACGTTATACTATGTTAAATTTTTAAACGTCTGCCGTGACGTCACAACCATGGTAAACGTCTGCCATATCCGTTTTCATATTAAAATAGTGGTATATTTTGACATATCAAAATGTCAGCTTTCTTAAACTATGTCAGGAAAAAATTGATTTTTTTGGCCATTTACATAGCGTCTGCCGTGACGACACAACCACGGTAGACGTCTGCCGTTTCCGTTTTCGAGTTACCCTAAGTGTATACTGGGACATATCAAAACGGCAGCCTTCTTAAAATATGTTCGTTTCATGTCAAATTGTCACCCCTTTGACCCATGGGTGAGCCCGAACCTACCGCAAGTGGGCTTAACTGGCCCCATTTTCATGAATGGTAGGTAGAATAGAGTAAATGAGAAAATTATAGGCTTTCTTAAAATATGTGTCGTCAGCCAGCCACTGGCTCTTAGACTACAAGCTGCTGCATCGATTGAAGTAAATGATATTGGCCATAGTTGAGTTTAAAATACTTAGTATTCTTTATACTAAGTAAATACGACGTTTAGGTCCAGTCGCATTGTAGATTGCGGCTTGACGGCCATTACAAATTGTGTTGTCTGGCGGCTGGTAACGGACAAGCTACAATCGGGTGGTATCGGACGATGTTATGACCGCTTAAATTCACGGATTTTTTTAGGTTCTTTGATTTTTCAAGGAACATGGGGAAAATAAGAGGAAATTAGGACGACGCGTCCGTTAAATTGGCAATAGGCTTTTTGAAGGGTTGATTCTGGAGCCAGCTGCCATTGGTTGTTTGGCTATTAATTAACAATCCTGTTTAGGGAACATGCCAACCTTAGTCAGTAACAAGGCTACAAGATCGCTCCACTGTCACCACGATCATCACACTCATCCTTCAGTCATATTCAGGGTAACGTCCTCCATGAAGTACCTGTCTTAAAAAGTGATTAAGTGATATAGTGATTAAGGTTTTGTCCAAGGAAATGACAATACGGACCGGTATGAGAGGTTGAGTGTACCGAGGAGCAATCGTTTAGGAAATAAAGAAATCATCAGAGAAAAATTATTTAGGAAATAAATACATTCTTAATGTATTCAATTGTATGATTTAATACCGACCAAACCTAAATGTAGTACTATTTTTAGGTCTGTCCGATACCACCCTCCATAAATTGAAAGTCGCATTATGTAAACAGGTAAACTTTAAAAATAATAATATGTTGTTATTGTTATTATAATAAATAATTTAAATACTGAAGTAGGCCTATTATTTTACGCATAAGGTGGTTACTTATAGTAATCCTTAAAATGAGTAGTCCAAAAAAAAGGTAAGGTGTCTGATACCTGCCGACCTTTACATTTATTATTTAGCTTATGCAATTAAAGGTTAAATTAAACGGCTCAGCAAAACTTCAGGGCAGTTAGAATTAAATTGTTTCCGTTTGATCACTAACGTTAGCCTACTTGATAAGACTTATATTTATTTATTTATTTATTTGAAAATGTTACAAAACAGGCCAAGCCCAATTACATTGCAACATTAATAGTTTTACAAGCATTATAAATCTAAATATCTCTCTTCTAACTATATATATATATATATATATATATATATATATATATATATCTTCTAAATAATTGTTTTGGTTTGTAATAGGTCTTTTTACTTTAACAAAAATATTGAAATTGTTTTAATTGAAAATAATAAATGCATAAAACTTGTAAACAATTATGATGTTATGGTGCTTTTGGTTTTCAGTAATTGGGTGATGGACCAATTAAAAAAATCACTTAAATACAGGGTGTTTTTGTTAACGCAACCCATTTTTAAGATTGAATAATGTACATGTAAATATGAAATAAGTATTGTTTTATGGATCTTTATGTTTTATACAATCTATTATTTAAGTTTAATCACATTTAGTATACCTTATGTCCTCAAAATATCCGCCGGTGGTATTTGTATGAAATTATGCTCTCTCCATCACATTCCCGAAAACGTGTTGCTAGGTAGGCTACCTCTTTGAATTTCTTGCATTACATTTGTTTTGTTTGTTTTGAGGTACTGAATTTGCTGTGAATTGTTTTTGTAGCCTCACTTTTTATGTATCCCCAAAGAAAATAATTTAGTGGGGTCAAATCCGGGGATCTTGGGGGGAAATAATCATTCACTGATAAAATAAAATTTTGGGTTGCGTTAAAAAAACACCCTGTATATATTTAATGTACCTAAAAAATTTGAAGTTTGTTAAAAAATAATATTTCATAGAAAAAACTCAAAGCGGGCCCGTAACAAGTAAAAATCAGAGCATACAATGCATTCTCATTTTTAAATGGTTATATTTTCCAATAATTGATGTAACAGATTGATGTTTGCCTAATGTGAACTTACGAAGTTACTTCAAACGCTCGGCAACCAGGCTGTATTGAAATGTCCTTAATTATTTTTATTTACAGTCTATTCATTATTTTTGATTAGTTAGACTAAATCTTTTCGTAATGATGTATAGTGCTTACTAAACCCCAAGAACAATATTTTATAAAATTAAAAAATATATATTCCCCCTGATACGTTTACATGCTTTTTGCTCCTTGTAATGAATGATTAAATAAATACTTTGTCTCCCAGTGGGAATAAATTGAATACTTTGCCTCCCACTGGGAGACAAGTAAACCCATAAGAATGACATTAAAATAAGTAATTAAAAAATCGAACGCCTTCAAATTTCCACGCAGGCATGCAATTATGTTGAAAGTTATCATATAGCAAGCGTTAAAAGCTGATTTAGTGCCAAGAATGTCATGTAACAATAACATTGTAAACAATCAGCTGATCGCTGGTGGATGAATGATTGCAGGTACTCGGATGCAGGCGCTAATTTCAGATCGAAATTAAATTGATATAGTTTTTTTAATTACTAAGTCAGTGAAATAGATGTTTATAGATTGGGTATTTATTTCCGCAGGTGGGTAAAATTGTTGTGTTTGTTTGGAGAGTAAAGCACTTCGTCTCCCTCGTACAAATTGTTGCCCTCGGCAAGCTCGGGTGCCAAAATTTTAACTCGCAAGACAATGTCGTACTTTTCTCACTCAACACACAAATAACAATTTCCCTCTGAATTCTCCGGGTGGCAATAGTATGATACTTTTTAAATAATAATATGGTTTTGACGATTGCCTATACAAATTGCCCGGTAACGTTTATTTTGTTAAGTGGAAACAAATTCGTCATACGGAATTCACACTTGTCCTTTAAAATGTTTTATATATTTTCGCACTAATTATTAAAGAGGCTGGCACCTGACACCACTTTGTTCAACAGGTGATTGTTTAAAATAATATCTAAATTAATAACACTAATTATTAACCCTGCGCAAGCAAGATATAAATAATAACAGTAATAATTATTTCAATTAGTAAATTTGAATAAAAACTGCAAGTTAGCATACCAAAATGCTATTTTTTTTACTATAAATTAACTTTTAAATGTAATGAAGTTTTAGAAGTGTTGATTTGTAAGCTTAGAATCGTATACCATAAAGAATGTCAATGACATAAAGGAGGTCATTGTTAGGGTGGAATTGATAGTTCATTATTGGTTTGCCTTCATTGCCGAACAAAAGTGAACGACACTAAACCAGGCTGCGCTCCTGATGGGCGTTTACTGAGAAATTGATTTAATGTTGGGTTTTTATATTGTTGGTTTAAAATATTTTAACTGTGTACCTTTGAAAGACAATTCCTTTTTGTGAATTCGGTGACAAACTAGGTAATTAATTCTTAAGAAAATTTGTGTATTTAGAATTTTTTTAAATCTTTGATGTTACCTGCAGATGGAATCTAGCTTAAAACTTATATTTCATAAGCATTTTACAAGACTTATATTTTTTAAATAATTTGTCTTACTGTAAGACAATAAACTTTATAAAAAAGATATTACAGTATAGCTTGATGTTAAACTTGTATCCATTATCTCTAATGATAGCTATTATTTATTCAATAGCCAAAGGTTTTGACTTATTAAATCCGAACTAAACGTATATATTAGTGTAATATGTATAAAATCGTTAAGTTACTTACAAGATAGTATATTTAAATCTGAGTGTACAGTAGTGTATCACGTTGAAGCAAAGTAACACTTGGGGTAGGGTTATACTTACTGTCACCATCGATTTTATTAAAATGTCTACAATAAATAAAACTAAACTGTTGTAATTTCAAAATATAGTCTCTGCAAGCCATGTTGGTTCAATGCACGGTGGGACCGACAGGTACATATTCACACAACAGTCAGCATTATCATGATACAGACAGCTAGTTCAACACTCTTTAAGATCAATGACGAAATTATCTTATCGAATAACTAATCTCACAATCACACTAGCATGGGGGATAAATAAAGTAAAAATGGTTCGATCTGATAAAAATTTGGCACAGTAATATATAAAGTAGTAATTTATCAGACGAGTTCGAAAATCAGCCAAATTGGACTATCGTAAAGGGGGACAAACCACTCCAAAATCGGGTTTTTGTGATTTTTTACATATAAAAATATAATTTACTAAATTCTAGTTTAAATAATTGAATTCAGCTTGAAAAAAATTGTGTATCTTTAATTATTGCTTAATGTTCACTGGTTACCGAGATATCGCTCGTGATAAATACAGTACGTTGTCCCAATTTTAACCTTATAGGAAATATTTAAAATTCTATATCCTACTTATTTCTCGAAATATCTCAATAAAACTTGGTATACAGCCTCATCTAGTTGATATATACTCGTCTGTTGCACAAACTTCTCTATTTAATATTTCGATAGCAGCAAACCTGCATACTCATTTCCCATGATATTCTTATGGAGAACATTTTTGTGTGCTCAATTTAGGATTTTAAGTTGATTTTACTTGCTTTAAGCCTCCGTCTTAATGATTAATTTAAGCCTTTGAAATTAGCTGAGAGTGCAGGTCTGCTTCAACGGGGGTATTTTATAGTTGTAGAGGTATAAAAATCTCTAACTAGGGTCTACTAGGATTTTCCTTGGAAAGTATTTTTACTAGTAACCTATTAAAAAGGCCTATCACCCTATAGGTGGTATTACCAATTCCGGGGTATAACGCCTTCTTACATTTTAAAATGATGTATCCCTAAGGGGTCTTTTAATACCACTAGGGACTGCACCTACTATCAATCAATCACTACTCTTGAGTCACTCCTTCTAGATGTTTGTGCTTGAATCCCCTTGGTCCGATGTAAGTGAACGTATGAGTCACTACGTATAAATCATCGATTATTTTATAAAAATACAATTTCCCCGGTCTGTGCCCATGTTCATCGCCAGGGGCCCTTCGTCTGCAGTGACTATAATTGCATCTTCTAAGCAAATTGGCACTTGAAGTGAGTCATAGGTTGTGTTTTGTCGTTTTAGGGCCCATGGGGCCCATGTGGAATAGTTTGGAGACCCTAAGGGCTTTATAGTCTCTTTAAGGCTCCAGTTGGGATTATAGTCCCTTCGGACAACTTAAGTTGCTTTTTTTCAACAAACGTATACATAAAAAGGTAGAACATGTAGGTACCGCTATATAAATTTGAATATGTTTAATATTAAGATTCATTCATTATATAATAACCGTAAATTTCCAAAAAAAAAGCAGTATTTATGCTCATTTGATATAAAGTTTGTCCAGTTATTCGTAGTTTTTGCAATTTCAATCACAAAGACGGTTACAGTTTAAAAACACGTCTTCACTCATTTAATATATAACAAAATCGTACTAGGGTTTTAAAGCCTCTATAAATATAAATGTTTAAAATATTACAATGTGGTGTAATCGCGCACGAAAACTATTAAAATATCATGTACTTCGCTTGTTATATAAAAAGAATCACTTTGAATTCCTATACTATAAAAGGCCGAGAGCAATACGATTTTTATTGTTTTCTGTATTATTTCTTTTAGTTACTGATTATTGTAAAATAAGCTCTACAGATTATGTTATTAAATCGACCATAACATTCATTATAAACATAAACTAAAAATTATGAGTTGCATAGTATATTTGAATCCAATCTATAGTAAAGCAAAGAAATAGATATTTGTGTGTTAAGTGAGGAAAGTACAGCACTGTCTCGCGATTGAAATTTTGGCGGCCGAGCTTGCGAGGGTGAACATTTTCACAAGGAAGACAATGTGCTTCACTCTCGAAATTCACACAACACTTTTTCCCCAACTGCAATAATTGATATCTAACCTTTAAACATCTATTTCACTAGCTCGAAAACAAAAAATATCAAATTTGTTTCGATCAGAAATTAGTGCTTGCATCCGAGTTCAAGCGACCACTCATTCACCAGCGATCAGCTGATTGTTGTAACACTTCTACACGCATATTCGTAGACGTGCTTATAGATGATTGTTGACAATGGCATTGTTATGTAATTAATCCTGCCACAAAATCAGTTGTTAGTGCTTGTAATCTTTTGAATGTCATCATATTTGCATGTCTGAGTAGAAATTTGAAGGTGCTTGCTTTTATAATTATTGATTTCTGTGTTATTTTTATAGTATTACTTTACCCCAGGTGGGGGGTAACATATTACCTTACACACTAATTACAAGGAGAAAAAGCGTTAACCATAGTAGATCGGCAAAAACGCATGATATACTTCTATTTCATAACTAAATAAAATTAAGTGGCCCAACTCACTTTTTGATAAGACTCTTATTAGATCTATAAGCCCCAAAATATTAATTTACTCACAATCATTACGAAATTTGTGAAATGCTTCAATGTTAAATGTTACTTAAGCAATATTTCCTAATGATGGTCTCAGTAAGTAACAACAATAATCCCATAGCCTAATGAGTCTTAAGCTTAATACCGACCTCCTAACACTCCAAAGTTTCGGCTAGCTTAAGACAAGGGCATTTATTCTGAGAAGGGTTTTGTTACGTTTCGGGAAGCTCTTTATTAATTAAACAAATTCGCAGCCCCAATTTTTTGATAGTAAATATTTCACTTTTAAGAGCTACAAAACTTATTATAGTCAGTTTTTTTATCTTTGAAAATTAACCTCTAATAAATACTTTTTCATCATACTGTCCCGAAAACAGCCGTTTATTAGTTCTCTAAATAGTACGCAAAATGATCGTTTTTGGATCACTCCGAATAGGAGTACTGAAAAAACATATGGTGAATCTTGCCGTACTCTGGTGTCAAAATTTGTTTATGTTACGTTTGAAAGGTCGGACGAATTCTTAGCTTGTGTTTGTAAACAACTAACAGATGTGTAAATGACGATGACTATTTTGGATAAACTCAAAATGAAGTAGTAAAATTGTTTAACGATTAAATGGTTATTTATACATAATGATGAAAATAGTTGTTCATAACCAACAATCCACTCCACCACTTGATCGCATTTCCAAGCTTGGCTGCGCCTCGCCTGTAAATTACGATCTCGTACTAAAAAGAGCCATTATCGCTCCTAGTAATGAAAACTACTAATCCTGGTATTTTGCCCCCTATAAATCCTTGTGGATGTCTTATGTCCAATAAAATCTCTACTAACATTCAGGAGATATCGAGATGAAGGTAAAAAGCTGAACCAGATGATATCTTACATTAACACGAGAAAATATTATAGGAACTTAGGTTCAGAGATCGACATTTATTGGGTTATAACCAAAAGTGTAGTGAAAAAAGTTAAGAGTATTTAATGCATTTGTGGACCTCTGGATTGAAAAATGTCAATAATATTTTTATTCCATGTTCATAGCTGGATTTAAGAGATTCCAACTAGATTTGATTGCTATTTTTACCAAAGAATAATGTTTTGCTAGGACTTATTAAAGAAAAAAATGCCAAAACCCTGCGATCAAAGTCGAAAGTATTCCAACCCATTCCTAGTATGAACAAGACCATTTGGTATAATTTTGGTGTCACCACCACAATAAAATTTACTAGGGCCGGTGGTTACCCCTTATTAAAAATTTAAACCTTAATCGTGTGACTTTTAAACCTTAATCGTGTGTTTTTCAGGCTCGTTTAGTACGTTAGGATAGTGCATATCTGAAGCCGATCTCGTATCCCATCTAAAAAAACATAATATTTTAGACTGACTTACTCAAAATATTTTTAACTTTGAGAAGGATAATTTTTAAAGCGCAGGAAATCGATTTTTAATATTCACTTATGAGCTGTTCTGGACTTGCTCTCCAACTTCTTTAATGGTCATTCGATAAATGTTAGTTTTTAATGCGTTTTTTCTCCGTCACATAATTTTAATTTTTCTGGTTGGGGTGGTGATATAAAATTTTCAACAAACGGAATAGAATGTACTAGGAATGTTTTAACAGCTGTCTTCAAATTTATTGTAAAGGTTAGATGTCATTTTAATGGCACTGACCTGTCATATGGGTCCTTTTCAATAAAAAACTTTATTACAATTTAAATTTTCAAACTGCTGTAACATTGGTTAGAGTCATGATATTAAACTCGGATTTGTGGTATTTTTTTAATAAGGTTTTCAAAATGCGTGGCAACTCAATGGGGGTTTGTATTTAACAATTTGGGACAATTCCCCCCAAAATCGTGTTTCGGGGACAGGGTACATATGACATTCACAAAAAAAGTTGTGTTTTAGGTCGGAACTCATGTGGAAAATACCGATATTATTTAGTTTGAAAGTTATCTAACCGGTAAGGAATTGTTTTTTGGGAGACACGGTATTTGTGAAGTATGACTTTCACTACAATGACCAATTATCAATATGGCCACTTTTTCTATAACGTTAATAGAACGTGATCAATAAGTCTGGTGTGAATCAGTAATTTTCCGATCAAGACGTTCCAACAAGTTTTTATTTTATATGATATAACTTCGATATCAAACATTCTTTTGGTATGAAAAAATAAATAACATATCCTCCTAACAGACTTCCTAAACTGCATAGCCGACTGGTTTAACGCTGTTGGGATACAAGAACTGTATATAGTGTGTAAATTAAGTATGGAAACAAATCTGCATTTTTCAAACCGAAAGAGATAGAAATATTTTGTTTGAGGAATTATTAGTTGAAGAAGGTTCCGGAACTTTTGAAATAAAAAATTTTGTTTTACCCCCCCTAACAGGGTGGGTGGTAGGAGTTTACTTATTTTTAGCGAATTTCCCCTATAGGAAAGAAGCTATTACCGTAGGTCTCATGGTAAGACCTAAGGCCGAGACCATGATAACTTTTCGTTTTTTGGCCACCAGAAGAAAAAAACACCACACGTTCGAATATATATATATATATATAAATAGATTTAAAGTGTTAGGTTATAATTGCTTTTTATATTTTTATATTCTACATATTTATACACCTTATTTATCTAATTAAGTTTACTAGTTAAACGAAAATTAATAAAATTTTTGAAACTTTAAATTTAAGAGAAATTACTAATATATATATATATATATATATATATATATATATATATATGAATGTACATTTGTGTGTGTCTGTGATCACGATGATAGCGCTCACAAAGTTGGAATTAAAATTAATTGGAATTAAATTTGGCACAGACGTGTAAAGTTCTCATTATTCGGAGGATTTCGAAAAACAGCTCGATTGGACTAGCGGAAGGGTGGGTAAGGAGGAATAAACCCCTTAAAATGGGGAGTTTTGAGTTTTTTATACAGACAAATTAAAATAATCAGTTTTTTGTTGGGATTATTGAATTAATCTAAAAAAAACAATTTAGTATTTTAAAACATTGCTCTATGTCCATTGTTTACCGAGATATGAAAGTGGGAAACACACTACGGTGTCCCATTGTTAACCTTATGGGAAATAAGTAAAATTTTACATCTCGCTTTTTTCTCGACAAATCTTAATAAAACTTGGTTTGTGGCTTCATCCAGATGAAATAAAATATATTTTAGTCTAAAAACCCCGATATGTCCGTTTTTTTTGCAGCAAACCTGCATATTCGTTCCCCATGTTATCCTTATTGGAAATAAAAAAAATATTCTATATCTTCATTATTTCTCAAATTTTCTTGATAAATTTTGGTATATGGCTTTTTATAGTTAAGATCTACTAAATACTTAATTAAAACCGCCCATTTTTTACATACCTGTTGCAGCAAACCTGCACACTCTCATTCCCCATTTTATTCTTATGGAGCTTAAATAACGTGTCAAATCTTGCTATGTTGGTTTTAAATATGTTCTTTTGCATTTGAAATTCGCTGAGTATGCAATTCTGCTGCAACGGGGATATTTTTAAATAGCAACTCATATTGAATGACCCCTCATTTTAAAGTGCTTGCCAAAAGAAACACAATGGCGCAAACCTTAGGTCGATATCTTACCTTAAACAATGATGGCAGCCATTTTAAATTTTGAAATGGTCTCAAGAGATTAAGTGTGGATACCCATATTTACCTTTTATGGATAACTTACCTTTAAAATGGGTTTCATTGGGGAAGCTAAACTCTGTATACCATTATTAGATGGAAAAGTAGTAATTTTTGTCATATTCCCAATTTAGCCCCGGCCTCCAAAAAAGATGTTTTTAGGGCAGCCCCAAAATTTCAAATGCAAACCCCTATTGAGTGACCCCTCATATTGAAAGGTGTGTCAAGACAAAAGCAATGGTGCAAACTTGAAATCGATATGTCACCTATAGCCAAAATGGCAGTTATTAAACGTTTGACTGGGAAATAAAGCACCCATTTCAATTAATCAAAATTTGTAATGGCTTTATAGGATTAACGGATTTAAATTTAATTCGTTGTTTTTAGTGTTACAAGGGCTATAAAATGAGGGATCACTTAATACGAGGTGATAACAGGCATTTAAAGTTTCAAATTGGTAAAATGGGGGATTTTTTACCCAATCTTTTTAATTCCTGCCATTTTGGCTTGAGGTGACATCTCGACTTCAGGTTTGCACCACTGCTTTTGTTTTGACAAACCCTTCATATAAGGGGTCACTCAATAGGAGTTTGCATTTGAAATTTTGGGCCTGCCTCCAAAACACCTATTTCGGCGGCCAGAGCTACATTGGGAATATGACAAAAATGTCCACTTTTCCATCTAATAACGGTATACAGAATTTAACTTATCCAATTAAACCCACTTAAAAGTTAAGTTGGGATATCCATACTTAATCTCGTGGGACCATTTCAAAATTTAAAATGGCTGCCGTTCTTTTTGGGGTAAGATGGCACCCCCCATCCTGTAAGGCCCCAAGTAAAGCTGAAATAATTGGGTTTGCGCCATTGTATTTATTTTGACAAACCCTTCAAAATGAGGGGTCACTCAATATGGGTTGCTATTTGAAAAAATTGAGTTACCCCTACCCCCAGCATGTTGGGGGGGGGGGGGTGAAACACCATTTTTTATGTAAAATGTTTCTGAGCCTTCTTCAATAATCAATGCCACAAACAAAATATTTCTTTATATTTCGGCTTAAAACATACTGATTTGTTTCCATACTTAATTTACACCCTGTATATACTGGACCATGACATTTTAACCTTCAAAATGTCGTGACTGAAATATATATATATATATATATATATATATACACACTAACCCCTTAGATATGTATAATGAATAACTTTGGAAGGAAACACTAAACCTTTCAGCTTCTGAACATATTTAGTGAAATGTTGGTATTGAACTGAGTATCTGACGAAAGGATGTAAAAAAACATACCTTTTACATGAGAGGGATAACTCACTTATCCAGTATCAATGACAACCCACCTTACACTATGACTAGGTTTTTTACATAAGTAAGAGCGCTGTCTCTGTGGTGGCAGCTTTTAGATTATTAAAATGGATAGAAACATTGTTGGCATAGGTTAAGCTAGACCCTCTTGTTCAGAGACTGATAAGGCAGTTGTCGCAGCAATCACTGGAGTTTGGAGTTTGCTCCTTTGTCCTAATTGGCTACTCTGTTGTATCCAGTTATTTAGAACCCTACTAGAGGCAATTATCTCTGAAACTCAAACAAAATTAACATTGCCTTGTATGCTCCAGGCTTCACAATTCCGCAACATAACATATTATAATGAAACATTTTCTATCAACTTTGTTTTCAAATTTTACAAACAGCGGTGGCTTTCTTTGTACAATAAAGTTAAAGGTGATATAATAGTTTACTAGTGCCTCGCCAAAAAGTATTTTCACTCGTTCAATTCAGAGAAGACTGTGTTGAGTAACTTATATAGATTAGGTAAACCAGGGGGATATTTTCTGTATATTTACTCTGGAGTGTCAGTTGTTTATCATGAGGCCAAAAACAACCTCACCTTTTTGGTTGCTTGGTTAATCTTGCCAAAAATATATGCAAAATACGTGCTACAAAATAAATTAATACGAAATGTATGCTAGTTGTGGTGAAAATTAATGGACTGTGTTTAGTTATTTAATAAGTTCAGTTATAAAACCAAGCTCTAAGTTTTTATATAAAATTGAAGATTACTCTACAATTTCAAACTATCTTTGCAA
Source organism: Flexamia atlantica (assembly GCA_035578135.1). Taxonomy (NCBI): domain Eukaryota; kingdom Metazoa; phylum Arthropoda; class Insecta; order Hemiptera; family Cicadellidae; genus Flexamia; species Flexamia atlantica. Next base: position 24,965,801 of record JAQJVK010000009.1, on the reverse strand, counting down.
TAAGGAAATGCTAAAACAAACTATTTAAACTAAAAACATAATAAAAAAGCGAGAAAAATAAAAGTTTTTGGTTTGTCGGTGTGCCATCTGAGTGTTTGTTAAATGTTAACAAATTATAAAAATTTTTTGAATACATATTTTAAAACGGCAAATTTAATAAATAATATATCGTATATTTAAGATGTTTTTAAAATGTATAAATATTTGTAAAAATAAAATAATAACACTATATTTATAATGGTGGCAGAAAAAATTTGAAATAAACTTAATTTTATCAAAAATCAATATTAAACTTAAGTTTTTAATGATACATAAGGTGGTCCGGTATCTTATTAATATTAAAAATATTTATCGATAACATGTTTGTTTATTTGTTTGAAAAATCGTTTACATGTGTGTTGGAAGACGATTTAATCCATGAATGTCTCAGGTTAAGATAGCAATTTATCAGAAAGCTTTGGACTTGCTTTGGGGAGACAAAACTGTGTGTCAAGACTCCAAAGTTTGTGGAGGAATACATTACTTCCACAATCTTAGACATATTTCCTCAGGGGCTCGGAAAGAGAAGTTTTATTACCGTCACAGAGAATTTGTATTGAGTAGTCACTCTCGCGTCACAAGTCCTCTTTAATACTAGAAAAATGTTCGATGTGGCCCTTTAAATTTAAAACTCAATATACTATACATTTGTAAACTAACTCAATTTGATAACATTTAAAACCTTAGAATCAATGAGTGATAGGCATACATGAGAATGGTAAACGTACAGATAAATGATAAATCTCTGAAATGTCAGTTAAGTATTCCTCAATCTGTTAACATTATTTTTCAGTTATCAATGGTATATGCTGCTGAATGCATCGCACATTTACTTACAATATTTATTAAATTTTAAATTTCACAGAGGGAAATAAAAAGTGCTAAGATCACTTAACTACATGAAAACATTTCTTTTGGTAGCTACAAAAATAAGGTGCAGTCCAGCTTACACCCCAACATCCAAAGGGAGGTAGGCAATAGGTATTTACATAGGTAGGCAGGTAAGGAGGTAGACAGGTAAATAGGTAGGTAGGTAGGTAGATTAGAAAGTGTTTTTGTAAATATATTAAATTTCTCATCACACACAAAATAAATTCTATGTAAAATTAATAACTCTAAAATATTTGCATCGCATAATTAGTATTCATTTGCGTCAACAAATAATTGTATTCATAAACACATTTAATTAAACTATTCAAAGCAGGGTGAGGATGAAGCTTTTTCATTTCATTACAATCATGCATAACATGTTCAATTAAATCGAACATAGAAATAATAAGGGCGAAAGAATTAATTCTATATAGCATTTCCATTTCTGTATCCTAAACCGATTTTATGGAATGGTTAATTTTTAACAATCCTCTTGAATTTTTTTAAAATTGGGTGGTATTTGAAGGTCATTTACAAACATTTATTGTGATGCAAATCGTCATAATTATATATATTTTTAATAAACACAAAAACCCATCTTTTATTTATTTCAAAACTTTATAAATGATAAATAATTGACAAAACCTTACTCTATTTAATGAGATGAGATGTAAGGACCAGTGTAGAATCACTAAGCAATATAAATGATTCCGGCATTATTGAACACTAAACAACACTTTGCCGATAAAGGCTTATCTAGACTCAGAAGGAAAATTAAGTTTGTTGCGCTGAACTAAGTTGAAGGCATTTATTTTACCGGTTTTGATAATAATTCAAAGAGTATATTGACTGTTAGAAGAAGAATATTCAAAATATATTTAGTGGCCTACTACTAACATTTCAGTGTAACAGGACATACCGTGTTAAATAAAAATACAAAACCTGTTTCCTGGTTTTAATACAAAACTAACTTAGTAATATTACTTCGCATTTACATATTTGTGATAAAAAAACTTTTTATCCTATTGCTAATATTCCACCACTCTCAGGAGACAGCCTAGAAGGAGTAAGAAAATCTTGTCCAAGCATTAAGATGGCTTGGGCATTGAGTCAAATCCTTTAAATTTAGTATGAACAATACCACAAACCGGGCTTCCAAAGGATAATCATCTACAAAGTGGTGTCCTCAATTTATATATTCGATAGTGTGATCATACCGATCACCCACTATATTCAGCTGTTTTATGTTCCGTACCGACGATAATTCTATATGTGCTTAAATATAAATCCCTGTTCTGGGAAAAAACTTTTTGGTTAGTTAGTGCTAATTGTAATATATCAATATTAGCTACCATCTTGTATAAAAAACCTAAAGGATACTAATATCACAGATGAAGAACTATACAGATTGGCAACCTAATGCACTTTTGCGTGCCCGTTTTTTCGCGCGGCGTCAAGTTTGTTAGGTCGTTTTGCCGCATATATTGCATTGGTATCAAAGTTATTAATGGCTATATTTGTTCTTTGGGACCTGAAGATTTGATATTGACGAAATTATACTTGATACCAATGCAATATGTGCGGCAAAAAAGACCTAACAAAGTTGACGCCGCGCGAAAAAAACGGGCACGCAAAAGTGCATTGGGTTGCCAATCTGTATAGTTCTTCATCTGTGCTAATATATTTTTTTAACCATAAACGGTGCGTTGTGACCCATCACTTCCAACAATATTTTTACGCTGATACCATTTCCGCAAACTGCCTTAAATAAATCTTTACACACTGAGAAGGTTTAGGGGATTTTCATAAATTTATTTAAAAACTTTTGCAATAAATTTAAAAGTTCAAAAGGCTTTTCTTTTTAGGGTGAACTTTTTATGTTTGGTTAGCGGCATTGTATTCTACGAAACAAGGCATTTAATCTGATTTACCCATGCTTGCGTTAAATATGTCTATGAAGTTCTAATAATTCCTCGTAGGTTAATGCTTTGGAGAGGTAAGATTTTGGAAATTGGTCCAAACAGTCGATAGTTATAATAATCGTCGTACATAGTTGCAGTATAAATTAGTTAAACTTATAGGCTATTAAAAGGGTACTGGATTTTTTAAACCTACCAATATTAAACAGCTTTCATTTCAATAAAGATCGTTTTAACCGGCCAAAATTGATGGCCTCTTCTGTTCTGTATATGATTTATGTTCACTTATTAAAGATTCAAGACCAAGTGGTGTCATATAGTCCAGTAAATACGAACGATAATATTATCTTGCTTTGCAACGGATCAGGTTTATGTGATTCTTGGGTATGTTGGTAGTTTTAAGCTGTTAACATAAAATCCGAGTTTTCACCCTCGCACTTCCCCGGGTGGCCATATATATACAAAAGATCTTCCACATAATCTCATCAAATTACAAATTTAAAGAAGACTAAATTACCTACAATTTGAAGTATTTTGCAGCTCTGTAACTTTAATGGATCCAGAGATATGGGCCTCCATAGATAGACAATTCTTCCGTTTAATTAACATAGAAAATTTCGACACATTCTGAGGCCACCAGGGCAGAGCCCTTATAAGTTGATACAAAACGAGTAGCTGAAAAATATATTAAGTGTAATCTTACATCAGTTTACCGAGTGTAATGGCAAACGGTCAAACAGTTGTCAAGCCAATTTACGTCAAATAACATATGCATCCCACTTAACTACAAATAAACATGTAGAAAGCTATAATATATTTTAAGTTAAATGGTTCGAAGACTATTTAACCGTACCGTTTAGCATTGAATTTAGCACACCTATGCTAATTTACACAGAAAATATTAAGTTATTCATTTCGTCCTAGCTATTTAAGGCCTGCCTTAGTGGCGTCTGAAAGTTTAGATCTTTCCCATGTTCATCAAATGGACCTACGTTAATGAAATGGATCAAATGGATGGACAGTAAGTTGTGTTTGTTTTTGAGCGACCATAACTCCGGGTCCGGGCTAGAAAACTGGGATTTTTTGTAATCAGCTAAACATTAAGAACATAACCAAAAATCACAATCATCTAAGCTTTTTGTACCTTACATTGTATTGTTTTACTAGACTAATATATTTTTGTTAAGGAAAGAATTTCCTTTTACATGTTGTAGACAACAACTTATCATAAAGGTAAGTAATAACTTTGGGAAGTTTTAATTCGTAATCCATTTTAGCTATTAAACATTGACCTTATAAATAAAAAATATACACAACCTCGTAACCATTCTTTGACCCTGTGTGCAATACCCTCGTACCAAGAAAGTCCGATTTTTTTCCGTCACGAGAAAAAATTATATTGGATGAGGGAAATGTTACACCTATATAAGTTTGCAATATAATTGATCAATAATTTCTATCATAAAAAGTAAATATTAAGAAAGCATTGAATTTAAATCGTTCTAAAAACGGTAATGTAATACAAATTATTGAGTTTGTATGAACACAATGCAACAGCCTCATCTTATTTTATTACTTTTATAGTGTTATCAGTTAGCAAATATGAATTTGCGCTTTTGAGTCTTTCTAAAATTACCTAAGGATTTATTTAAGTTAAATATATATCACTGTCCTTAAGAACTCAAACAACTGTATTTAATAAATCTAAAGTTAAGAATGTAAAAAACTATAAAACGATTTAAAGAAACAACTTTCATTGATCATTCATGGCTTACACAAATTATGTTGACGTCTAACTAGTTTCCGTTTTCTCAAACACTATTATTAGAATGATATTTCAGTAAAACCCCCCTAAAAGAGGATTGACGTACACTTCTTATCAGAGACTGACGATTAGTTTATCTGCCAATACCACCTGGTGCTTTAGCCGTCAAAGTTTAAAATTATCCTTTACTTATGTTTGTTACAGTAAGTAGTGGTTAAAGGCCATCCAACTATGAGCTAACTTTAATTATTTGTAATTGAAAACTTATCAGAATATTTAAGTTTTGTATATTTTCTATTTAGTTTTAAAATAGTATTATTTTATTAGCTTAAGTATTTATATAACGATCAAATTATATTATCGTATTTATGTAGCAGTGCTTTGTGCCAAGGACTTATTTTCAATTTATTTAAATTTAATATAACGAAATAATATAAATTAAAAATTTTGCTGTTGTTTTTGTTTCTGAAAACATTAGAAAGCTAAACTAAAAAGTATAGTTGTCTTGGTTTTGAAGGTTAATGGCCGGTAAGGTAGTACTCATCCAGTGAGACCCGGTCACATCTGGCTTGCCTTCGATACTATTACATTGTACTACGAATGTACCAATACACTGTATTACTGTTTCCGCTTATCCAAGAAGGAAGCCAGTATACTGGGAGAAGCAGGAGATAGCTTTCCGGAAGAGTTTGAACCTTTGAGGAAGAGATCCCTGCTCTTTGACGCGTGTCAAGCCTGAAGAGTGCCAGAAACCAGTCTGTCAAGTCAAAGGAGCACGAATCGGCAAAGCAAGAACTCCATAGAATCATCACCAGGAGCAAGATTAGGGGCTGGAGGGAGATGTGTGAAGACGTCACAATGACCCATGGTGGACGGGTTACAAGCTCGTAACCAAGAAGCTAAAGGCCTAGCACCACCTTCCGTCATGGAGCCAGAAGCTACGGGTGTAGTCGTCAAAAGTAGGGTACCCAGGAGTATAACTGCGACATGTTGAGACATGAATGTTTTTAATTATTGTAGATGTAGAGAGAGTGATGCAGCTGGAGAGAGTAATGTCCTTTCTCAAGGTCGCCCACTCTGCTGGGCTAGCGGTGTGCAGTCCTGAGCGGTGTGTGGGTCTCGGTCAAGGTTAACCAGGTTGACATTACTGCTTGAAACTCTTTAATCTTAAACTATTTATGTAATAAGGGGAAATTAAAAAAAATATGAGTATGGAATAATATTTTATTATATATGGTGGTAGAGGTAATTAAAATAATATGGTATTGCTGCTGCTGGTCGGTGGTGGTGACACAGGACCTGGTGCTGGTGCTAGTTGTACAGGTGGAGATGCCTGGTGCTGAGGCTGAGCTGGCAGTGGCACTGCGCAGAGGTGATTGTAGGCTGTGTCAGGGATGGGGAGACACTATAGTCTCGAACAGTGGAGATGTCGGGGGTGATAGGGTGTGATAGCAGAGAGGTCCTGGCTGAAGTGGTGGTGGTAGTCTCTGGCGGTAGGCTGTGATTACTGGCCAAAGTGAATACTGTGTCGCCCAAGGACTGTCCTCATGCAAAGAGGGCACCTCCAGATTCTTCTGTGAAAATATATATTAAATTAGAAAAATGAAAAATTTAATTTGGTGAAGTTTTGTGTTTCCTGAAAGTAGACAATTAATTATGGTTGATTATTAAGATAATATTTAGCTTTATTAGTAAAATTACCTAGCGCAAGCTGGGCAGACAGTATGACCGCATGGGTTGAACAATACTGTTGGCAACCCGTCAAAACATATAGGGCATTCTATATGCCTTGCAGGTTCCACAGCTGGCGGTCGGCTGCTAAAGGCTGTTAACCTCTCTGAGTATGCTCGGCCATGCCGCTCCAAACATGATTCTAGGCTTGTTCGTATCTCCGCCCAGATAGTTGGCGCAAGCTCTAGAGCTTGCTGCGGCGTAGAGTCTTCTAAAATATTTGTTGTGAGCTGAGTTATAGACCTCAGCTCATGTCTAATAGTTGTTAGCCGCTCTACTGCTTCGACCCTTCTGCCTCTGTCCCCGGTTAAATTGTGATTCTGAAACAGATTATTTATATAGTTTGTGTGTGCGTGTTTATGAAATGGATTATGCAATGATATTTTATGAAAATTGTACTATATTGTATTTAAAAATTACCCTTTCTAAAACTGTCCTCCTTAATGCTGCAATGTGCTCCTCTGTGCGGTTAGTGTGGTGTTGAACACCACTCGCAGACACATAGGGAGATATTCTTTCAACTCCTGGGGTGAATCGTAGGTCCTGAAAAATAATAATTATATATATAGTTATTATATAATGTTGGAATATTAGGCATAAAAATTATCTTTAAAAATAATTACCATGAGCCAGTTTTCAAACCAGCCATCTTGATCCCTTTCAATTTCAATGCAGCAATGGGGACGGCGAGGTGGAAATTCTGTCATGGCAGTAGGAGGGTGATATGCAGGAAATGCAAATAAGGTTGCTAGTCCTCCCTCAGGCATATAACTTTCTCCGCCTCTCTAAAACATACATATTATAATTATAATATTGGTTTAAAAAATATTTAATATGATATTAAAGATTTATCAAACAGAATAAATTAAAAAGATTGTAATTTATTTATAAGAAAAATAAATACTAACGTAGAGAGATGTGTATCTCCATGTAATCCCATCTACTTCAGCTTCAAGGATAAAGATATATATTCCTGTCTCAACTGTTTCTCCGGCGATATACCGCATAGCATTAAACAGGTCGAATCTGGTAGTCTGTAAATAAAAAGGAGAAATATTATTAAAAGTTATTAAATTAGTTAAAACTGGATGATTTGATTATTTAAAAATAAATTTTGAAAAGTACATACTGGGTCAATAGGACGGAATCGGCATGAAGCTGGGACTGTAGCAGCGTCATATCTTCCGAAGAAAGATAAGATGTGCCCCTCAAAGTTTACAAAATAATGTTGGGTAGTATTTGTTCTCCTTGCTACCCGGTGTTGAGGCTGGACAGAGGGTATCTGCTGTAAACATATAATCAAATTAGTATAGAAAATTTAAACAGTTGTATATTGATATTGGCACTATAGGAATATTAACTTACCCTATGGGTAGAAGTAGATGGTCTTGAGGGACCTGCTTCATTTATTCTTGATTCTAAGGCTGCTAATCTTATATCGGATATATTCTGAAACATAAATATACATATACTTATATTTATATATAATTTAGGAAGTATAATGCTTTTCTTTGCTTAAATTGGAAAAATACAATTAATGTTTAGAAATAATTAACTATAAAATTTAGTACCTGAGGGAGGAAATTTGTTCTTGGTCTCCTTGGTGGGAAAGCAAAAACATCTTCGTCATCACTTTCCACATTTCCTCTGTTTTGGTTGAGAGGTGTAGGTGAATTAGGACGTGGTCGTGGTGAGCGGTCTCTGACCTAAGAATTGAAAAGGTATTAAAAATATGATTAATAAACAGGTGAAAATAAAACTAAAATAAACTGTTAAATTGTATACTTACAGTGTTATTAGTGTTATCAGGAGGCGGAAGTGTGTGTGATTCAGGCCACTGAAAAAATAAAAACTGTTAGTATATTGGCAAAGTTTAAACTTGACTTATGATGGGAAAAACATTCTATAGTATACCATACCTCTCTTATGCTTTGCTGAAGAATTGCCAAGTCTTCAGCTGATACAATTTCTTGAATATGCCTCTGTAAGAAAAGATCTAGTATATACAAACAATTAGTAAATTATTTAACAAAAATCACATACCCTTAAGCTATGTTCATCAATTATTGATCTGTTTTGAATAAAACTTCCTCTTGGATCTATATATAATTCACTATGTGTAGATGTACCAGAGAGCCTTATCATTTCATAGTGTTGTTCCTAAAAAATAAAACTGAATAAATATGCTACATTGATTAGTAAACTATGGTTATTTGAATATTGAAGTGATAGGTATACGTACTTGGGAAAAAGGCATGTTGGTTATTGTACTTCCTGATGAAGTACTACCCTGAAAACATATAATATATAAATAAACAGTAACTAGGACGGTAGATATGTAAAAGTTTGTTTAAGTGTAAATTAGAAAAGTTAGTGTACCTGGGATAGTGGTTGTACATTTGTAACATTGCTGAGAGGGGATCCAGTCTGTAAAAAATACATGTAATTATTAGTAATAGTTTAGGGGTGTACAGTTAAATATATTGTTGATTACTTATTTAAATTTTTACTGAATAAATAAAATAAACCTACCGGGTGGAGTTGTAAAACATCGTCTTCAAATAAATCTTGGCTTTGATTAAGTTCCTGAAAATAACAAGAGCTATTTTAAAAATATGATAAATTAGATATTATGAAATATATAGGTCTTACATAGTGCTAAAAATGTTAGTTAGTATTATAAAACTACCAAACCTGTTGATGCAAAATTATATATTATAACACTAATGCTGGAAACACTGAGAATATTTTAAAGTATTAATAGATTATTTTAAAAACTTACTTGGTTAGCTGGGGGAGTATTCTCGTTGTCACTGTCGCCATAGGCCAACAGCCACAGTCGCAGAAATGTAAGGAACATTCCAAAAAACACCATGTTGGCAAGGAGGACTAGCATGATAGTGTGGGTATAAAAGAGAACCAGTATTTATATGAAATCTGCATCCTGGCAAAGCCAATGGCGAGCTTTAGAAACAAGTACTCACTTATTTGTAAGACCAGTTTCCTTCTCTTTTTTACTCTTTGTACAAGTTACATCCTTGTGCTTGAAGCGGCCTTGAGCGCTATACATTATTTTAAATCCTTTTTGGTTTAAACTTAAATGTTAAAAGCTTGGTTATATGTTGGACTTTTTAAATCTATGGGTCCTGAATTATATTTTATTTAGGCTACTATCTAAATATTTAACCATAGGTAAAGTTATTGTTTGACAAATATTATAAAATATATAATTATTTGAAAATTTTACTTTGAAATAACTAGTTAGGGCTATAATCTGGCATAATTTTTTAAATTTGAGTGAAATATTTTATTTTATGTAACAAACTTGTGTATAGATTGATTGAAATATTTTAATTTTTTTGTGTAAGCTGCCCACAACCATCGCAGCTTACGGTGGTAGCCATCCTATTATAAATCTGCTACCTCCCATTTATATATATTTTTTTTGTCTTCTGCCTGTCTGTTCATTGTGTATGAGGCATTTAGTTAATTACTTGGATTATAACCTCTCCATTTACTTAGACAGACAGAAGATTTTATTATTTTTATATTTTTTTGTTATGCTTTATCACTCTGCACTTTTAGACCATTAATTCCCGGGCTCTTCCAAGGAGTAATATAGGCCTTCCTCAGATCTATATGCCTCAATGTACTAAGCCCTCGGCCTGTGGTGGACAAGGGAAACCAGTGTTCTACGGTAACTTGAGACCAACCCTTCATCCCTGTGTGGCATTACGATTTTCTGGATCGACCTTTGCAGGGGTGTCCAACCAACAGACGGGGTGCGTTCAAGACTATGCAATACTAGCCCCCATGGTCTTTATTTTTCAGAACAATTTCTGAGCGTATGATACTGCAGAGCGCAAAGCACAATTTGTATTATTAATATTATGCTGTTTAACTATACACTCCACTTTAATATTATTATCAATGTGGAGATTTTAATCTATCTCTAAGACATTATCATGAAATTCTCTTAAAAACTGTGCCTTTTCCAAGCCTTTAGTGTGAATAGTTACAAAAGGTTGACATAAAGAATATATGAGCTCTTTGTCATATTTTACATCACCTTCATACCACTTTAGGTGGTGAAAGTGGCGAGTCAGCCAACGGGCTGTTCTCTTCATTTTACTATTTAAAATATCATAGTGAAAAGGAGGCTGGAACACAAGGTGTGTTCTATAAGATTTCCCCACAATAGCAAATTCTTTAACGATAAATGTATTAAAATTATCTTTAAACCCGTGAAATTCAACTACCGCCTCCATTGATTGAACCCTTGTACAATGAAACTTCACCGTACAATTTGTCAGCTATGTGAGGTGGTAGCTCGTTAGTTGTAGTTTCAAGCTCAGATACAATCTGATCAATTACAATTTTAATTATATCTTCGAGATAAAACAATTCTAAAAGACTTCTATTTATAATAGGAATATTTGCAACAAACTGATTCCATTCATTGAGATTTAAAGATAGAGTATGTTCTCCATCTGATAAATATGCATAGTGAGTACCAAAAAGGTAAGCCACTTTTATATTTATTTTTGTGTCTATCTTGATAAAACAATTATATTTACCGAGGAGAGCTAACGTTACTTCGTTAAAGCGGTCACACAACTGACAAAAAGTGTCATAGGACCAGAATATAAAACCTCTCCTCCCTTTAATTAAAATACCAAGACTGTTATCTCGATTTTTGAATATACCAGTGATTACGCACTTGGTCAAGTCAGAGTCCAAGAAGTATACTGACTTTAGAAAAACCCCAGTTAAAACATTTATAGGCTCTTCAACTTTTGGAATGCGTATGGGTGGTGGTATGTCCGTTCCAGTCGGATCCATCTCGGCTACTAACACAAGTTTTACGTTATTTATACCTCCTTTTATTTACCCCCACCACTAAACAAAGGGAAATGTCCCCTCTGTGACGTCACAGGGGAGCACTGAAATGGTGCTCCCATGGTCATGTGACCCTTCGACTAAATGTCTCAGCTTGTTTTCCATTAATTTTATTCTCCTTAAAAATCTAAGCCTGTCTCTAGCTATTTTTTCCCACTCTGATTTTCTATCTTCTTCAGGTAAATTATATATATTTGTAACTAGTGGGTCAGAGAAACTAACTTTTTTATTCATTGTGATACTTTTCTGACATCTCCTGTAATAGGTGTGTATGTGTAGTGAGTGTCATGAATTATGAGACAGTATGCCCAAGTATTTGCAGGAAAAGCATCTTTGGTTTCAATTTCAAGGCGTACATCAACTGGTCCGGTTTTTATACTATCATCTTGTTTGGAACAGTCAATTACGTAAATTGGGCACTTTGCTTTAAAATCATCAAAGTTTAATATTGGTGAGCCAACTCTACCATAGTATGAACTCTGGAAACTTGTATACATATCATAAAATAAACAAGTATTACCCCTTAAATTATCATAAGGATAAAAGTTGGAATTTAAATATAATTTTACTTCAAGTAAACTACATGTATCAAACTGAGACATATCTTGGGTTAAATCACTTTTTCTTCCTGTTTGGAAGGCTAATATGACATACCGTGGCTTTTCAGTTTGATTACTTGTTCTCAAAGTCCAACTTAAATTTTTTGTACTGGGAAGATTAGGGTATTCAATCAACTCCCATTGTCTAAATGGTACATGTATAGCTGGATCTTTTTCAATATATTGGTAAAGTCTTAGCTTTTGAGCATCATTTACTGTTATGTGCGGTATGCGCCAATATATTTTTTCAATCTCAAACTTTACAGTACCGGCTACTGTTGTTTTTACAGCATTAATATCTGTAGCTGAACGTAATAAAATTAATTCTTGTTTAATGTTGACTAATACTTTTTTGTAGTCTTCTGCAAAGCCTAGCAGATGTTTAAGTGGAACAGAATAAACAAACTCAGTAGTTGTTTCAGTCTGACTAGGTCCAAACCAACAGGAATTTTTTAAAGAATTTTTTTCTTCTTCACGAATAGATAGAATATTTTTTAAAGTTGTAGTGATACCTACATTTTTAGTTCTGTCTATTTCTTTACCACATATTTCATATCTAATTTCTTCAAACAAAAATGCTATTGCGTTGTTAATTAATGAAACATCTTGAGCTGTTCCATCAGCTTTTTTGGCACTAACTTTACCATGTATTAAAATATAGCTTTCAAATGGAGCAGTTATTAAATGTTGAGTAAGGACCGGAATGCGTATCTCATCATTATTGCCATAGGTAGTTGAAGCATAAGGCTGATGTGTGTGGTATTCCATACTTGTAATCAAATCATTGTATACAGCTGAGCTGTCGATTTGTAGCAGAGCCATCATGTATTACTTTAAACCCAAGAGAGCGTAAGAACTTTATGTTTTTACAAGTTAACACTTTGACTTTCCGAACCCTACTGACTTGAGTTATTAAAGGTGTATCTCTAAATAGTAGCCCCATTATTACGTCTAAGATGTAGTCTTACTGAGATTCTCTCTCCGCGAAAATTTACAAGTTCTCCGTTTTGATCTGTTAGAGTTACCGTCAAGTTGTTTATCCTCTGGCTGATCACAGGCAAGTAAATTACATTCCTGGGTATCTCTATGATTTTATACCCTGGAGGGTCAGAGGGATAAAACTCGTGTATTATATGTCCTTCTATACCGTTTTGATAAGACCCTCGTATGACATTACACTCAACACGTATTGAATTGACTTTAATTATATCTACAGGTAACTCTGAGGTATGTTGTTTATTAGGCTCATATACAATATTTTTAAAACCCAAACGTTTTCCCACTGAATGATCTTTTTTAAAATCGACTTTTTCAGAGCAAAACAGTTCAGACTTTAAAGTATTATTATTAGGCTTTAAAGTAAATTTTACATTTTTAGGTAAATGTGATATTAAATATTTTTCAATGTCCTCTATTTCATATGACCCTTCAGGAATAGTTATTTCCTGGTTTTCTCCGTAGTAAAATTTATGGTTTTTATTAGTTTCTATGTTAGGAATAGAATTATATGTAGTTAAATCAATTAACCCTAGCTCCCAATCCCCGCTGCTAACATCAATTGGTTGGGATAAATCATAAGATAGTGTACTAGTAACCCCTGTCAGACAAAACATCATTGCAGAGAAACCTTAAACACAAGTGTCCGCAAATAACTGAGTTAAAACTTTGTTCTCTCTCATAATTATAGTGAATATCACACCCAGTCAGATACTTGGTTATTTCAAGTGGCGGTCTCAGGTTCCCAAAACTATCGTAGTAGTATACCTTTTTATTTATTTTTTATAACATACCCAGTGGGTCCCTTGTCCTAAAGAGCTGTCTAAATTAATAACTGCAGATTCAAATTTCCTCGGGTATTTAGGTAAGCTGTCTCGCATGTAAACCCCTCTAAAATGTGGAATTTTTAAAAGTTTTGCATACTTGATCAAGTCATAGTTGGTAAGAGGTTTTATCGGTATTGAGATGCTTTTTTTTTCTTTTGAGGTATCTTCTTCTTTCTTTTACCTGCACCTTCCTTTCTATATGGTCTTAAATAAAGTCCTTTGCCTTTTGATCTTTTAACACCACGTTTTTTCCTGCGGCCACCACCTAGCTTCGTCTTCGCTTTCATAGCTGCAGTCACTGCTAAAGCGGCTGTTCGTTCACCAAGTGATGAGTCTGAGGCTTTAAATCTTTTCCAAGCGCGTTCTGCTAACTCCTGGTCTGCCTGTCTACGTCTCTCTGAATCTTTGTATCTTGAGTATGCTATATCGTGTTCCTTGCAGGCCTCGTCCAATTTATTTATACCAGGGTCCCCTCGAGCCAATCTTTTTTCCAATTTTGTTCCAGGACCACAATATTGATAGCCTCCGATTAAATGTAGTTCTATAGGTAATAGATCGATTGCCTTGTTTAAGACAGATGAAACTATACCTCTACCTCGTATGACTGCTTGTTTGCGTCTGATTGAGTTTCTTTTGGTCTTGCCCATTTTATTGCAAATATCTAATCACTTCATATAGTTTGGTCAAGAGTGTTTCTCTAATACACGAGATTTGCAGTACTTCAAATGCACTAGGCACAGTCCGAGCAACACTATTTGTAAACTCGTTAAACTCCAAAACACCACTGTCAGTAAAAAAGTACATCATCCCATTTATATATTTAAAAGCACCATAAACTGTAGCTGGGATACCATTTAAAACGCTAGAGACCATACCCATAAAGGACCCTCTATAACTACACTCATCTATTTCAATTAAATAGTATCCATTTATTATCATAAGTGTTTTTGCTTGGTTTGTAGAGACAACTGCATTAACTTTGAAAACCTTTCTACCAGCAACCGTACTGGCGCTATACCTTGATTTAAGTGAAAGTCCTGGGTATGTAAATAAATATACATCATTCCCAGCAAATAAGGCAATATCTCCATTTGGTCTTTGGTAAATGGCTGATATTTCTGTAAAGTCTTTTGGAAGAAAATCAAGCCAATCGGTAATTTTTTTTACTTGTTTAAACTGTTCAGGGGTTCTTTCAGTAGGATTTAAACTAATAACCCATACATATTCTTTATAGAAAGCAAATATTTTACGGTTTACAATTAAATACTTGGTAATTTGATTGTTTTTAAAATCACAAATGTCTTTTTCTTCTTTTAAATCAGATAGACCAGTTGTATTAGAGGGTGGCGCTATAGTTGTAGTTGTTGAGGTGGATGTAGTAGTTGAAGTAGATGTAGTTGAGGTGGTTGTTGTTGTGGTGCTTGTACTAGTAGTCTGAGGTTGACCATACAAAAATTGAATTGCCAATATATCGTCTCTATTAAGATCAAGCTCATTAAAGTTAGCAATACCACTTGGTGTTCTCGATGTTGGATACATGACTGATTTTTCAACACTAGAATGTTCTAAGCCCAAGGCATGGCCAATTTCATGCACCATAGTATAAAAGAATGATATATTGTCCCCACGAGGTAGGTTCATTGTAAAGTCCCATGTTTCTTCAGAGTCTAAATGAATATCAGTTTGGTTATACCTATTTGTTGGAAGAAAGGCATGGGCCAGCACTCCTCTTGGTCCATCAAAATCATCATAACATATATCGTTTCTGGAGTAAAACATGTGTTTTTTATCATCCGAAAATGAAATTATTATTGTGGGGTTTTTATGGTCTCTTTTAAAGGTAATATTTATATGTTTTCCCCATATATTGAATGCTTTTTCTATAATATCATTATGCTGAGGTCTACCATATTGGTACCATGTAATAACTGACACATTCCAATGCCTGCCTGGAAGGGCAGTAAAAGGTCTTATATCGTCTTTATTACCACACCTAGGTAAAGCCATAAATTCGAGAGTTGCATTATCTAAAAGCCCTGTAGGCACAAGACCAAAGGTCTCTTGCAATTGTATTACCGCTGGGGTTATATCTTGTGTTAATGATGCATTATTAATATATCCATAGTGTGCTAGATATTCTATAGATTTATTGCCTAGGGCAACTGGTATAAGTGCTAAGAGTAGAACCAACATCTTTGAAAGTTGGCTAACTTCTGACAAACTATAGAAACTCTACTTATATTTATAAGGTTAAATCCTTCTATCTCTATAATAGTCTGTATCGTCACCTTCCTCTAACGGGAGATGTACATCAAGTGGTAGTCCACCAGCTGGTGGTGGTGGTGTTTCAGATGATATTTTAAACAATTCTTCCCAATTTAAGTAATCATTTACGCCATCTTGCGGTAAAATAGCTGCTCTACCGGTTTGTTTTTGATTAATATAGTTGTATACATATACTCCAAACTTTTTCAGTTGCTTATCATGATAGTCCTTATTACTACTGATTAACCCTTCGCATTTAGCCAGTCTAGTTTTAATTTGAGAAATACCAGACACTACCTCTGCAAGGTTAGTAGTTAATGGTAAAATATTGTCACTACAGGTTTGGTCAACATATCCTTTGGTAGCTACATCAGTTGACTCAGTGGGTATTGCAGTGTTTTTTATTTGCTTGTTCTGGGCATCATAGTTGTCGCTAGTCAATATAAGACTTAGTTTATTTAGGCTTTGCAGGTTTACAGCATCCATAGGGTCTACTGGGTCACCGATATTGGAAACTCTCTTCTTTCTCATATTGTATTTATATTTTGTATGAGGTATACAGTTTTCATCTACATAGCTCTTTGTTGCTGCATCAGGTGGTTCCAAAGGTATAGCCAAGTTACAAAGTCTTTTAGTTTGCATATCATAGTTACCGTCAGATGTTAAGTTGAAACCTTCACCCTTGGGGCCTTTAAGGCTCTTGGAGTGGGATGTTAGGCTACGTCCAAACTTGTCAATAGTCATCGTAGTAATGCTTTAAATCTACTATTACCTGCTGCTTTTATGTACCCAGCTTCTCTCAATTCTTCTATGATACTTAATATTTCATTAGTGTGTATTCTGTTACCACTCTCAGTAGACATGGCAATGTGTCTCAACCTTTGTACCAACTCATTTGGATCATCCCAGTAAATAATATCATGGGACTTTGTTTTTTTCCATTGTAGTCCTTTTCCACTGCTAGAGGGAAACAATGGCTTGATAATTTTTGTATATTTTGTACTTTTACTAGCTTTGATCCTTCCATTAAACTTGTTTCCTTCCCTATGGGCATTAGTATTAATCATGATACTTTTATAAGTGTTTAAATCATCAGCATTAAATGTTGTACTATCAGGAACTCTTTTAAAAATAAGTTCATATAATCCATGGGAACTCCCATACCTAGTACCACCAATAATTATATTCCCCTCATCATCAAAGTCTAAGACCTTATTACCAATCATTAGTGTGTCATTTTCATAACGTGGACCAAAGGTATAGTCAATAATTTTTTTCTGACCAGCATCTCTAATAAACATAGTCATATATTCCCTTGTTACAGGGTTTCGGAAATATTCATCTATGTACTGGGTGGTGGAGACCAAGTCTTCTTCATTAGATACCAAGTTTGACAAATCCCCCAGGTTGGGTGTTGAAGCTCTTGATGGTACAAATTCCTCTCTTGCTTCTGGTGTTGATTGAAATGACTCTTCCTCAGAGTCATCGTACTCCATTGGCTCTTCCTTTTCTTGTTTAATACTCCTTTGCTCAGTCTTAATGTCCATAGCACTTTGCAAATTATTTTTTCTAAGTTCTTTTAGTAAGGGTTTGTACTGTTTTTCAAGTATAATATCGCTTTCCTCCACACCGTCTTTAAACATTTGATACTTGCGCTTGATAGCATTTCTTAGCTCAATGAGCTGTAACTTTAGCTGTTTACCGTCTCGCTTCATAGTTACAAATGATACTTTATACTATCATACTTGCAAATTTAAGGCATTTCTAATAAAGCCCATTTCTTGGAATTTTTTAAAAGTAAAACACTAGCTAATATTTCTAGTTTGCTTCCATAAATACTCTCAAATAAATATATGTATGTTATACAGTACACTCAATTGTTTAAGGATATACTTACACTAACCTGATAATCAACCATTATACTTCAGTTACAAATTTGTCTATACCTATTCGATATCTTCCCTTATATAGATCAGAAGTTTTGTCAATTACTAAGAACCCAAAGTTATCTTGCCACGCTTTAGCACATAACTCTTTAAACTTTTCAAAGGACATGTCAGTAGTCACATGGTCATTATATATGTGTTTTAAATTCATTTCATCTTGTTTGAATAAAATAACAAAGTTTGAATTATCCCTGATGAGCTGTTTAGGTATAGCACTATAAGTTTGCCCCAAGTAAAATGTATCAATATTTTTATGCCTAGCCATAGTAAAATAACAGCGTATTTTATGGTGAGTCTCACATTGTATATCGTCTAGTATCATAATTGAATTTGGTTTAGCTTCATTAGGATGGATAACTAGGTTGTTGTCGTCAAAGGCAAAATAACCTACTTCTCTCGGCAGTACTTTTTTCAAAAACTGATACTTTGGCTGGTACAGCGATTTTGAAAACACATATATATTCTCAAACCTCAACCCATTAGGATCAAATAATAAATTAAATAAAACATTTGTTTTTCCCGAAGAACTAGGCCCACAAATTATACAACGTATAGAATCAGGTAATAATACCCCATGTTTATTCTTTTTAACCATGCCTGACCCAATATATTGGTCAAAGTTTTGAACAGGGAATTCAACGTCCTGCTTTACAAGCCGCATTGTTAATGATAACATTACTAAATGTTTAGAGTTTTATATACCTTCTAGATCTTCCAAATACTGTATCATACCAAATCTTTACTATCAATCCAAGAGTCATGGTTGCTATCATATCCCTTCCACCTTACAAGTAATTTGGAACCTTTTCTACGTAACACTTTTTCAACGAAATATACATCACCTGTTTTAGACTTGCTAATTTCTTCAGAGTAAAAACCCCCTTTTAATATTTCACCTTTAGAGTCTTGTAATATATAAGTTACCGGTATTGTAGGTTTAATTGCGTATATTTTAAATGTTTCGTTTGTCCAGTTGGGAAGATAACCCTTTTTAAAGGTCTTTTTATTTTTACTAATTCTTACACTATCCCCCAATTTAAATTTTGGTTTTCTTGGGCTTTGCTTCTTTGCCTTATAAATTCTCTTTAAAATATCTTTAACGTGTTTTTGTCTGACATCTTTTGGTTTCATACCTATAGTTCTATGTTTAGTGTTGTTGTAAGACTTGACAATTTCTGGAAGTATACTTACTCACTCATAGCTACCTCTAGCTGTAAACTCCTTCCACATTTTGTTTTGCAATGTTCTGTTAAATCTTTCTACTATGCTCGCTTTAACCTCGGAAAATGTATGATAGTGATTGATCTTATATTTTTTCATAAGAGCGTTTACATACTTGTTAAACCACTCTGTACCTTGATCAGTGTGGAAATGTTTCATTTTATGTTTTGCGAGAATAGGTTCTAAAGCTTTAGCAACTTCGAGTCCCGACTTGTCCTTTAGGGGAATAGCAAATGCAAATTTAGATAGACAATTAATCAGAGTCATTATATATCTGTAACCTTTGTTTAGTTTCGCATAAGGCTGGACCTCGACTAAATCCCCTTGGTAAAGGTCATTAATACCTTTCATTGTCACCTTACGTCTAGAATAATGTTTCCTAGCAGGTCTGTGGAGCTCTTCAGCTATTGCTCGCTTAGCATCCATCTCAATAATGACATTAGGCAGTTTGCACTTATATTTTATAAATTAATTATTTAGTTTTTTTTGTAGCCATGGCCCCACCACCGCCATGACCCGTGGAGGCCAGCCATAAACAATCTAGTTGCCTCCTCCGTATTTTTAATATTTTTATATTTTAATATTTTTTACCCCACCGGGCAGTTTGATTGAATGACTCAAAAGTTTTAAAATTTTGAGCCAGACTATCAACTTTGCCCTTCCATTCAGGTTTACGGGTTTTTACACCGCGCCAGTGACCTTCATTCAGGTTTACGGGCTTTTACACCGCGCCAGGGACCTTCATACACTCTGGGCCGTTCAAAGGTGTTACCTAGAATTTTCTAAGTTCTAGGCGCCACAGTCTACTAGACCCTTGATCCACATTCACACCGGACATCAAGTCCTTGTCTGTGGCAGACGCAGGACATCATTTTCTACGGCAATCAAGCCAACCCGCTCATCTGCAAGTGGACTTATGGTTTTTTAAGCCAGCCTTTATGCAGGTGTCTGTCCACAGAAGAAGCTTTCAAGACTCAGCCTTACTAACTTCTCACATACACACTCACATTCACACAGTGGGGTTTTTTATATTACTCATGATCTAATACATGTTCAATAATATTTACAAAGTTATGAGAGGTAAGGATGCAATTATATGCAGAGTCATAGTGCATACCATATCTGCACATTACTTCCTTAGCTCTGTTCAAGATATTTATACCATTAGGTACATTTTCTCTAAAAAAACATATCTCAAACCCTTCTTCCTTTGCTTTTTTCAAAGCATAATTAAAGTTTCTTTTTTCAGTACGAATACATTTGTATTCGCAAACTCCATACATGTCAAGAAGAGTATCTTTAACAAGTACACAAAATACATGCTTCAACTCGTCATCCTCAGGCACCACCGCAATGCGTGGTGTCTGTTCAGACAGAGATTTTCTCAAAGTTTCATTAATAGTTTCTAGCTCAACTTTACTAGCTTCTAGCTGGTTATTTACAAGAGCTAGCTGTTGGTTATTTTCAATAGCCTTTACAAATAGCTGAGATAGTTCAGTATTTTCCTGTCTTATTTTATATTCTCCACATTTTCTAATAGAAGGTAAGACTTCTTCAAATACCCAATATTTGAAGTCATATGCTGTGGGTAACTTTGATGAGAATATCAATTCGTATAATCCAGGCTCGGAAATGTATACTTCTAAGCCTTTATTATGCAATAAGGGGTGGGCCCCAATTTGGGTCCCACCTATATTAGCTAGATTTTTCTTATAACGATCACTAACATGCATTTGTAAGGCCTTTTTTAGATTGGAATATCCTAATATTTCGGCTACATCTTTACCCTTAAACCATGGGCTATTTTCACAATCAAAGAGGACAGTAACTGGTTGGTTGTTAAATACAAACGCAGTAAGGCTAGACATTTTCAAGTATAAAAGTGAGGTTATGTAACAAAAAGTAAGGTTATGTTACACAAAAGTTAGGTTATGCAATATCAAAGAGCAAAGTAACACAGGGACGTCTTACCTGCACAAGAGCAAGTAAGAAAATGAGTTGAGGGAAAAAGTTTTAAGACCTCAAATCTCTCAACCAATCAGAAAGGAGGACATCTATTAATAACCAATCACAGAACAATATATTCTGACCAATGAGAGAGCTTGAAAAGTCAGACCCGTCTGAGGTACGGGTCTGATTTTTTAAGTTTAAACTTGTTTATTATAGATACCAAGTATCAACCCCACAAGGTTCATTAGCATCAGGATGGTCAGGGCTAGAAATAACATAAATAACCTCAAGAAATTCTTCAAAGGCATTTGGGTAGTATGCAGGTGTATGATTATAAGCACAATAACAGTTTAATATTTTATAAGGATGCTCTACTTTCATTTGATCCGTCTGCATCAACCAATACATTCTTACAAAGTACTCAAAAATTTCCTTTGGTAAATTACGATGAGCCAATTGCCGTATACAAGTAATACTATCCCAAACAGTCTCAGTAAAGTCCTCAAATTGCTGTCTCATGACTTCTAATTTATACGATAGATCACAATTATCAGATGCCATGATACCTCACCTCCAGCTTACAAAACAAGAATGAGACTCCAAAACAACTTGGCCCTAGTTAAAAGTTAGTTACATAATCATGCCCTGGCCTTGGTTGAAGGTTAACCACCTTATAGTTCCGCCCACAGCAGAGTGGGGAACCAATAGGAATTTAACCATTCAACTGTCTAACTTTTGAATTTTATAACCAAATGGTACTGTATTATTGCCTTCAATTATTTTTCTCTTGGGTCCTGTAATTTTAAAAACTTTAGTTTCACTTATAGTTACTATATCCCTGTTTTTAGTCCTCCTAATTCTCCTATCCTCAATTTCTAATGTTTGTTTTACTTCACTTAAAACCATTTCTTTTAGTTTTTCAAAATTCAGGGTCTTAGAGGTTTTACAATTTAGTGTAAGTCCTTTAATTTTACAGACTGAGACAAGGGCTTGCTTGTTAGTTGACCAGACAAGGTAGGCATAGGTTTTAGGTCCCCCTGAGACAAACTCTACAATATAGGATCCCGGGCCATACTCTGCTAGTTCATCAGTCATTTCACCCAAATAGTCACCTGTAGGCACCCTGTAAAGGCCTCCCCGGAAGTAGTAGAGGCAACTGTCCGTATCATAGTATAAAACTTGGCCTCCTAAGGCATCCAAGTGCTCATAGAGCTTAAGTCTTGCCTGTGCTGTAGTATAGGCTGCTATGACAACATTTACATTTCTCAAAGGTTCACCCACCTCTTCAATATACTCCCAACTAACAACAACAACTTCTTCATTAACCACACTAATATTGTTTACCTGTACCTCAGGGCTTATTAGCATATCAAATAACACTTTAGACTCTCTTACTATGGTTGCTTTAGTCTGGTTTTCTCTTTGTCCAAATTTCCCCCAAAATGAATTTAGCATTAATTTAGCCAATGATCTCAAACCCCCATTCTTAGCAATTTTATCCTTCTCTAGTTTTATTCCCTCATGGGTAAAATAATCCAAAATATACTTGTCCTTGTCTTCCTCAGACTTGCACCAATCTGGAAACCCTGATGCCTCTTGTTTCATTTTCAAAAACTTGTTTATAAAATCAGTAAATAGTCCACCTTTCTCATATGTAGCTACCTCATACTCCCATAGCTCATACATATCCAAAATAACATACCCCTTTTCAACTGCTTTTCTTAGCTCATCCATAGTCCAAGTCCCCACTAACACCCTTTCCTCACTCTCATGTTCACAATCCCCCTGATTTAAAGTTTCCCCACAGGTCCTACACAACACAAACATCAATTTATCATTCATTTTTGCCGGGAGCACAGGATGATAGAGATTCCTTGGGGGCAGGACTTTACATTTTAGCAAACCATCTACTTCCATACCTCTCTGCCTACACTCCCTGTCACCAACATAAATTGTAGGATGGCCAATAGGATACTTCCCATACTTGCAAACATATGGGTAGAGAGAACAAACATCCACATACTGTATAGTTTCTCCCTCCTCACATTTATAGTATGTTTTTGAATTTCCAGTTCTACCTCCAAAGAATGACTGGCGTGGGTCAAGGGGAAGGGTGTTGAGGATAGGCAAACTGTCCAAATACTTTAGCTTGTTCTGCTTTTTCAAAGCTCTAAACTCACACTCCCACATCTGTATAACATTATAGTCACTTATCTTTGAAATTTTTTTCAAAGTCCTTTCATACCTCAAACTTAGTGAATCAGAGGGATCCTCCTTCAGAGGAGCCTCTCTGTTGTAGGGAAAGCATTTAAGACACCCATGCCAATAACACCCATGAAATTCATATATATTCTCCCCATCAAACCCATCAACTTTCAAGCCATTAATTTTTACTTCCCTCCCTCTGCCAGCATGCTCAATTCTTATACCTCTCTTCTCCTCTTCCCATGACAACCATTGAAGGGCTACTGTCGACTGATTGTCAGTTAGTCTGTAACCATTTTTAGGGATAAGTCCAATAGTATTAGGTTTTAAAAACTTTCGGCGGAAGGCCAGGTTGCAAGCACTAGCAATAGTGACTGCTTCAAGGAAGGGATCAACATTACACTCTTCTAAAAATATTTTTCTAAATTTAAGACAAGCTTGAGCCAAGATTTCAACATCTGAGATGCAATATTCCAATAGTTCTTTCTGAAAGTCAAACACATAGTTCTCCGCCACCCGATCAGCATACCATTTCTCAAAATCTTTCTCAGTTTTTTCAAACATGGACTCTGAGCTATAGTACTGCTTATCAGGCATAGGACCAACATAGTTTTGATTCGCTAGCGTGTTAAACAAATGGGGGAAATAGCCCTTCTTTCTTTCGGGAGGCAGATCAAAGGCTTTGGGGAGTGCAGAGAGGGCCATGGGAAAATAACTTAGTGAGTCCACAAACCACACATTATCAATCTCCATCAAAATAATTTTAGTTCCCCTCATGACTAGTTCAGGAGTAAATTTAGTCTCCTCAAGTACATACTTAAGCAAAAACTGAAAGTCAAAGCCCTGTCCATTATGGGCAATAACACAAACATCCTTAAATTGTCTACGAACTTGCATAGCATAGTTCATAAATTGCTGAACCGGGTTAGAGTTAAAGACTCTTGTACGGTTCTGGCAAGCCATACAATATTTTCCATCAATACACTGATAACAAAACTGTTGAGAAACACACAAGTTTACTTTATGTATTTGTTTTTCAGGGTCTGAGGCTAAAGTCTCATCCTGCCTTGTTTCCAAGTCAAAGAAAATAAAAAGGTAGTCTTTAGTTTTAGGCTTGCCCGTGTTACATTTCATATAACACTGATGGTTAGGATCTACATATGTTCCACAAGGCTTACAATATACTTCTCCACATTGGTGAATAGTCCATCTATCTTTCAACCAACAAAGTTTCCCACAATCCAAACACTTTTTTACATTTTTACATCTATCAATTTGGTGAGCAATAAAACACCGCTGGTTTCTCATAGTCATATTACATTCTGGACAGGTTATTCCCCCGTGCTCCTCCTTGCAGGGAGGTGAGATGGTTTGACACTGTTGACATATATTAGAGCATCTATGTTCACCCTTATGGTCATAGGGGACATGACAA
The DNA here is from genome assembly GCA_035578135.1 of Flexamia atlantica. Taxonomy (NCBI): domain Eukaryota; kingdom Metazoa; phylum Arthropoda; class Insecta; order Hemiptera; family Cicadellidae; genus Flexamia; species Flexamia atlantica. The sequence goes on along the minus strand of JAQJVK010000009.1, from coordinate 24,941,134 downwards.
GCTTCACAAAAATAGTTACAAACAAATGCAGCTGTCAAAGAGTTGATAACATTGTAATGACCATTATAGAAAAGCAAATTAATTTTATGTTTTGGGTTTTCAACAGATCCTTCAAAATAAACCTCACGGCCTTTATTGTCATAATTGTATACAGTTATTTTAAAATCTTGTAATAAGTCCTGAAACTTTTCAAGTTCCGGAATACCAGCCCCATTCACTGGGATCTCAACCCTCGCCCTGCGTATAAGTTCCTGAGCCCTAGAAGTCTGTCTTTTACCATAATCTTGTCTAATAGCCTTATACTGCGAGTCATTAGTTACCTTAGCTATAGCCACAACTAAGGCACGAGGAAGGCACAAGTTATCCTTATTATTAATTACTACAATCCCCCTCCTAGAATGACACTCTTCCATAAATGAGTTGTAAAAACCAGGCCTTATTCTACCACTTCCAACAGGGAGGTTTACCCTTGTACATTCAACTGAAAATGTATCTGTAGACTTTATGTTTTCAGCATTACTCTGAATCAAACCAGAAAAAATATTCCAAATTATATCAGAGTCAATTTCACTAGCTTTCCGGAACGCAACAAATCCAGGTTCCTTTGATTTCAAATTTAAACTGCGTAAAGTAAAACCAAGATGGTCATTTTCAGAAGCCTCTTCTTTCATTTCATTTACAATCTGAGCAAACCCCTGTCTCAACCAATCTATGTCACTAGTTTCTGGAGGTGGGTTGGAAAATTTAAAAGTAATTTTTGTCCCATACAATCTAAATTTTCTTACATAAGCCTCATCTTTAGCAAATAAATAAACAGGATTTACAGCCATTTTCCCAACAATTAAATATATAACTTTAATTATTAAATAAATATAAAGTAATATTTAGTCAAAGATATAAAATATATAATATTTAGTCAAGGATATTAAAATATATAGTAATATTTAGTCAAGGATATTAAAATATATAGTAATATTTAGTCAAGGACTAGTATACAATTATTATTATTTATACGTACAAAAATGCTAATCACCAAAGTATAGAGATGTTAACCGCTCAAGCTCTCAAATCAAAGTAATTCATAACATCAATTATCTAGCTTAAATACCACTAGCCCCATAATTATAACCAATAGGAAACGACATAATTATCACCAATCAAATCACTCCAAATTCTTCACGTTACGACCTGACCACTTGGCACCATTCCAGTCCAGGAGGACCGCCGCCGACACCTAATTGATTACGTAATACATCCTTGAACTTTACAGCCAGACAGCCACAACCGCGTGACCTTGGCCGCGCCGCAGCGTACCGCTACTCAGGCAGATGCAGTAGCTAATTAATTAAAAACATTCATGTCTCAACATGTCGCAGTTATACTCCTGGGTACCCTACTGTCAAAACATTGATTTTTGGGATATCGGCCCGGTTGAACCCTTTTTGTCGGAGGAACTGATCCTTGTGTCCAATACCCGTGTACCAAGAAAGTCCTGGTCCTGATGGGATCCCTGCGGAGATTCTCAAGCCAGTCGCAGAATTCTATCCTGGCCTTCTCCTCCACATATTCAGTGCTTTTCTTTCCGAGGGTATCTTCCCTCCCTCTTGAGAGGGCACTCGCCTTGTCTTCATTCCGAAGACAATCAACTTCCCAGGTAGACTCGGCTGCTCATGTCCGGTCAACTCTCTCCTCTTTTACGGAGCGGAGGTATCGACTCACGTTCTTGGTAATGTAGCTTCTCGAATCAGCTTCGAGAGAGGTCGATGGACTGCAAGGCTGATACCTGACCTCTAACCGGGTTAGGATGTACTACCTGACCCAGAGGTTTTCGGGTCATGGGTTCTTTCGTCGGTACCTGCACAGATAGGGGAAGGTAACCTTTTTTGCCTGTACTGTCACTGACACCGCAGAGCACACCATCTTTTCCTACAGTAGGACAAGTAGCACGCCTACCGAATCGCTCTAGAGTCCGAGTACGTGTCAATCGACACAAAATACTTGGTGCTTCAAGGGATGGATGTCTGCAATCATCTAAGTGTTTTCGAAGCGATCCGTAAGACTAAGAGGGTCGATCTCGACCACGTCTTATAGCGTTTTACGTTTAATAAAAAATTAATATTCCTTATTCTCTGCCTAGTTTATGAACTTAAGATTTAATAGGGGAGTATCCAATGATTGTACTTATTTTAAACGTTATACTTAAAAAGAATAAGAAAAACGTAATGGCAGCAACTGTTTAGCATCCCTTCCAATAATGCGTTTGAGTTATGATTACTAATTATAATTTTCTAAGTAGTAGTATGAAAAGCATCGTATATAACACACCCGGTAAGTTTTACCGTACTCGCATGAAAATTCCGCATTCGCATCCAGTTCGCAGGAGGCTGTCATGCTCTCCCTATAAAACTGTACCTACCGGGATGGTAACGTAACATAATATTACACAATTTAACATAGTAAAAATGTTTTGAATCCAATTATTAATCAACGCAATGTAAAACAGAGTTTTAAATAAAAATACACTACAAGTACTCGTATTTTTTAATAATTCAAGCCTATTAGAAATGTTTATGCTAGCTAAACATTCCCATATATCGTTTTAATTATCTTCAAACAAATTATATTGACAGGACTAATTAGAATATAAATAACTGATGACAGAAATACATATTATATTAGTATTAACGCGCGGCTAACTACGCAACATAACTGGTCACTGAAGGAAAGTTCATTGTCTTGAACGTATTTAGGTCTTATCACTCAGGAGAGCCTTCTTATAAGAAGTAACAAGACAGCAACTTCCTAATGAGGCTTGAGCCTAAGCAGCTCCGCCATCCTTCAAAGCTTTGCCCAAATTACGAAAAGACCAGTTTAATTAATTATTTCGACGTTTTAGAGGAAACATGCGATAACAACTAATAATAGTTTAATAATTATGTGCTGTTGCTTAATAATTAGCAAACATATAACAAATATTTTGATAAATTTTGTTTTGTTTTAATGAATGGAGTAGCAAAGTAATCGAATGTATAAGTAAAACAAATTAAGAACATTTAACAAGACAATGTTGCTTTCTCCTCAAACGTATTTACAACGCCATAATCGCAAAACCTAAACAATCAGAATCACAGTTATCGTTTAAATACTAGTAATTCGAGTGATAATTTTTGTCCAATTGATTAAATTCAAACAATAACTTAAGTGATACTTGTAAAAATATAATTTCAATACATTTGTATAACTGTATTTACTATGTTCAATTTTTTAATAAAGCTCGATATAACTAAAATATTTAAGTTTGATGTCAAATTATGTGAAGGATACTTCAAGCATAATTTCGAACTATGTTAAAACATTCAAAACTTTATCTAACTTTTCATCATAAAACTTTTACTATATTTCTAAAACGTTATTTTTTATAATTACTCAATAAGCAAAGGTTTATAGCATTAGTTATGAAAAAATACATTTTAGGCATTGTTTTTCACTTGACAAACCAACACCTTTATAAAACATAGCGAAACAAGAAAACAATACTTTGGACCGCGAATCATAAAGTAGAACATGTTGTTGACCAAAATGTACAACGATCCATATAAATGTAATTTTATAAAGCAGAAACAAATCATGTTGGAGCTGAAGCACTCGGGGAGTTACCTGTTAACACAGTCTGCTCGTGATTTACCTTCAGGTTTTAATTATTTCCAGTTGCGCAAAAAATAAGTTAATAAAAAATATCTATCTATATTATTAAAAGAATTCAGGGATTTAAGCAAGAGCACATCGACAGCTAGAAATTAATATGAGTATTTCTACACATATTTGGTATCAAATTACTATTACTCTCTAGACGTGTCTTTTGCGGGTTTGAAAAATATTCAACGAAAAGCCTTCACACAGAGATATACCACAGGATGAATGCAGGGCTAGCAAAAGTCAGTTAACATTCATCAACATTATGATTTTGATTTCTTAAAATATTGAAGTTTTTTAATACAACAGAAATTAGGGAAGATTATTTTCAAACAGTCTGTAATCATCTTAATTTACTGTATTTTTTCATAAAAAGGAAACATAAAAAGGAACTTAAGTTCCCGAGCACCTCAGGAAGTGCTCTGGAGATGGAATTTTCTAACAAACTATTGACACTGGATACACATTGATACATGTTTTAACTCAATGATCCATGTTTGAACGTATAGAGATTAAAAATAGGAATAATAGTTGAATGTTAACCTAAAAAATCCAGTTTTAAAGCGCATAATGAATTTAAAACCTGCATTTTTTAAATGTACTAGGAATGCAAAGGATTTTGAAGTTTTAACGGTTAACGGTCAGCCTGCCTATCTTAATCGATTTTGAAATATACCAATAACAATATGCCTATTTAATGGAGGCATTTCGTAGAAAGCTATGTTATTTGCTTGGGTAATTTTTTAATATGCGATATAAAAAAGTGAGTCAATTTAAAAATTCTATTCCTTGGCCGGTTTTAGTGTTGAATACTTTAATTTACGGCGAAGAACTATATATAAATGTTATTTAAAGATTGATTGATCAGTAGATCAGTGGTTTGTCCATCTTCTTACCGTTTATTGTTAAGACTTAACAAAGATGAATGGAAGAAACTGACGTGTAGATGTTCTGGATAATCAACATCAGGATTCAATGCTTTTGAAAAGAAAACTCTAAATCAGAGACGTGAAGATGCGCCAAGCAGCACACGTTACTTATTATTATTTACTTATACACGTTACTTATTATTTACTTTTGATGCAGAAAATCGAATTTTCTTTTCATTTCAAGTTTAATGCAGTATATTAAAAGTTTATAGTTTTCCAGATATTGAGGAAAACCTTAAAACGGTACCTGAAATCAAAATTGCGGCCACTTGCCAACCACCCGCCACTGGGGCTTTTTTTCATGATAAATACACCAAGGAGGACTTTTTAAAGCATTTTCAAGAACTGTAGGATTTTCTCCCTTTCAGATACGTATTTTTAAGGATATTAATATTTTTACTGGCTAGAAAATAACGGAAAAATCTAAAAAGTAATTTTCTATTTAAGTACTAACATTTTAGTTACGCTTTTAAAATTAGAAAAAAAAACATTATTCGTGAAACGGCCTTATTTGTTCTACTTGATCTTCATTTGTCTTCATTTGAAACTGAACTGTCCATTAATTTACATTTCAGATAAAAATAACACAGCTCGAATACTATGTGACATTTGACAACTTTTTGTTCTTATCAAAATCTCAAAGATGCAATTTCAACAAAAGACAAGATAATAATCCTTATTCAGTTGGCGGTATGGTAAATATTACAAAACCCAATCGGTTGCCGAGCTACTTATGGTTGATTAATGTATTTAACTAGCAGATATACCCGCGGATTTGCTCACTGAAAGGATGACTATTTTTTTTAATAAAGTGTATTACGCCATTTTGCAGTTTTTAGGATTAAACAAATGGACTGAATCCTGTTAATAGCGTGCAGTTACACGTTAAAGGTGCAGCTAGTAATTCCATCCTAGATTGTAATGAGAGGGTGTATCATTTCCTTTAAAAATGTTTACCTCAAGATTTGAAAGTAGCATTAATTATCTTACTTTCATTTTCAACATACAGATTGAGGGATAACCCAGGATATAAAAAATATGCTAAGAGCGGATTTTTGACTTAACATTTATCTGAATTTAGTATTTTTTTTTAATAAACCAAAAACTGTAAGAAAAAGTAGACGGTGAGTGTATTGGTCAAAAACCTGTCTTTCCTCAAAACGTATCTATTTGAGATTGTAGGTTAGGCCACTAATTTGGTTGATATAGCCGAAAATCCATTGTAGAAATAGCATATATTTTTTGGAATTGAAATTCCCATGACCTGTGCAAACCGTCCAAAATTTTTTAATTTGGAAACCTGTGGAATCATAATACTCAAATGGAATGTCCAAACCGAGTTTCAAGATCATAGCTTAAATACTTATTTATTCATTAGATTTAGACATTTCACAAAAGTAAGAATAAAATAAATTACTTAGTGTGGTCTATAAAATGCAAGTAACCGAAGAAGCATTAGATATAGTAGGTGTAATAGATTTTTACATTTGATTCTTTAGTTGATTGGATCTCGTCCTTTTTTATCACCTAAAGGCCTTCCATCCATAATGTTACACAAATGGCCACTATTTTGAATGTTATAACATACTTTATTTTTACCGTTTGAGAGAGGATACTTTAAAAACTTTTCTTTTAGTACGCATCTAGAGCTTACGAAGAATATTTGTGCCAAGTTTCATGGCCAAAGAAGCCTTCATAGCCTTTAAACTAAATATTGGCCACGATTTTAGATTTTATAATTTACCCTATCTTAACCTTTTGAGAGATATTATTTTAAAATCCTTATATAGTACGTATTTAGAGCCTTCATAGAAAATTTGTGTCAAGTTTCAGAGTCCAAAACCGTATAGTTTTTTGAGAAACAATGATCCGTGAGTGAGTGAGTCAACAGTTTTTTGGATTATATATATGAACTCCTGAACTCTTAATCGTTCGGGCTAAGTAATGAGCAAGGAAGACTGAAGGCTAAAAACAACATGTGCAATGATTTTATTAAGTGGACAAATATATTATTAAGGAGTCATCTTTAGTTATAAAAATGTAATGCTAATGCTGTATTTGGTTTGTAGTTTTGACTTGAGTTTTTTTTTAATGATGACCTTCTTGAAGAACGCTTGAAATAAAGGAGATCTTGTTTATCTGTTTATTTCATACATTTCTTTTGTTCATTTAAGTTCAATAAAAATGGGATGTTCAGTGAAAATCATTATATATTAACGAAGACATATACCTACACACTTCACCCTGGACAACTAATTTAAATGTGTAGCCAACAAAATTTGATCGGATCTATTGTAATAAAAATGACAAAAAAATATTAAAATAAGTATTATGCTAAGGAAAATAAATGTTCTTGATGTCTTACTTTGAAATTGCTTTATATCGAGGAATTGTGAATCGAGTTTGGAATTGTTCTAGGCTTTTCAATAGAAGCCTCGCTTAGCTGAAAAGGAAAATAAAAACTAATTTGTTTGTTTTTGAAGTATTCGATGTTTTTTTTTAATGGTGGAAATATTCGTCATGTATCCTGATATTTAGATTCCATTTAACGCTAAGTATAAATACGCAACATTTTAATAATTTATCATAATTTAAATTTTTATTCGACTAAAAATAACCGATAACGTGAATCAACGATATTTAAAATGCAATCATTATAGATGAAACGCACCCATTTCAATAGCTTCTAGGATAGTAGAATTTATTGATTTCTTATATGTAAGTAGAGAAAAGTGTAGCTATGTACTTTATTTTTAACTACGGTATCATAATTTAATGGGCTAACGAAGGATAAAAGTGTTAATAAGTCTATTAATAAAAACAATTAATGCCTCTAAGCTTACTATTTATTTCACTAAACGTGTTAAGTTCAAGTTAGGAATTATTTTAGCCAAAGAAAATTAACAATGTAAAGTTGCAATAATAATTATTAATGAGTTCCCATGGAATAAAACACGCACTATTGGATTTTAAGGATCTCATTCATTGGATATTGCTTAACAATAACTACTGTTGTAGTTATATTTATAGTCGCACTTCGTTGAGTGCTTTGATCTGTTGATCTTACCCTCTGTTTTGCAGTGAAATCCTCTAGCAAAATAAAAACAAGGTTCATATACTTCTGTATCTGCAACTAAGCATATTTCTTAAGTGACGTTTATTCTGGTGACTTCATTTCTCATTGTACGACAGTAATAAGTAATCCTTTACTTCTAGATCCCTACGTAACTTCTTCTTATGTGTGAAAAATAGGGTAATAGTATGCCTTATATAGGAACCTATGTACCTTTTTTGTTCCTCTAATAATAGCGTTATTGTTGATTATTACGACAATCATCGTTAACATCATTAATAGAAGCCTCTTGAGAGTTAACCAACATTATTTTATGTTTAATCTAACCTTACGATCCAATATATATGTATTAGGGAGGCCTAGGTTTCAGCACCGTTATGCCATCATCGGTCACATATATTTTTGGCATGCTACAGCTTGTAAACAATAGCATGCAAAAAATATATAATGGGAATGATGATGGCATTGGGTGCTGAAATCTAGGTCTCCCTAATATACATATATTGGATCGTAAGGTAAGATTAAATTTTAAATAACATCGTTAACAATCATCGTTGCTATCATCGTTATTGTTAATCATTGACAATTAGAGGACGCTGCCTTCAACTCAACGTCGGGATTTCTTTCTTGGACAGCTATAACTGAAAATAACTATCTGCCAACGTTTTTTACACATCAAACATCTAGAAGCTTTATTCCGTCTGACGTCTAGATGTTACCTTTATTCACTACCTCCAGAGTTTCTTTTCCAATAGCCTTCATCCCTTAAAAAATGGGAAAATGAAAAGCTTTCATCTCAAATCTTACGAAGTAATCTAGAAAATTAGATGCAATTTTAAAGGCTCCAATCTCTACCCAAAAACTGTTGGATCCGGCTCGGACCATTGAACCTCCTTCTTTATCTACGGTAGTGCCCGCCGTTCTTTTAAGTCACTTGATTTAGATGTAATTTCACTTAATGCTTTAGGTTTAATATCAGCAATTGACTCTGCATATCCTTCATCCAATGTCCTTTCTGAAATAGAAAATGTAATTTACTCTTGACTTATCAATATAGTGCTTATATTCACTAAATCATCAAGCACCAAACCTTTAGTTACTTTCACTGCTAAGACCTCTTGCAAGGATTTAGACGACTTTCTTTGAGCGAATTTATATACAACTGGTTTGTAATTTCATTTCATGTCTTATATTCGTCCTTGGATAAAATTATACAAGTAGATTAACAATCCTGATGATAATCTTTATTGTAAGGTGTATGAAATCTTGTAAACTAACAGTAACAACCAGGGCCAATTATTTTTATTTGTCATCTTGAGACCACTGCAGTTCATTTGTCAATCGTTTAAGCTTTGAATTATAAATAGAATAAAATATTCTTCAGCAGATCAAGTACAACAAACAAATTCCAAACATACTTTGAAAATTTGATATTTTTTGTCTAAAAGTTGAGTGTAGCAAATATCATCTTCACCAGAAGAATCTTGATACATGATCCTCCTATTATTGAGTTACCGGTATATATTCAATATTGCTAATCATTGATTTTACAAAGCTGTTTACCTTTCTGTAAAACCAAAAAATACCATTATGCTTTTTATGTTTCAGGTGCATATACCTTCAATAGGTAGTCTGACACACGCGAACTTTCCCCTCCAAAAGGGTCATCATGGGTTCCTACCCATAGGAGAGGTTTCCCGGTGGTTTCATGCGATTTGAAAAGTAAATTTTTTTATTGCTAACTTAAATCCAAAGAAATAATAGCGTATTATGAGTAGTATAACCTAGAAACTCTAAAAACTAAGCTATAACTAACATAGTATCCAGCTTAACTGTGCCACCATTGGCATCTCAAAACTATTACTTAAGCCCTATACAGGGTGTTCTATAAAAAATTAAGGTCGTATTGAAAATTGCGCCAATTTATAAGAAAATAGAAATAATGTTTTTGATTGTCTGTATAGTTGTGTGATAAAAAGTAGATAAAGTCCCCCACTCAAAGTTTTCTCTAAATCTAATAGCCTAGTTTCTGAGATGCCAGTGATGGGAAAATTAAGTTGGAAAACCTGAGTAGCTTATAGAAAATTAGAAAATACAGTAAATTTTACCATGAAAATATACATGAGATTCCAGGAGATAAAATTCCTTTTCTGATTTAGAATACTTAACTTACTCATAATTGTCAGAGCTAAAACGTAGACAAACAGTATTTAGTGCATAATTGAACAAACTTGTTGTGGACAGGATGTGAAAATTATGCACTTCAAATATTATATTTGTTAGGGAATTTTTTACGAAAACCAACAATATAATGCAGCATTTGATTAAAATCTTTCTTAGTCGGGAAACATAATGTTGTGTATGGCGGTTATTTTGATGGTGGTGGGGATAAAAATATTTTTTTATTTATTTAGGCCTACGTTAGGATAAAATTTATTCGTGCTCATGTCAGGAGTTGATTTAACATGTGATATGCATTTTGTGGGCGTATATGTTAACCCTATGCACCGGCCACGAAGTAATTATAGTTTTGTAAAATTCCAAAGGCGGATCGGTTTCCGGAACGTCTTGCACTCTCTCTCTCTCTCTCTCTCTCTCTCTCTCTCTCTCTGTCTCTGTGTGTGTGTGTGTGTGTGTGTGTGTGTGTGTGTGTGTGTGTGTGTGTGTGTGTGTGTGTGTGTGTGCGTATGTGCCCCTGGATATATTGTGTTGGTTATCCGATAGGGTTGCCATAAGATAAAGCCTCTCGATTCTCGGTCTGTTACAATATCATAACTCCGTTAAAGGGACATAAACAAATAATAATATATTATTAAGTAATTGATTATTTTCACTTACGTATGAGAATTCCGATCCAACATCTATCTATACCTGTAACAGTTCAAAAATACATTTATTAAATATATTTAATGGGCTCAATATATTTATATTACCTAAGTCGATGTACAACTTAAATTCATCTAAAACTTAAATATATCATTTATTCGCTAATCCTGAATACTAATTTACCTTAGAGCCTGAAAGTTAATTAGATAACTTATTGCCAAGCAAACGCAATCTAGTAACTTAATAACATGAGTAAATTTTTACTTTTACAGTCTACGAACTTAAATAATTAAATCGAAGAATTCAAAATCGATAACCTACATATCCAAAATCGATAAAACAACCCGTATAATAAATTCATCTGAAAGAACAGAAAAATTAAATAGTCATGGTTATTTTATATGAAAAATTGTGTAATTACATTGAATTGATTGTACGTAAAAACAAAAACAAAACGTATGGTAAAATGTTGTCATCCCTGGTATTTTATTTTCAGTAAATAACATTTAAAACCAGCTTTAAACTTGAAGCTATAATTTATACGGCATGAAATTAATCACTGGTTCGCGAGAGTTAAGTTACTTGATAAAAGTGAAATGTCTTGACTTTCCTCATTTAATAACAAAGTTATAATTAGTCAAATAATTATTGTCTTCTATTTTAACATTACTTTATAATTTGCAAAGATATTGCTGCTAACTCCACCAAGTCCAATGTACCATTATCCTCTGAATTAATTCAGTCGTATGATTCAGGCTAGTGTGACGTATTTTTCGGAGGTGTGAAATATTAATACGTCAGAATATTAAATTTGTTTGGTTCGGATGAGCTCAGTGGCAGTCAAGGTTCGAGTCGGGTCAATTTCACCTGGTTTTAGAGTTTGGCTCAGTTGTCGGGTTGCCTCTATAGCATCAGTGTTTCATCATCGCCAAACTCTGTGTTAGAAAGCCAATCGGTACTCCCACGTTGCTTCACTAGCAACTACCCGTTACTGGGAGTGATAGGGAAATCCCTAAGAAAAATATAACAAGGTCGGGCAATTCTACTAGGGACTATCGGGTCGGCAAATACGGATTACCGGTTGCTTTATCAGCAACTCGGCGTTAAGCTAACCTATCTCTCCGGTGAACCTAGGCTATTACCCCAATACTTACGGGACAGGTCCTAGGTTGCTTTATCAGCAACAGAGCGTTACTGAGACCAACCGGGTAGCACAAAAGCGGGATTGGCCCAGGTTGCTTCAACAGCAACACGGAAAACTGGGTCAACTTTTAAACGAGTGTCGACTCGATAGCTCGCAGCACTATACCGTCCCAGGCTGCTTTATCAGCAACAGTACGTTACTGGGATAACACCGGAAACCAACCGACCCAGGTTGCCTGCTCGGCAACTGTAAAAAGCTGGGTTATCGTTCGTTATCTCCGAAAAAAAGGTACTCGCCGCTGAGTATTCAATTATGCGTCCCGGCTAGTGCGAAATGTTGTTTACCCAGGTTGCTTCAACAGCAACTGCTATACTAGGAAAATTAACCAAAAGACACGGCCGCACGGATTAACTAACGACCCAGGTTGCTTCACCAGCAACAGACTAGAAAATACTGGGTGAACGCGGGTACCGTTAGCTAACTTCAGAAAAAATGGTCGCTCGCCTATGAATATTCGATTATGCGTCCCGGCTAATACGAAACGTTAATTACCCAGGTTGCTTTAACAGCAACTGCGTTACTGGAAAAATTAACCAAAAGATCCGGCCGCATGGAATAACTAACGACCCAGGTTGCTTCACCAGCAACTAGAAAATACTGGGTGAACACGGGTACCGTTAGCTAACTTCGGGCGAGACTACTAAGCCCAGGCTGCTTTAACAGCAACACCAAAAGTACTGGGCATTTACATCGACTTATCGGTCGCATGGAATAATTATTATTGACCTAGGTTGCTTTATCAGCAACTGCAAAAATACTGGGTAAGTAAATAAGTTTATCGGTGGGAGGGAGTAATCATTATTATTAACCCAGGTTGCTTTATCAGCAACAGCAAAATACTGGGTATGCAAATAAGTTTAACGGTCGGACGGAATAATTATTACTAACCCAGGTTGCTTTAACAGCAACAGGAAATACTGGGTATGTAAATAAGTTTACCGGTTGGATGGAATAATTTCTATTAACCCAGGCTGCTTCACCAGCAACTGGAAATTCTGGGTCTATAAACTTAGATCGGATTAAAGATCGTACAAATCGGTTAGGCCTTCACGAAAAACTGACTAAATCTAACCAAAAACCACAAGTCCGAATATGGCCTACCGTGTAATTCGCCGGGCTCGAGTAGTGTTCGTATCGGAGGTCGGGAGGAGAGTGAGCGAGGGCCCAGCGCGCCGTCTGGGGACTCGTCGAGACAGTCGCTACAGCGCATGCGCCAGTTCCCCTCCGACCCCTACCGACCCCACTCCGCCGCGCGTGGGTAGTAGTGTCGGTTAGAGAGAGATAGAGCGAGTGTGCGTAACTGGGAAATCCAACTAAACCGGTTTGCTTCAAGCGCTTTTTAAACCTGTATTTTAAAAAGTAGAACCTGTATATTAATAAAAGTATGTCGTCGTATGAATAAATAATCACTTTGGCTCAATGGGGCCTCACCCCCAGACTCCCAGTGATTAGAAAGGATTTTTTATAACAACTTCCAAAACGTAAGTACTATTCAAAATAATTTACCATAAGATATGTTTCGCAGTTGTGGGGTAGAGGGGTAATATATTGGCAAGGTAAAAATGGTTAGATAGTGAGAGGGGGTAATGGAGAAGGATGGGGGAGTGAATATAGGGGCAGGGTAGGGTGGTCATGTTCAAGTAGTAATTTAAAAAATGTATTGATAAAGTGGCCCAATTTCAGCAGACCTTCATTTTCAGAGAATTTCAAAAGCGAAAAACCATGATTAAATCCAACATAAGTGAGATATGGCATTTTTTGTAAGAGTAACATGTGGAATGAGGATTCAGGTTGCTGGTATAGGTATGTGTAAATCGGGTTGTTTTAATCAAACATGCAGCAGACCTGAACTATAATAAGCCATATACCAAGTTTTATGAAATAGCAATTAGAAAGATATAGTATATTTGTATAACTCAAGAATAACGTTGGGAATGAGTATTTTGGTTTACTGCCAAGAAAATTTAAACAAGAGGGACTATTGGCTAATTAAATTAAGCCCCATTCCAATACTAGGATACGTTAAAAAGTACGTGACATAACTCAAGAATAACATTGGGAATGAGTATTTTGGTTTACTGCCAGGAAACTTTAATTATATGAGGGACTATTGGCTAATTAAATGAAGCCCCATACTAAGTTTTACTAGGATACGTTAAGAAGTACGTGACATGAAAATTAATTCCTAATACAGATAGTGTTGGGTCAACGTACAGTCATAACCACTGACGATGTCACGGTAAAAAAATTGTCTTAAAGATGGAAGTAAAGATTCAAAATAAATACATAATTTTTTGACGGAATTCGATGGTAAGACGAACGATTTAATTTTTAATGTGACAAACCCAAAACAAACATTTTCGAAGATTTTAATCTTCCCCCCCATCACCTTTACCCTTAGAAAGATCAGTTTTGCCTGGTTTTCAAACTCAGATGTAAATATAACGTGGTTTTAAGACCTCGTACCGCGTTTGATAACATCTCATTTCGTTGAAATTTGTTGTTGTCGGGCTGAAACTTTGAGAGGGAGCATGAGGTTACCTTTGTAATTGACATACTAAAAACTAGATAGAATTGACAAAGTAAAAACTACATAGAATTGGCATTTGGGGTTGTATTACACTTTTTGGGCCCATTCACCCGAATTTGGCAAATTTACTCCCCAATAGTAGGGTTTGGGGCTCTAAATAGCAAAAACGCCAATCACTTCTTCAATATTGCTCTAGATAGTGTAAAACCGTTTGTCATTTATTGACGTTTTCTTTCAGAAAACGTTAAAGTATCAAGGATAATTGATTTCCACGTAAATAAAATTGTATTTAATTTTAGAAGAAGTTGTGATGCGACAGAAAAATTCAATTTAATGAAATTAAAATTTACCAAATTAAAAATATATTTTGATTTGTAGGTTTGAGAAACAAAACCTGTAAGTAGTGTAAGTGGACACCCCTGATAATTACTAATCAGAAACTTTGTTTTGCCCTCTTTATTTACTTGTAAACAAACATTTTTATAAAAGAAATCTGCCAAAAAACACAAAAATGGATTAGTATATCAATATGTTTCATATGGACCACAATCGTAGCATATTGGATGACAATAGACGAAAACAATTACATAAATACAAAACTTTTTAATATGTTTGAAAAATATATTTTCCAGTTTTTATAGTTAACATAGTATGTTATAAGTTTGTTAAACAAATATTATAGCTTAAAAGCCAAAAGCACAGAGGGCTACATTGAATGCTAATCAAGCTGCAGATGGGTCGTTTCCAGACGGTTGTTTGAATGGCACTTCAGCAAGACCAGGCTGCCAATTTCTAACATCATTACGCGGTCCAGCCCGTGCGAGAATGATCTATATTATACCGGTACGTATGTACTTGCAATGATAATTTTACAAACTACTAGCTTTTGTACTCCGGTTATTCCTACGAATTAATATCATTATTTGATTTTCGCTACTCATCACGATAATAATAAGAAAAAACAAATAGTTTTTAATGACGAGATACATTTAGGTCTTGTTTTAAATACCATAATCAGTCTCATTGATAACCTTACCAATGAGACTGATGATGGTCTTTGAAACAAGACCGAATTAGATCTCGTTATTAAAACTATTTTTTTTTTATTATTATAGTGATGAGTAGCGAAAAATAAAACAATAATAACGCTATCACAAAACATTCATACCGTCAAGAGTGAATAAATATCAAATTAAGGTTTTTTCAAAACAATTATTGATTATTTTATCCTCATTTTATGGTCTTTTTTTAATATAAGGTTTCATAAACTGAGTAAATAATCTTATCATTCCACCAGTTATTATATTTTGATTATCATCAACTTAAATCAACAAATGATTTAAGATGAATTGATGACAGTTGTTCAAGCAGTGTTTACCTGAGATCTTTTGCTCGACGTTACCAAGAGTCACTACGGCAGGGTATAGAGTGTCAAAGTTATTAATAGTTCTTCAAATACATTGTTTGGGTTAATGATTTATTTTAAACCATTTAACTCTATAGCTTCATATACTAGAGAGGTCAAATACTCAGTGACCGATTTTTACTTTAGCAATATTAGTCCAAATATTTTGTATATACTGATATTGTAGTTTCCGGAATCTCCGATTAGTATGCGAAGGTTTCTAATAACAAACTAACAAATCCCCTCTCTGTTGGACAGCAAATATTTACGCACAGGAGGTTTTTTAGTGAAGATAATTATCTTTATGGGCAATGAGTAGGAATCATTGCCAATAAACTCAATATTTCATCTCCAATATTGCCAAAATATGGCTGAATCTGAGGTTTTTAGTATAATAATTTCTCTGAAGAACGGTATTGTTGTTGGAAAGATGGCTTTTCATCCATAACACCCAAGTCCGTGAGACAATCTTATCATGTAATGGAAGTATGCCTCTATTGAAGAATGTAATTTCCTACGCACTTCAATCAGTCCTAGTTGTAATGTTTTATTTTAAATGTTGCAACAATTTTGATGAACTGATGAACCTTTTTGGACTTTATAGCCTGAGCAAGGAGTTTTAATTTATTTTATATAAACTAGTGCTTATCATAAATATTCTTGGATGCATCTTCTTTTTTATTTTTAAGTCTGAAGAAAGCTAGAAGCCTTTTTAATTTAAAAGGAATATTACAGTTACAGTGGAAGTATTTTCGCAAAAAAATTATTTCAGGTAGCAAGAGTTTTTTACCGTTGATGTTTTTTATCTTTTATTACCGTACATTGATGGAGATTAGTCCATGCAACATCCATAATCCATGACAAAAGGTATTCTTGATCCTCGGCATAACATGGAGATCGTTAGCATTAATTAAATTAGGATTAGGATTCCAATTCAAACTTGGTAAAAAATTAAATGTAAGAGGAGGTTTCTACTTTATGCTTTTTTATAGACCACTTCACAAAAAACTGAACAACTTCAAATCCTAATGGAATCCATTAGGCAATCAACAACAGTTTGGAAAGTGACCATGAGATAATTAAACTTACAAATTTGGTCTAAACGTTGGCCTAAACAAATTGTAGTAGATTTTGAAGTTGTTGATTTTTTTGGGATACGATGAGCTTTATAGTTTTCTCTAATACAACCTTCAGAAATAAATGGTAGAGTAGAAAACGGAATCGTGCCAGTTCACGATTCCATTCAATATCTATTTAAGGATAAAAGAACAAATGGCAGCGTTCGTACTTATACGACTGGTTTTATTTCTTCTTCCCTTGACTCATCACAACAAAAAATAAAACCAAAACATTTTAACGATAACGATTATGTAATGTTTACATTATAAATAAAAAATTTCATAAAACCTATTAATATATTAGGGTAGGCAAAGTAGTAACTTTATAAGTCAAGTCAAGCTCTGTACAATACTTTAACATTTTGAGACTTTTTTAGTTCAATTTTTTTACAGTACAAAATAAATTTTGCATGCATTATCATACTTTACATTTACGCCAAATCAAAAGCAATAATCATTTATCATAAACATTGTAAAAACTTTTAGTTATTTAACTTTGAGGTGTCCCTGAACGAACAGTAAATATATAAAGAATACTAAGTAAATTGGAAGCTATTACTTGAACTTATCATCGTAATGACTTATTAAAAGTGTACTAATCACATAAAATGGCTAGTTAAACTACTAAAACTCAGGCCATTATTAATATGCTTCCATAGCATAGATATTTGATGAAAATATCATCCTATATGTTTTATTTGAATACCTCATGCAGATACTTACTTGCATTCATGTACTCTCTTTATAACAAGTTGAGTTTATAATATGTTTTTATCAATTGAAAAATAAAAATAAGTCTTTGAAAAAAGGAATAAGAAAAACTAACCTCAAATTCGGGAGAGCAATAAAGTGACATGGTCATTTGATTAATGTTAGGCTTACTAAAAGAATCTTGAATTTAAGAAAAAACGAAACAGTTTTTACCAGTAGTAGTTAAATACGGAATAACTATTTATAAAACGGTCAAAACATTGATTATGCTGACGGGTAAACTGTGGAAGTAGCTTTTGAGTATTTTACGAAATGTCGAGTCGAGTAGTGTAAACTCGGCTCAAAGAAACTTGATGCTCGTTTTATATACATGTTTTGCTATACAGTATAAAGATATCTTTATTTTCAAGTTGCATGCTATTTATTATTTAACATATTAAATATTTGTTGATGAATAATTTTAGTACAAGTAAGAAGTACAAATGAGTACAATATTAAAACAATCATAAAAAAAATAACTTAAAACTAATCTATTAATACAAACAAATAAATTCAAAGCACTTGACTGTAGGTCTGACAAAAGTTTATCTTGAGGTGCTGTTAAATATGTTGACTCCGCTCTTTATCTTTAATTTAAACCATAGAGGCGATTGTTTTTAAAGTTTCAAGTTGATGTGCCAGCTAATTTTTCATAAAATTAAGGTATTTTTGTTCATCATTATTTTAACCTAATTCCTTTTTATGTAAAAACAATATTTTAGTCTAGGTAATGGAAGCTCAAAAACATGTATAGAGGGAATTGCATACAACACAATTTTTGACTTTGCAGCTTTGTTTGGACTAGTTAGGGAGTGAACATGTCAAAAGTTCCCGACCTTAGCCCTTGAGCGGTGCGAGGGAGGAGGGTCTGAAGTTTCCGTTTTTTGAGTTTTCTTAAATATCTTGAAAACTATCAACTTTTACTTCTGCCTATTCAATTTGAAAATTAAATAAAATTAAATTTCCTGTTATAAATGTACATAATATGTCTACTTTGGTCCTATCATTTACAAGGTAAGCTCTAATTTTATTAACCAAACAAATATCCCTTCCATAAGAAATACATGTACATATATCGGTAACATACATGCCCAATGGGGCAACGATTTTTGCACCTAAATGAAAATGAAAAGCATTCAGGATATATTTACAAAATTTCCAGTAATTTGACACTTCAATCATGAAAATTGATTTAAAATAAAGGTGTTGGCGAGCTCACACAAAACGTTATTTTTCAAGGGATTCTACATATTTGTAATAATTGGCGAATAAGACGCCGCATGCCTCGAGGCCGCAAAGTTCGTTCTTTCGTGTAGTTTGAAGTGTGCTCAGTTTAGTTTGAAGGGCAATGCTCATTCTTCTCACTTATTCTATATTCCAGTTCCTGTATGGATATTGGTGTGTGCCATGAAACATAAAGGAATACAAGTACATTTGTTGTGTTAAATAAATGTCGGATGGGGAAGCCTATTAGCCCAAGGGATCCAGTAACTGAGCTCAGTAAAAAGGGTCGCTTTAAAGATTAGTAAAAATATTCCCTTAAATATAAACTTAGGTAAAGCTTTACTTTGAAATTTCATTATTGACTGGTCAAATTCGTCCGATATACATAAATATATGATATTTTCCCCTTAGTTCCATCGTCAAAAAAGTAGTATATGTAAGTCTAAAATAGCTCTTAGTAGGGCCTTTATGTTTTTGGTTCATCAGTAAAATTTCTAAATCTTGCAGTTTAAATCTGTAATAATATTAAGTTTGCTCGCTGCATAAATGTAATTAAATATAAGTAAAAGGGAGGAAAACTCTGCGAAAAATATAATTTCCTGAAAAGATACTTAAATAACTAAATCAATGCCAGATATTGTTAAATACACCCACTTGCCGATGATGATGAAAATAATAAGAGCAGTATATATAATTCATATTATAATGTAATTAAATAAAATTCATAGATTTTCACAATTTTTTCAGTCATTGTACTGCTATTCTGTAATGAACACATGAAGTATTAATTCTCATTGCTCACCCAAACTGCAAGCCTGTCACTACTGACTTGAAACTCCGCCTTTACCATGTCAGACTAACTCTTGAGTGACCAGTGAACCATTAACTTGTTCCAACAAATATGAAAACATGATTTTTCTGTAGAAAGTATACAGTCGTTTGCCAAACACAGAAACCTTTCTCAACGTACAAAATAAAATTTCACCTTTTTTTACTCAAATACTCACGTTCATATCCAACGTCTGGACGAAACTATTTTACTACATGATATGCATACTTATATCTAAACTATCTCCGGATTCTTTCTCACTGCTCTTTTATTTACTTCCGCAGGAATGTCATATATGACAAAATAGCAAACAACCGGAAGTCCCTGCACTAAATCTTATTGTATCTAGCGAGAGTGCAATTTTTTATAAGATAACGATATAAACCTATTAGCATATTAGACTTTCAGCTAATAATAATAACTCTTTGAACCAATGTTTCATATAATAGGTAATGTCTCCAAAAATATAAATAACAGTTAATATATTTTTCAACGCCTGTACATATACAGGACCAAACATAATATCTAATATAAACGTATACATGGTAACTTACGCGATAAGTATAATTAAAGGAGTTATGAGTACCCTATTAAAATGAATTTTTTTATTTGTTTAACTGGGATTTACGACTGATTAATAACTTTGTAGAGTAATAAGGTAATTAGTATTTAATAAACATTCTATTATTCAAATAAAACAAACCATTGAAAACAATACGTTAAAGATAGGTAATGGGGAAAACTTCTTGGGGAAAGATCGTCTAACTTTTACGAAAAAATATTTTTACAGGTGGTTTTGAGAACAAGAGAAACCTCGAAACTACCGCGCAGTGTTCCGTGGACCGTCATCTCTCTGTCGATTGCACACATGTCTCTTACTTTGTTTTCACTTGAGAAAGCTCTACTTTGTCGGACAATTTATATTGCATCCAAAAGAAAATCCCGGCAATCGTTTGGATTGATAATTATTCGGTAAAATGTAGCTTTGTTAATATTTTAAACTATAAAGTCTGTTATTACGATATGGGTTAAAACTAAACAGTTCATATCATGGTTTAAATAGCTAATAAGTAGATCATGGTTTAAATAGCTAATGAGCATATTTAGCTTACAAAAACATAATTTTAAATGTGAAGCCTCATTGAAAATGAAAATGACCTCATTGTGTAAATCAAAAGTGTAAAGAATGTAATTACATACTTTCCACTCCGAGAGGACCCTAGCTAATTACACCTTGCTTTGTACGTGGCCTGTTTATTACTACAGGTGGCCAGGCTGTACTGTGGTGACATGTTGGAGACGTTTTTTTAATAATATCCTCCGAACATATATTCAACATCAATAATAAAATCTTCTCAATAAAAACTAATTATTTAGACGTTTTTATTCACCAATATAATTCTGTTAGACACAGAATTATATTGGTGAAATTCAGTTTAGCTCTTGAATTAAAAATAATATATATATATACATATTTATATTTAATATATTTATATAAAATTTATATTTATATTTAATAATCATATTATTTATATTATTTATTTTTTATTAATATTTATATTTATATTAAAGAGGTCGCCACCCTTTTTAAAAAATTATTAATAATGCGAAACGTATTAAATGTATATTTTTGCAAATTCGGCGACATTACGTGGTAAAATCCAAACTAGTTTATTTTTTATTTTTTGATATTTGCCGAGATACATCAACAACACAATCATTTGTTGCACTAGTTAAGGTTTCAAAGCATATTACTCCTATTCTGCTCTATATGTTTTCTTCAACAAGAAGAAGAATACAAAATAAATTATTCATTTCTGTGTCAACGTAAATTTTACAGAAAACATCAAGGTTAGTTTAAAAGTAATTAATATGTTCATATCGCTAAACATTTATTTCTTAAGTCAAAAGCTTACATTTATTTTACCCTGTGTACTGCAAGAGGCACTTATTAAATAAGGCTTACTATATATTTCTCTTAGACAGGTAGCAATTATTTATGAGCATGTATACAGTGTGTAAATTAATTACGAAAATAAATCTGTATTTTTTACACCATAAGAGATAGAAATATTTTGTTTCTGGCATTAACTGTTAAAAAGAAAATCCGGGATTTTTGACATAGAAACATTTTTTATCTCCTTCACAGGGTGGGGAGGGGGTTACCGTTTTTCAAAAAGCAACCCCTGTTTAGTGACCCCTCATTTTGAAGGGTTTGCCAAAAGAAATAAAATGGTGCAAAACCAATGTAGATACCCCACCCCTAACAAGAATGGCAGCCATTTAAAATTTTGAAATTGGCATGGAGATTAAGTATGGACACCCAAATTTACCATCTTTATGGGATACATTGCGAAAACACTCTGGGTACCATGGTTCCATAAACAATTGGACGTCTGGTCATATTTCCATTTTTCCCTAGTCCCTAAAATAGGGTGTTTTTAGAGCAGTCCCAACATTTCAAATGCAAACCCCTTTTGAGTGACCCCCTTTTTTTATTTTTTGTGTTTTTACGCCGGTGTAATTTTTTATGTTTTGATCGGGAACTGTCCAAACCCAGGTCTTGTTACTATCTAACGGCGAACTTTTATTAGATAACATCATTAATTAACATTCTAATTACAAAGGAAGGTTTTTCAAAGTGTCAAACCCCTATTTTTCTGATGCAGGATGACGATCTTTCCTTTATCAAAAAATGGATAAAGGAAAGATAACCATTTTTTAATATTATTTATAAAAAATGGATTATGTGTTATAAATGAAATAAAATATGCCAAACAGTATATTTTAAGAGATTGATTCTTATTTGTACATTTTGTAAAGACCAAAATATTTTAAACTTATATTTTTTTCAGGAAAATGAGAAAGAGAGAGAGAGAGAGAGAGAGAGTCAGGAAAAAAGAGTCCCAGTGTCAAATGGAAAAGAAACAGCTTCTCCAAATCAGTTTGACCCGCTTACAAGGCACGTGTTATTAGGTAACAAAATTATATCACGTGCACTGGAACTGGAGCTGAGGTTTTTAGGAACTCCCATTAAAAGCTGACTCGTTTACCCATATATTTGGTCGTGTAATCCTTTCTTAAATTATAAATACTAATAAGTGCATGACAAAGATTTTTTTTTCTTCATGGAGCATGGGAGAGAGGAAATATAAACAAATCATAAGAGACCTTCAAAGTTAAGTTTAATTGAAGTTTAAGTAAAAATATCAAAATAAAATAAGGTTAAAATCAAACATGATTTAATGAACAAAAACATTTATGTTTATACTGAACAAAATCACCCTAATACGATGCCAAATTTGTGAGAAAAGTAACTTGGAACTAGAAAATGGTTCTACTTTTAATTTTTAATGTACATATATTAAGATAGATTTATAACCAGATAGCTTCAATGCTAAATAAAAAATTTTTCCAACATTAATTTGCTTTGTAGTTAAATTTTGGGTTACAAAAAAAACTATGCGTCACTTAATCGTCAACACATCAAACACACATCCCCCCCCCTTGTTTTATCTTTCCCCTTTGCCAAGCTTTGCCTCCTCATTAGATGTTTTCTCCAGTACGGCGTGTTCTAGAAGTTCTTGAAACCGTTCTCGGAAGCAAGCCCTACCAGACACATCCAGCTAGCGTCAACAGGGAAATATGAATAAAAGTCGACCGGGCAGACATACAGAATACAGGACAGATGAACAAACTCATTAGAGCGACAATAGCTTATACACTATTGACATTGAGAATTTGGAAAATGTTGAGGTTTTATTGTTTAGGTACACTTTATTGGTAGTAAAACCTTATAATAAATTTTATAAACTGAAATTGTAATCTGTAATTTATATAGTATATATAAACTTTAAATTAAACTGTTCTTAACTCATGTGCCCTTATCAATGGCCAAACTCCTTTATTAACATTTTTAACATTAGGTAGAATCATATTTAATGCTAAAAGATATTAGAGGTTAAAATTAAAATAAATTAAAAAAGTATGTCTAAGTGTTCATAAAAAACGGGAGACATTTTTTAACGACACAGCTAATATATATTAGTAGATGGAAGAATTGGCCAACATTTATTGTCAGTAAAATGGATATTATGTCATGGCTCAACAATGAGACATGGGTTTTACGCTTTATTTACAAAGTAGGGACTTGTAGACGCTGTTAGTCCCTAAATCCCATTTATTTAATTCTATTCACATTTCCTTCGATACAATATTCATACGGAAAGAAAAGGAAACGGAAAATCATAGTTAAATGAGCAGGATATACTATAAATGTATTTACAACCATTAATTGTTTATTTGGTCTTACACAAATTGTGTTTTTATTTGGTATTTTTTATTTAGTCTTTTTATCAACAGAAACAAATAAATAAGGTAGTTTAAAAAGCAAAAATAAATAAGGTGGTTTTAAACATATATAAATGGCTGCCATTTTTTATGTTACAAAATAGAAACTCGATACTCCGCACCAAAATATTTCCTATTAGTAGACATATACAAACCAACTTTGAAGTTAATATCTCTATTTGTTCCAAATTTATGGTTCCAAAGTTACCGCATGACATACCGACAGACGGATAACCGATCATTTTAGGACCCATGTTTACAAGAACTGTTTTCTTAGTTTTTATGTAATCAACCATATCCCGAAGTCCTGAAGGGTTTTTAGTAAATACCCAATATATTACCTGTAAAGTGGCAATAACTAAGACAAATTTGAAAACCAGCCCAATTTAAGACAGGAAGGTTGGGTAAATAGGGATAAACCCCTTCTTAGAAAATTTATAATTTTTAACCATAGCTCTATGTTGATTAAATAGCAGTGGTTCCATTAAGCTGCTTAAAATCTGTCCGTATTTTTAATGTATTTAGTCACCAGGATCAGATAATTTCCTAATTGAGGTAAATTTTCAGTTTGAGGTTGGTGCCCCTGTTGCGGATGGGCGGGTGACGTGTGAGGCTAGTGACGTGTGAGGCTAGTGGACGTGTTGGTTTTATTACCAAGGCTTAGGTGGACTGAGGGAGACAATAGGTTTTATCAGGAAAAGTCAGTTTTGCTATCACTCGAGCTGAGTTATCTGTACGGAGCCAAGATAACGTAAATAAAATTACGGAGAGTTTATTTAATGCCGCTCGTGCCAAGCCAACGTCTTCTTCCAAATTTGTACAGTGAAAAAATAAAACAAGTGCTGCTTACTTAGAGGAAGTGTTTTATAGTCCCTAAATATTTTTCGTAAGGTTAATTCACCTGAGGCTAAATCAAATTACTTGGCAGAGCAGAGGTAATTTTAAAGGCTTTGCAGGGATAACAAATTATTTTATCATTTGCAAATTATTGATAATATGAGCTGATCTAATGATGCAAAAAAATGTTGGGACGTCTTAAATTGTATTTTAAGACTTTATAATGATATTTATACGATAGGTTAAATTCCAGATAGTTTTAAAGACTCTATTATTTTCCCACTGCATGAAAAGGAGATATCAATCGGGTTGAAAATTATAGAGGCCTAAGCTTTATAGATTGTATTTGTAAAATTTTTATTATTTTGCTGAATAACAGGCTACAGAATTGGGTCAATCAACAAAACATATTGACAGTATTTTAAGCTGGATTTTAGAAGGGGTATTCTACAATTGATAATATTTTCAATTTGACAAGTATATTAAATTTACGGTTAGCTATGAAAGGAGAAAAGGTTTATTGTTTTTATGTAGATTTTTCAGTAAAAGCCTCATAGCAATAGCTTTGTAGGTTCATCGGCTTTTGACACAATAGATAGTAAATCTTTGATGTACAAATTGTCATGTTCAGGACTTTCTTCTAAAGTGTTAAAATTTATTATTAACTATTATGAAAACAGAAAGGCGGGTGTATGGTGTAAGGAGGGAGTTACAGGGTTCTTTGACACCAGGGTAGGCTTAAGGCAAGGCTGCCCCCTTTCTCCTTTGGCTTTTGCATTATTAGTTAACGACTTGCCTGACTGTTTGAGGAGTTGTAAGGAGGCTGTAATATTAGCAGGTTGAATATACGCTGCTATATTATGCAGACGACATAGTTCTTCTCTCGCCCCCTTCTGCTGGCCCGCAAATGTTGATTAAAAACGTGGTAGCACATTGTAGTTTGTGGAGCTTACAGATCAGTCTTAACAAATCGAAAATTGTAGTTTTTAGGAAAGGTGGCAGGCTTGGGCGACAGAATAAAT
The DNA here is from genome assembly GCA_035578135.1 of Flexamia atlantica. Taxonomy (NCBI): domain Eukaryota; kingdom Metazoa; phylum Arthropoda; class Insecta; order Hemiptera; family Cicadellidae; genus Flexamia; species Flexamia atlantica. Next base: position 24,915,344 of record JAQJVK010000009.1, on the reverse strand, counting down.
GGTGGTATAAAAACAAAAGAATTGAAGCAGTTAACAGTTACAAGTATTTAAGGGTTTATTTTACGTCTAATCCTTCATGGAGTTTACACTTGAAGGAAAAATCAAAAACAGCGAAATTGGCGATAATTAGTGTATGGAATAGATGAGTTGACTAGAAACAGGTCCCTTTGAATGCAACTGCTTTAATTAATGTAGCATTTAGGGCTCTTCTATGTTATGGGGTTGATGTGTGGGACTGTAGATAATATAATACCGTTTAATCCGTTATTAAGATGTTTATTAAAAGGCTTTTTAAAATACCAAAATAACACCACAAATTGTGTTTTATAATAGAGACAGGAATCGAGAAAATATTCATCCAAGCATTATTTATGATTATAATACTTATGTATACGTATGTACGCACGTATACGTATGTTGATTAATTACCGAGATAATGATAGTGGTATACACATTATATTATCCATATGTTATCATCATAAGAAGTAAGTAAAATGATGAATTCTTCAGAATTTTTTTAATATATCTGGGTTCCTGCTTCATCGATCATAGATCAGCCTACAATCCCCGATACATTAGTGTCGTTGGAGGAGAACCTACATACTTGTTCCCCATTATATTCTTAAGGAAACAAAATAAAATTTCAGATCTTCCTCATGTCTTCAAATAGTTTGTAAGGATTACAATACAGAAGTAACAATAAGCGACTTGTAAACTGTAATGGTTGAGGTAAAAACATTAGGGAAAGTTTTGCTATTAAAAGTTTACCTTCCTGTGAAAACAATTGTTAGATGAGTGTAAGCTGCTTTGTTGAAGTATTACTGACTGTTTTTATTTAACTGTGATAAAAATAATACGTAATAAAGTACGTGGCCTTTTTAATATAAGAGTGTATATCAACAAATTTAATAAAATTCTTTCCTTAAAAAGTTTTTTTTCAGCGCCCAATGTCAAGATCCGTAACACCCAAGACTTCACACTTATTTTGTAATCTTAACTTATTGTAGGCTTAGTAGTAGAATACTTCTTTTATGTGTCCTTCATCTGGATGTATTTTTCAACTATACAAACCCAAATTTAAATTACGAGTGTTTATATTTTACTTTCTTATTCATTATAAATAATAATAATAATATTAATAATTTAGTTGTAAATAGCCGATTATCAAATACTCTCTCCTACAGCAGGACCATGTTTGGGTCGTCCTGACGCGTTATGAAAACAGTCTCTCTTTGCTCGAGAGGCTTGATGGCCTTCACAGTACAAATGTTAAACATTAGTCTAGTTTATAGCGTAATAAATATCAAGTTCCGGGATATGGGAGCGTTTTGTTTTACGAATTCCGGCTACTTCAGTTGCGGCATATATTTGGTTTAATCACAATTACATTGTCAATTAGTTTTTGGGATTTTTAAATTTTAGCAGTAAGTAAAGAAAGCGTTTTAAGGTAATAAACTTCTTTCAAATATATTTTTATAGGATATTACAAATCTAAAATCTCAATCAGTGAAATCGTTACTGAATTAATTACAAACCACAATTTTATTTTAAAACGAATTCAATTAGGTTTTGTTCTTAATAAATCACTAAGGACACGATAATTTATGCTTGTATTCAATGGAAAATAAGCGGCCATTACAACTGTACTTCTAAGTCATGTGATAAACTATATCTGTTGTCATATACTGCAAAACTTGAAAAGTTTATGATGTGTTAATCCAGTTTTACAAGCGTTACAGTATACAGTTTTGTATATGATAAATTGTTAGAATTGATTACTTGGAAATATTTGCTTGATTAATAATATAATGATCATCTACTATGTCCAAAAAAGAATATATATTTTTGGAACTTGATAGAACATCTTTTTTTCAATCAAATAAATCTCAGTCCATATTCTGAAAAACCATTAATCAGCCAATGTGGATGTGTAAATTTACTCAAATAACAAATTTATTCAATCTAGAAGTATCACTGAATTGACATATTCCACATAAGCCTTGAAAAAGCCACAACACAATATAATTAATCACTAAAATAAAATGACTGTAAGCACGGAATTTTGACTGGAGCATGGAATGACATTTGAGAATAATGGCCTATTCATTCACACACTCCTGGATGTGGTCACTAGAGTCTGTTCAGTAATGTCACAAGAAATCCGAATGTCCTCTACTTCCGACGTAGGTCATTACTTCGTCTGCCTTGTTACACACACTCCTAGATGTGGTACCAGTGGTTGATTCTCTTGCCAAGTACCGTCACCAAGAATCTGATTGTCCTCTATTTCTCGATCCATGCAGGATGCATAACATGATTCAGCTTCATTAAGACCATTTCCACTGTTCGTTCGGTGATGACAGCAGCCATTTAGAAATAGCTTTCTAGCCTAGGCATACATCAGCAACCGGTTTCCTAGACATTCTCTCAATAGGGCAAGCAGGAACCTTTAACTATTAACTATTATTTCAACAACTATACTATCAACTCAACACTTACCTGGAATGACGCCGTAATCGACATCCGAAGAAAAGTCTTTACATCAATGCATTCCCTTGAGAAGTTACAATTTGTTTTTTTATTATTATATATGAAACTACATCTTGTAAAACCACTTATGCTACCCCACTTTACTTATTGGAACTCTTTGATCAATGATATGACTACGGCTATTTCTGACACGCTTCAACGGTCTCTGAACTATTGTCCTAGATATGTCTATGATCTGAGATGTGTAGAACATGTAACACAATACTACCTTATTGTTAATACTAAAAGTATTGTTCCAATACTGCAAATTTGTTAAAATTAAATGATCAGAGGTATATTAAAATACGCTTAATTGTTTTTACCATTAAAACTCGTTTCCCTGATAAATCATTTTGTAAATGTCTTTAAATTAGTTTCTCAAGGTAGTATGCCCGCTCAGCTTCTCTTTCACTGCGGATACCTCATCACAGAACAGCCACATATGACCGGCGTTTTGTCGTTGATGCTTGCCGTCTTTGAGCAAACTTACTGCTTACTGTTAAGCTTGCCAAACTCCATAAAATCCCTTGAAAGTCATTGTTGGTTTGTGGTGGCACTAAAAAGTGAGTATTTACATCGCATTCCCTTGGTCGGTATGTCGTGGGGGTTTTGTCTTGGCGAGATTGCTGATAAAGTGGATATTTTTGTGAAGGAGTAGAATTGCAGTTTTATTTTTTTAAATATAGTTTTAAGTTTTTTTATATATATAGATTAGTATAATACAATACGTAAACCTCCATTTGTAACAAATTGTGTGTAAGAAAGGGCCATGTGGCCCTTTCTTACTCTCAACTTTGAACTTTGAACTTTGCCTGGGTAAATAAATGATTTTTTCATTCAGTTTCATATCAGTATTATTAGGGTATTTGTGTCTCGTCTTGTCAGCCTTTTTACTGCCAAGTCCTCTTCACTGCTGTCAGGGGTGATACCAACATTTATCGATTTATAATTGTGAACAAAAATGTACGGTACTTCAAAAAATGCAACAATATTAATATACACTATACTCAATGTATAAATGAAAAAATAACAGAAGGAAATATTTTTTTACATTCCTTGATATTGAATGAGTTTTTTAATAACCGTAGTAACATCCGGATCTCGAATAAACAGGTGTTTTACAAAAAACACTCAAAATGTTGTCTTTAGCTAATTTATTAAAAAGGATTAAAAAATATTATTCAAGTTTGAAATCCCTTTGCTGACTTTTGGTGCCTTGTTTATCATTTTATCCATTCACTTATTGTACTGCGATAAAGATATTCAGCAAATTTATTCAAAAACTTAAAAGTGAAACAATTAAAATACTTAGAAACATCAAATTATTTGAACTTTTAACGTTTAGAAGGGGTTGCCTACAAAAACGACATAATTTCCACGACAAAAACGAAGATATATTTCCACAGATAATCATACCATCAAATTTAATAGCAAACACTTAATATATTTTACATTTCCCAGTTTTTCACAATCATAAAGTAAACAAATAAAATATTCATTCATATGTAATCGGTAAATTCATTCATACGTTTCATTCATTACGTATTGTTCGTATCAAATACGTAATATTCATTTATACGTATATTCATACGTAATTGGAGGGGAAAATTTAAAATTGATGAGCCAAAACGGAGATTTTTACGTTGAAGGCTGATCATGGTGTGGATGGGCCGTTTCCAGACAATTGTGTAAACCAACAACAGAGAGAGACGTTGAAGGCTAATGAAGGAGTATATGGGTCGTTTCCAAACACTGAACCATTAACAGAGAGTTACACTGAAGACTAATCAAGGAGCAGATGGGTCGTTTCGAGGCAGTTTGTTGAACCAACAAAAAAAGGTACATTGTGGCTAACTAAATTGTAGATAAGACGTTACCAGGTAGTTGTTTGAACCAACAACAGAGGGTTACATTGAACGCAATGAAGGTGCAGATTGGTTACAACTAGCTAGGTTAGTATTGAAAAATGCAAACAAGGAGCTAATTTTTAAGGTATTACTAGTTTATTTGTATAAATAATGTTTCTGTTGTCTTCAGCACTGATTTAAAAATTCATTATATATACATTGTTACCAACAACAGAGAGTTATATTGAAGGCTAATCAAGGTACTTTTGGGTCGCCTCGAGACAGTTGCTGAAACCAACAACAGAGATTTGCGTTTAAGGCTAATAAGGGTATAAATGGGTCATTTCCAAACATCTGATGTTTAAAACGATATTAGAGAGTTATACTAAGTGGTAATCAAGGTGCAGATGGGTCGTTACCAGACGGATGTTTCAACAGACGATTATGTTAAGACTAGTTATGTAACATGTGTGTCGATGCCAAGCTGCTGTTTAAATGGCACTTCAGTAGGACCTGTGCTTCCAATCACTAATACCACTACACAGTATTCCAATGTTATCTATGTATAGCTGGTTGATCGCTCGAGATATTTTGGTAGTTATAGGTTGAAATAAATTGTACTGCAGCAAAATAAAACGCACTTTTTAATTCTATTGTGAATATAAGTGGAAAGACTAACTACTCGCTTCGTAATATTGAATAATATGTTTTAGCTACAAAGACAATTTTTAGCAAATTTCCTCTATAGGGAAGAAGCTATTTCACCGTAGGTCTAATGGTAAGACCTAAGCTCGGGACCACTGTAAATTTTCGTTTTGGGTCCCGCAGAAGCAAAAAACACTATTCGTTCGAATTTATATATATATATGTCTGTTAACACGATAGCGGCCGCAAAAATGGTCCGATCTTTATGAAATTTGGTACGGACATGTAAAGTGGTAATCAATTGCACGAGTTCGTGAACCAGCCCGATCGGACCACCGGAAGGGGGGGGGGGGGTAAAGGGGAATAAACCCCCCAAAAATGGGCTTTTTGAGTTTTTACATAGAAAAATAAAATTTATCCAATTTTTGTGGGCACCATTGAATTCAGCTCAAAAAAACAAACAATTCAGTACTTTGAATCACTGCACTATGTCCATTGGTTACCGAGATATTGAAAGTGGTAAACACAGTACGTTTTCTCAATGTTAACCTTATGGGAAATAAGTAAAATTCTATATCTCGCTTATTTCTCAACATATCCTGTTGAAACTTGGTAAATAGCTTCTTCTAGTTCAGATCTACTAAATATTGAATTAAAACCACCCAGTTTTAATGTACCTGTTGCAGCAAACCTGCATACTCATTCCCTATGTTATTCTTATGGAGCTTACCAAAACATGTCAAATCTTGCTATGTTTGATTGAAATATGTTGTTTTGCATTTGAATTTCGCTGAGTATGCAGGTCTGCTGCAACGGGGGTATTTATTATTTAAACTATTTCCGGTTTTGTTGTATTTAGATATAACGTTTAATTCACCATTTCTATCAATACGATAACCGGGATTAAATTATTTAAATTCCAATATTCTTTGAGTTTTGTAACTTGTTTATGATTGTAATTAGCATTTCGTACAACATAAAAAGTCAGCGTGACGCTGAAATAAATGAAGGAAAGGAAAGCGCCTCATTTACGCCACCACCCTGGGCGGCCATAATATTACGTAGAGTACAGTTAAAAAACTCTAATGAGTTGTTTAATGTGTTTATTTTCCTCAAAGATAAATAACTACCAAGCTACAAAACTAATGCCTGTACACAACTAAAAATATTCTCTTAAACACAATATCGTTTCAGTAATAATATTCGCGTAAACCTACTTTGGTTGAATACCTTTCATAATAGCACTTATTACTTTGTCTAATGCATTATTCTTATCTTAATTTGTTTCAAAACAGATTTGATCAATATGTGGTTGAAAAAAATACTGAATTGATAGCCAATTACATTGTAATTTGTCGTAATGATTTTAATTTTAATTTATTAAAAAATACCATTATTGGAGTAGTCGATTAGGTAAGAGAACTTATATTCTGCAATGGATTGTAATATTGTGCATACCTCTTTTTAATTTAATTAATGGTACTTCATTAACAAGAAAATATTTCCCATGTATACAATGCAATGTACCTCTATTCCGTTATTCTCATCCCAATGACGATGTATGTATTGATGGCTAATTCTATTATAATTGTTCGTTACATATTTCGACTGTCTCAAACCAAAAAAAACATCATTATTATCATTATTAAGAGTTCGATTTTGTAAGAGAGATTATATTCTGAAAAAAAGCTTATAATACTTATAATTTGTTTATTTATTTGCAATATTAAGTTCATAAGTAATAAAATATGTAACATTTATAAATATTATGCACCTCAATTCCGTAACACTCACCCTATTAACGACTTAAAGAATCTGCTAAATTCCATAGCTACGCGAATCTCGTAACGTTTTGTATTTGACACTTTTAATATTAATGCGGTATCATAATCCTAAAGCGTATTGCAAAACTAAAAAAAACTACGATATTTTTTTCAACGTTTGAATTTTTTTGTGATTGTATAATTTGGTTAAATGTGGTGAAGGAATAATTACATATACATAAACTATTATCGAACTCACAAAACAATCGGAAAAAATTTAACAGATCTATTAAGTTTAAAGAAGTTATACTATTTAATTTTTGTAATGATATTACTACGGTTAATGTGTGAATGATTTCATACTATTCATCAACATACACTATAAAATTGATTATATAAACAAGGTTTTGATGGAATGATATGTTTTTTCTGCAACGTGTTTGGTGAGTTATAAAACTCACAGCAGATTATTGGTTTAGGCGGGATCATGCCATAAACCTTCCTTACGCCTTGAAAGCAAAGTAATACAATATTTTATTCGTCTTGTACCATCACTGCATGGATGTGCTAAATTAAACCTCAATTCTGCTGTAATCATTCTGCATGCACTTAATTAAACTTCAATTCTGCTGTAATCATTCTGCATGCACTTTAAATTTTCAAGCAAACACCGTACAGTCAATTTACGATACTTTATTAAGGTAAGATGTTACATTATATAGTAAAATATAAGTTCATAAAATTAATAAATAAACAACTAACGAACTAACTATTAAAAATAATTTTATTGTTAAATATTTAACTTTATCAGTGACCAATTCTATTAGGGATGTATTAAGTTTAGAAGTGAGTTTAAGAAGTTAGATTTGTATCTAAGAACAGCATGGATTATTTGATTGAAAATTTAATAATGGCAGCTATCAACCAGTAAAAATATTTAGTCCCACATTTTACCGAAATGATTCATTATTTCCGTCCAGTTTAAATCGGACTGTAAAGGTTTATTTTAATTTTTCATAACAGGTGTAATACGATACAAAAAAATAAATTAAAAGAGATAGGAAATAAATCATTTGGTATTTCAAGAAGAATATTATCAAGGTTTTTAAAATGAATTAAAACTCAAAACTGCTGTGCTTTGGTCCGTTATTTTACCATCAATCCCACACATTATTATATTTTACATAAGAAAGATTACATTTTACATGATACTTCATAAGATTCTGATATTGTCAATTTCGCATATTTTATTTCCTCGTTTTATCCTAAAAATTAAAATATAATAATAATAACGCATTCAATTATTTTACGATCAGTCAAATAATTGCGAATAATACGACACTTTAGTGTATTGTGGATGATACAATCAGGTAGCTAAGAAAATAAATGTTCGTTTCATGTAATTAACATCTTACAAATATGATTAAAGTAATCCCTATCAAAAATAACAATTAGGAACTTACAAAAATATCGACAGAGTATGTTTTAGATAGCCATTAGAGCTAAAAAAGACAAAAATCGCAAAACCATATCAGTTGAAGTTTTGACAGCAATAACTCTCTGGTTGCCTTGAGAAGAAGAAGACAACCTTTTATTCTTGGAAACTGCAATACTAAAATATCCTCCGGGCCGTTTTCTCCCTGACGATTGTACCAGTTTCTTATTTTCTATAGAAAGTGGATAATCTACTTTACCGCATGAGTAATATGTCATCCAGCAGTTATCAAAACAGATTTTTAAGTGTAATAACTTTAACTTAGTTATAGAATGTTGCTCAGTATAGTTTAAATTAATCAAGGGTAGCTTTCTTCACTGAATTCTACATAACTAATTAGATTACGCTTGGATAATGGTAACTCTTTAACGATATTATTTTACGTCGGTAACTTATTGTACTCAATTGTCATAGATTGTTTCAGTATAAATATAAACATATACAGTATATTTCAGGGAAAGGATGTTATTATGTATCTGGTTTAGATTTTGTTTCTCAAGGAATTTGATGTATTTTTTACAAAGGTATGCCTATTATATTGTTCGGATTAAGACTTAATAAATAACAAGCCGTTGTTTGTTTATTCAGCATCAGTATGTATGCATACTATCCCTTAATCTATCCTTCACAGGATGTTATTTTGCCCTATATAAAGTTGGGAAACAAACTTTGAAGCTAGTTTAACAAACATAACTAAATATTTTATTGCTGGTTTGACCTGTTTGCGATTAATAAGCACACGAATTGCGCGTTGTGATGATTTACGATCACATTTATTTGATTGTACTTACTTCTTATTTATTGATTGTACAATTGCTACAGTACCAACTAAATTATCGCCGATGAATCTGGTGACGGTAAAGAACTTGTAAGCTGTATACCCTAAACTAATTAACAAAAATTTTAATTCTGTGTATACTTAACAGGAACTACAAACGTCCAGTCATACTCAGAATAGTTATAAAATAACTGCGATATTATTAAAAGTAGAAGGCGTTAATAAGTGCTAAAATGAGTATAATGTATTAAAAACAGATGACAGTAGACGCAACGAGTAACAAAAGCATATTATAACTTGCATAGTTTCTATGCATCACTTTTATGGCTACATCTTAAAGTATTTGAAAAATACTGGTAAAATTCTTTTGTGTATTTAAATCGCATATCAAACCTTATGCCATCCTTATGAAAATATTCAATAAAAAAGATTTATTTTTTTATTTTTTTATTTAGTACATATAGAATTAAATGCATTAAAAATAAATAACTCAATCTGTTTTACTGAATATATATCAATATTTAACATTGAATACTTACTAAGTCATTTATTAGCTATTAAAAACATAGATTAATCGTTGATAAGACGCTAAATGTATTTTCCCGTTATCATCCTTCGTTGAATTACATTTTAAATTAAAACGATTTATGAATCTTATATGGGGTTTTTAAATTAGCTATTTAACTGGCATAGAAAGAATGTTACAGTCATGTGCTAATTGCTCCCATAGTAAAATAATACATTAAAGAGTATAAAAATTAATCCTCATGTTTCGATAATATTTTACTGGATGCGTAAAAATGCGACAATTTTACTTCTTGCAACTATTTTTAGAAATGTTTCGGTATCTGTTTATTCAATTAAATATTTACCTCTATATTAAAATATGACCCAGTTAAAACTACTCATAGTCTATTTTTTTATTAAACTCTGAAATCGCATTGTTTTAATCTACATAAAGCAAATTATTTCCGTTTTAAAAGGATTAAAAAAAGACTAAGAGTAATGCAGTAATTTCACCTAACGTTACCATAAAATACGTATTGGCTTATTATTCCGTCCTGTCAGTTAACTTTGGCTTTCTCTCCGTAGAAACCTAAAATACTAGAAAGCCTATTTGTAGTGTAGGCTAATGAAGGTGCTGATGGCTCGTTTCCAGACAGATGTTTAGGGGCACTTCAGCACGCCAGGTCTGCCAATTACCCTCATCATTACGCAGTTCTGTCACCATTATGATCTGATCTAAAAGAGTTTATACTCTTATCATAGGAAGTGACAGTTATCTGTAGTTATCTGTTATATGTAGATAACATGGAATATTTAATGAAATAACGTTCTACAGTTTGGAAAATTACTACTTTTCAGTATAAACTAGTCAACTTGAATTGTAACACGGGAATTAATTTTGGGTGTGACGATATAACCTGTTTCTAATTGACCAATCGCAGAAGACATGGGTAGAATTTTTTTTAATTATGTGATAAGCATGTAAATGGTTCATTTATTTGAAGAAGCCGGATAGAACAATGGATTGGAATGTAAAGTAAACGTAAGCAAAAGGGATGATTTCAGCAACAAACGTTTACCTGAGCCAACATCCCTCGGTTGATTGTACGAACAGTTTTAGTGTTTTGCAAGGCTTTGAAAACTCATCTGAAACAGATAATGTAGAATCGGTAACAACAATTCCAGTAACTGGGACTTTTACAGTATTAGCAACGTTAAAGTGAGGGCGTTGTAAGCGAAAATATAAAAGATAACAATAATAAAACGAATTTTTAAAAGAGGAATTGGGCATCATGTTAAAGCCAGTGCTTCACCAAAGAGATTGGTCTAGCATAGGGGAATTTCTCCGGTGAGTGGATTGATAACTCGCATTGGGGATCTCGCGTGCGATTCTGCTGCAAATGAGGCGGTTGTTGATGTTGAATCAGGACTCGAAATCAAAATACGTTTAAGATAAATTCACGAATTATATTTCAAGTCAACCCAAAGTTATTTATTTTAATTTAGGGACAACAACATGACGTAAAGCCACACTGAAGGGCCCGAATATAATCATAGTATAGGCAATAGAAAAACTTGTCATTAAATGGCGGATCTATTGAGTAGTACCAAGCAACTATTTCCTCAATCCATGAGCAGTATCGATGTCACATAGATATTACCCACTCATCGCTTGAGTATTTTAATGAACAGATTCACCCGAGGTTTAACAATTTCAATTGGCTTTGGTTGTTGGTAACGCAACGGCTCTATAATACCATGTTTGACAGGTTGGATGCCATCTAAATACGTCAGGTCCTCGCAAAAGATATTTTGTTTATAATTTATCCAAACTAGTCTAAGTTAGAGAAACCTAGGAGCGGTAACATAATATTCTATTTCGTCTTGATTGTATGCAATTAAGTACTGAAGTAAAGGGAAAAGCTTCTCTGTACGATAAACAGACGCAGCTTCACTCAGGCGATAAACAAAACAGACCAAACATCACAACAGTTTCAGGATAGGATATAGACATCAGAGGTGTTTATATATCAGAAATAAACATTGAAGTAAATTTCTTTTATGTGGATGACTGTGATGACCAATGTGGGATAACCAGAGTGGTGACTCAACTAAAGAATCCCATTCGTTTCTGTGGGTACACACTCTAAATGTAAAGACAGAGAACAAGGTAAAGTTAATGCAGCCTAAAGACATAGCCCTAGACAATCTTAATTTATAGTTATGCTAAAAAAATTCACGTTATCTTAAAAGCGACTTAGTGAACAAAAATCATTGGCTTCAACTAAAACCCAGAAAGATGCACTTTGCAGAAAGGTGTCACTTTGCTTTGTGATGCACTTTGCTTGATCAAAGCTTAGTGAAAACATAAAAAACAATATATTAGTCACAGTCTATCGGATAAACTTTCCTAGATCTGAAAAATTCGAAATTGTAGTTTTGATTATTGACTTAGTAACAACCTTTTCCTCCTGAAAAATTGAATAGTTATACAGAGTGTTGATAAAAAACCCTTCAGGACTTCGGTATATTGTTACTTACATCAAAACTAAGAAAAAAGTTCCTATAAACATAGGTCCTAAAATGCTCGGTTATCCATATGTCGGTCTGTATGTGTTTGTTACATGATTTTTCATAACTTTGGAACTACCAAAGATATTTACCTAAAGCTTGGTACGTATATGCTGACTTATACGACCTATTTTCGTACGGAGTATCAAGTTTCTACTTTGTACCATTTCAAAATGGCAGCCATTTATATACTTTAAACCTTGAATCTTAAAAACCGTAAATGTTACACAAATTTTACAAGAGAGAAAAAAGTTATGCAAATTTGTTTCCTAAAAAATCACATAAAGATTTTTAAGATCGAACTTCAAATATCGGAATATTGCAATCTTTCCAACAGAATACATGCTTCTTTTATGGCAGTTATAGAAAATTTGCTTGAATTCTGATAGCAAAATAGCAATAACTCCGTTAATTGTAGTTCGATCTTAATAATCTTTATATGGTTTTGTAGAAAATTAAATTTCACAACTTTTTTGTCTCAAAAATATTTTGGTAAAATTTACAGTTTTTAAGATATAAAGTTTTAAAATATAAAAATGGCTGCCATTTTGAAATGGTAAAAAGTAGAAACTTGATACTCTGCAACAAAATAGGGCCTATTAGTTAGCATATAGGTACTAAGTTTGAAGTTGATATCTTTAGGAGTTCCAAAGTTATGTAAAATCATGTTTAAAACACATACGGACGGATAACCGAGCATTTTAGGACCCATGTTTACAAGAAAGTTTTTCTTAGTTTTGATATCAGAAACCATATCCTGAAGTCCTGAAGGTTTTTTTTATCAACACCCTGTATATTAGTTATTTTACTGTAGTTAGCAAACAAAGTATTATTTGTTTACTCATGACAGTGAGTGAAAACAACTAAATGTATCAAGGGAGGGGGAAAATTGAAAAGAACCGCCATTAGAATATTTAAGATTTTGAGTACCTGTAGGTCATTAATTCTACATGAATCCAAATTAAAATTGATTAAGCTAGTGGTTTTTTTTCCACCTCGATGTGTTACCTTTCAGTTTACGGGTACTGTTCAGCTAAGGTGCTCAAAACAGTAAGGCCTGCAGGCATGTATACAATATAAAAAGTTTTAATTAATTGTAGGATTACCTATTAATTATAGGATTGTAGGATTACCTTTTTTGCCTCAGGTGTCACAATATCCAGTTTAATGCAGGACTCGTTTCACACTATTACAGTGCTCGTCAGCTGCCCTAAAACCATTTATATTCCCACTCATAAGTAATAGTCATATCATACTGCATTCAAAGCACAATAAAATAAATACTGATAGCTTATTTAGAGTAGGCCTACAACTACAGTATTTAGACCTGGGTATATAACCTATAAAGATTGCATGAAAATAAATAAATAAATAAATAAAATAGGTCTAAAACTATCAAGAAGATAAAATCTGATTGTACCGGGTTTAATAAGCCTTTTTGTATTTTAATGTGTAAAGCTGTGCATGTGTTTCAGTGTTTTACATTTCGAGTATTTAATTTATTGTGCTTTAAATGCAGTTTGACGTAACTATCGCTTATGGGTGAAAATATAAATAGCTTTAGGGCAGCTGATGATGCACTGAAATGGTGTGAAACGCGTCCTGCATTAAACTTGATATTGGGACATCTAAGGCTAATAGATATTGGGTAGTATCTATGGTTATACTTCAATAATACAATTATAACAGCTGGCAAGGCTAAAAATGTTTTAATCGTAGTAACTGTCACACAATCACACACTCTAGCGGTCGCAATTTTCTGGGTCCGTTGGGGTAGCAATGTATAACGTTTTTTAACGGATGGTGTTTCTGGCATCTGGGGGCCCCAAAACAAAAGTTTATCAATGTCCCGTTCCTCACAGGCACGTGAGGTGATGCCAATGCAAATTTAAAAAAAAACAAAGATCAACTATGAGTGGGAGTATGAGGGAGTTGGATATGCCGAATTTTAGGCTGAGGTTGGATATACCGAGGAAAAAGTCAGAAAGATGATTCTTAAATTCGGCCAACCCAGTAAAAAACATTATGCACTAAAATAAGGGCACTATTGGTAGGAAATTTAAACTCGCCCTTTGAGATGGTCAGAAAACTTTTTATTTTATTATTTCCAGTTTCAGACATGAGTAAAATTTTTTAAAAGCCTTAAAGGTGACAGTCGCTCGAGAATAAATAAATATCCTATTTGTCTATATAAACAACAAGCAGTTTCTTAGTTTTCCATCTAAAAAATAAAACTTAATGGAGGACCTGCAGTTATTTGCATAATTATTCAAGATTCTTTGCTCCACATTTCAAAAACTCATAATAAGACCATCCGAAATAATGTAAGAAGAAATCTGAAGGATGGTGATACAATTATATCGCTTACTCTGTATTATTTTCAATCACTTACAATAAATGAACTATTTTTTTAGATCGGTTATATTTGTAAAGGTTTTTTAAGTATAACATTGAGCATGAAGAACAGCTTACAATAAATTAATAGCATTTTCAAAGACAACTTTAATAAAACACTTCATTAGAAACAACTAATAGAATCAACTGGTTTTTAACTCTTTGTACTTGTGCTACTGTGCTATTTGATGAACAATGCTAAATTTTAAATCGTATATTCTAGACATTAATGCAAAACTTTCACATTAACGACAGCTATTCACAAAACTTCTTCAAAACAGATCTATGCTAATGAAATTTTTTTGCGACTAGAAAACATGTGTTTCTTACAATTGTTAGTTCAAATATCATCATAGCTGCAAGTATCTTTATAATATTTTCTAAAAACACTTATTTGAAAACTCTTTAAACCCCCATCCTTCTGAAAAATGATGACATACAGAATCTTTATGAAGCTAAACATATAACTGATCTCTAATGTGTATTTTTTCTTGTTCTGGTAAATAAGTTATTTTTAACCTGAAAATATTTTCATATATAGATTTCATTTGATTATTTAGAGGTTTATTCGTTTGGAAAACGAAATCAACAAATTTTAATGTTTAAATTATGTGGTTTTTGCCATAGTCATTCGGAAGAGGTTCCAAAAAAAATACCAGGCCCAACCAGGACTTATCAGGCCAATTATTTCAAATTACCTCCCTTTTTGATGACTCTATAATAGATACATTTACGACATCTGCGGCCCCTTTTAAGGTACTCCTATTATTCCTGCGTGTCTTTATCAGTAACAAAGCACTTTTCTCAACCACGTAACACTCATCCTTGACTCGTATTCTCCTTAATTTAAATATCACCAGGTGATCGAATCCTCAAGATATTGTTTCAATAGATTTAATTTGATGGGACCAGGGGTATGTTTTGTAATTCGTATTCATTAATCATCCATAGTCATTTACTTATGGACATGTTATGTAATGTTAAATAAACGAAATTTTACGGTAACTGGACTCATATTATGTAATGACAATCGATCCCAAACAATAACCCCAATCTGATCTCAACCACCTTGAGAAGTTCACCATGAATTCCCTAGACACATTCAGCAAGCCAAAGTTGGTCAGAAAAATAGCTAACATCAGTGGTAGGGGAGATGAAAAAGGTACAAACGCATCTCTCATCTAATGCTTCATTTTTCCAAAAGGAATCTATGATTTTCATTTTCAAAAGTGTTTTTTGCATATAAGAATTTTTTATAATTAAGGACCAATTGTTTGATGAAATCGACCATCTTGACTTGAATAAGCGACACAACGATTTTTCCATGATTTTGAACATCATTGTAACCCGAAACAAAAATTAAACTATTCCTTTTAAGTCTGTTAAGTCAGAAATATCTGCTATCCAGTTGATCGTACTGTAAAATTACATATAAGACACTCTAGTGGTTATTTTTAACTATTTTTAGCTCATATGGTTTTAATTTACCTATTCCATCTCCAGCCAGTTGGTGCTCGGAGAAATTGGACGCGTTCTGCTCTTTTCCCGGTAAAATGTTAGCAATTATATAGTCGGGTTGATAAATATGTATAAGAAAGTGTATGTATAAGAAAGTGTATCGACGCAATATTCATAAGTAAAAATAAAGATTGTATAAAATATACCGGGTGTCTCACCTAAAGTGAACCAATGGCTAACTTTTTTTACTATAAATCTGACAAAGTACTTCTTATGGGGGACTTCCCCTTATTTTTAAAGCTGCTTTTTGGAGTCACTTCAAAATTTAAAAATATGGCCGCCATTTTCCAATATGGTGGACAACTTTAATTTTTCTTTTGGAACACCTTGTATTTTATGGCGTTTTTGAATTTTACGATTTATTTTAGGAACTTTTTATTCTTTCTTATTTTTTCGTAAACTCAGTTGTTCAGGAGTTAAGAGCAGTTAAAGTTTGTTTTTTGCCCATTTAAAATGCTTTGTGTCCATTTAACTATGCCATCCTATGTACTTCTTATGGCGTAAAATCATATCCAAAATAACAAATTTCCACCAGAGAATCTACACCAACAATTATTTTGTGATTAAATCTCAACTAAACTCACATTTTTAGGCATTTTTACTCTTTGGTATCTTTTATTTCAACCCAACCGCTTTCGATATACAGACTACCAACAATATCCCAATGCATTTTAAAGGGGGAAAAATCAAACTTTAACTGCTCATACCTCGTTAACCATCAGAATTAGGAAAGAAATGGAAAGAATAAAAAGTTCCTAAAATTAAGCGTAGAGTTCAAAAATGTCAAAAAATATAGGGTGTTCCATAAGAAAAATCAAAGTTGTCCACCATATTGGAAAATGGCGGCCATATTTTTAAATTTCGAAGTTACTCATAAAATCAACGTTAAAAGTAAAGGGAAGTCCTCCATAAGAAGTTCTTTGTCAGATATATAATAAAAAAGTTAGCTGTTGGTTCACTTTAGGTGAGACATGATTTTTTTTAAATTTGTGTTTACTAGAAATAGTTGTATTGGGTGTATATATATAATTGGTTCAGCAAAAGTCTGGAAAATATGAACTTACTTTTAAGTTATTTCGCTCAATGTATTTATTCACATGATCAAGGGACGTCCTAAGCTGGGAGCAGTGGGAGTCTTGAAATTCTTAAATGTAAACATACCTCGAGTTGCATTTCATCTTTAAGGTCTTAATTAGTAGATCATAACAGCGCAAACCGCGTCTCAAAAAGTTAATTCATTCAGAAGTTACACCTCTTGAAATATTTTTATGTTGACCATTAAACTCTAAGCTCAAAGTAAGTATTATCAGTCTATTTACTAATAAAGCACTCGAAACGGAGGTTTTTTTCTGAATTGCTGTAGTCATTGAAACTGGAAACAGTTTTAAAGCTTTTGGAACAAAAATCTGACTGAGACGGACACTAGGAGGGGTTGATAAGGCAGCCAATGATTACTTCACCACCCCCCATGGCATCGATGGGTTTCTTAACAAAACTTTTGATTGCAAGAAGTTGGTTTTGCCTTTTTGATTGTTAAAAAAATATTGTGTGCTAATAAATAACCTAATAATTCAATATAAACCTCTCTAATTTCTTTACTACTGGAGGGAGCGTTTGATTTACAAGAGCACTAGGGGGGACAATATCTAGGGTTGTGGGATTTTTTTTTCCAGCGCCTTGATGAGGGTTACTTTCCTAATTCTGTAAAGACTCCTGACTTCAGTGAGCAATTGGCAAGAAGTAAAAGAGGAGGTTGGACTGATTGTTTACAACGATCCCTGGGCATTGTAATGCCATCTCAGCCACTCCATTTTTGTGTGAGAACTAACTACTAATAGGATATTTCGGTTGTTTATTTCTTTCAGAATGGAAAATAGAGAAATCGGCAATATTATGCTCTGAGGATGTATCTCGACCTTGACATAACTGATGCTTTGATTGATCTGTTAAGAAAAAAATATTGAGGATAACTTAGACTTTTATTAGATGAAATTGTTCTTCTTTATCATTCTTTAATGGAACATTGCCGTCAGTAGACGATTCACTTTTAGGACTTGAAATTTCTGAGTAATAAAACTTGATTTCTATGAAAATTTGATGAATTATTATAATATACTGTCGTTCTTCACAAAAGTCCTGCTAATTATAATTTGCTAACCTAAAACTAAGATTCCTTATATTTGATTCACTGAAAAACCCAGCACTAAATGGATTAAAACTACGATAGTACAAGATACAACTACAATTTACTGGAATGTCAAGAACAGGAGCAAACTTGTTTGACATTATTGGGTCGTTAACTATCTATATTTTGGTTATTTATTAAAAATATATCTTAAATGCTCTATGAGGGTTTAGTTATAATAGTTGGGCTTCTGATTTTCCAAACTAAATAAAACTCCTTATGATGTGACACAAGGTATCGTTTTCTATTGCATAAACAATTGGATCTAAATTAAAACGACAACCAATTATTATATTCAGCTGCGGGACTATTAAATTACCTCATTGACATATTTTATTAATTGAATTAAAATGTGAACTAATTCCTATATTTTTAGGTCTGTTGATTGAAGCTACTAAAATCTAAAATTTGAATAATTATTCTACTGAAATCTTATGACTTTAAATTTGTTTTAGAACCACAGTAAATTTAAAAGGTTAATTACAACCTCTCCATTAAGAAAGGTTCATTTACCAAAAAAAATGTACTCAAAGTTCTCTTATAAAATTAATAAGAATACTTTTACTTTATTCTATATACGAGAATTTAAAATCTAGAACATACATTTGTGTGCCTGATATGAACTCAATAAATCATAACAAATGTTTCGTGGTTCTCAAATAATCAATTTATGGTTGGAATTACTTTTTCTTTTGTAGTTTTCACCCAGCATAATGTGTTTAACAAAATAACAGTTTTGCAATTACATTTTGTGGAATACAATATGGTTCCAAACACGGTTGAAGAGTTTCTTGTAGTATGTTATGCGTCTAGTTTAATATAACATTTTACATCACAATTTATTAATAATAATAGTTGCTGTTAAATCTTATTTTATTGTTATTATTATTTTGTTATTAATTTGAGTTGTTTTATTTTTTTTATTATTATTTCTCAAAAATACTTGATCGTTTTGGTGTGATTTTTTTTCCTACGGCTACTCATGATTATGAAATATTTGTTGCCAATTACCTTATTGTTATTATATATGCATATCTGCCTAGGAGGCCTACCCAGCCAAAATTTGCCAATAAAAGTGATTTAAGATAAGGAAAGTCAGTGTTGGAAATATAACCATTAAAAAATATTTCTAATGTACGTATTTTTTCTTCTTTATTATGTATATGACCCTTGGTCCCCAACGATAAGTTTTACATAGCTTTGAGGGCCAAATCTTTTTATGATTTTATATGATAATTAGATGAAATTAAATATAATTAGCCGAAAATATCTTTTGAGGAAATAAAAGAAAGATGGAGCACTTCATAAAAGCCGAATCGGGTTTAGCCTAAACAACTCATTAGTAAACACACCCATTTAAATTCTACCAACAACAAAACTGCTGTTCATTTTTCTTAAAAATGTTTATAATAAATGAAAATAATAAATTTATGTTTATTTACATTAATTTATTTTTATTATATTTAAGCTTTACATAGTTATTTTACTCACTTGTATAATCGTGTGAAACGTGGCATAATGGGCTATGGTATCAAGCTGGAGTCTGTCCAGAAACTGATGTCCAAATAACACTTTAACTGAAAACGCTGCCAACCGGTAACATGTGCGAACACCAGCAATTTTTTTTCTCGCCAAGCATTTCCTCTATGTAATGAAACATAATAAATATGTAATAGATGTGAAAACATTGTATACACAATAAATATCAAACCCGCTTGTTACAAACTCTAACAAAATAATAAATACCAAATGTTAAATTATGGATGTACTGAAATTTATCAAAATAAATCTTCCCTTAACAATCGTTAGTATTATAAATTCTCATAAGACTTCTACGATTGAACATCTCAGTTCTTTGAGGGGTTTTCTCAAGTAATAAAGACCTTCAAATCAGTTATAATATGTCAAGTCAGATTATTTCAGACGTTTTTAATTTTAATGGAGCAACATAGGCCATTTAATTGATTTGAGAAATTTTTATAACCTTACGAAGGAGTGTTGAATATAATTTAACAAACATTGATCTGTTTTAGATGATCAAAGAGGGTTTATTACACATATTCTCTTGTTTTAGCATTCGCGCACGTTGTTACCTATTGTATCTGTTATCAAAATAATATGGTGAATGTTATGTAATCTATTTTGAACGAACTAATTGATCAATATCAATTACTTACGTGTTGTCTGAAGGCCTTTTATTTTTCTTTGTGGTTGTTGAGGTCTCAGCCAGCTTCGTGGGCCTAAAAAACCCTTTGAAAACCCTCAAAGTAAGGTTTGGGCCCATTTAAATAACAAAGGACAGGAAATAAAAAATCATGTTACAGTAATATATGAAACAGACGGCTAAGTAAATGACTAAATATTGGCTTTGAAACAAAAAACAAACACGACATATTTGGCAAGTTAGTGTAATTTTACTTAAATATTTTGAGCGAAACATTTTGAATGATTAGACAGTGTTCTTAAACATTATATTTTGTGTATAATTTTATTTTGCATAAGTCTTAACGAGCAGACTGTATTTCTTCTTCTCACAAGATGCTTTGAGCACTTCAGATATATGATTTTTTAAATTGTACATTGTAAATTTTAGTTCGGCGTTGTAAATTAATAATCTGATTAGAAAAGTCCTGAAGATTTAGTTACATCTAAATTGTCACTATTGGCTCCATCGACAACAGAACTTAAAGATTACGTTGCTTCGGTCTTCATGAGGGGGAGACCAGCCAAAGCTCTCTCAACTCACCCACAAGTTTTTCTATGTGGTTATAAACATTATAGTTAAGAGAATTCAATGGTGAGAGGCTAAAAATATAGGTACAAAATAGGAAACTCAAGAATAACTTACGAATCAGATTCACGGGATTTTAACATCCCAGAAAGAAGTACACTCCTTACAAATGCTGAATACAGAAGGTAATTTAATTAAATATTGTGTATGCAGACGTTAATACTACCTACACCACACGTTATAATGTTAGAGTGTGCGGTACCTTTCACGTATTACAGAAATCAGGAAAATGTCTTAAACTATTGATTTATTAAGATTGCTGCCTTGTTTCAGTCATGAATAGTCTTAAATAAAATGAAAAAACTTTACAAAAAATAAGATAAATATATTTACAAAAGAATGAAAAAATTGTTGGAAGAACCAAAATAAGAAAACAGTCCTCCAAATAATAGACATGAAAAACACATGATTTTATATGACTACTAACAGTCGTTTGCTAAATGATACAATTTTAAACATATTTAAAAGTTATTCACCTCTAAAGCAATTACTTTGATGTCTCGGAAAACACATTTATATGGGACTTCATTCACTTTCAGCAAGAGAATGTAATATCCTCTTCCACTGTAGCAATATTAGACTCGAGTCTTTCTAGCATTGTAGAGAACATATTTCTCACCATTCTATAAAAATAAGTTTACAATATAAAGCTATCATTAGTTACCTATCACCTTAACATTCAAGCGAATTAAGTTACAGCTGCAAAGCTATATTAAAATTCGTCTATTAGTTTCTAAGTACTGATCAATATTGTGCATCAATTTCAAAATTTGTTCAAAATATTTTCAAAGAGAAATGACAAATGAAAATAACGTCGCTATGGAAAGCGTCATTAAAACTACAATACTTCGTTTTTTTAAGAAGGTTGAACTTATAAAAAAAATCGTCTATTTATTTAATATGAGTTTAATCGTCTATTAGCTGGTTTCCTGAGCATATATTGGTGAAAAAAATGAGTGTTTGCTCACATCTCAGTGTTCGAATGATTATTAATAGTTATATTTGGGTGCAGAAAACATCAGATAGTACATGGTAATTCTTTTACATTCATTTGCCGATGAAAAATTATATATTACTGCTTTATCAAAAACTAAAGCCAGAAATGTTTTAACAAAATATACACCCAGGCGGTGGCTCATAGGTAAAGCGCTGGCCCCGTGTGTCGAGGGCGCGGAGGGTGACTCCTGTCTCGCAGTGTGCGGTCCCCTCAGGCTGGCATGTTGCCGCAACGGTACCTCCCCGTACTTGGATCGCTTCACAAGCATATTGGCCCATAAGAACGGGTAGTTGAGGTTTTAAAAATGAATAAAAGAATAGTGACGAAAAATAAATTATTTATATATATATATATATATTTAAATCTGTTCATGTGTGTGTGTATACATATGTATGTATATATAACTGATTTGCATAGCCTTCACTGTTTGGATGCTACGTTGAAGAGGGAGCGGATACAGCGGGGGGATACAGTGGTTAGAACGCGACGCAGCCCACGAGGCGCGGCTTGAAGCCATAAATTTGCTGTTAGTTGCTGTGGATTGAAAAACAATCCACGTAAAAATATAAATATGGCTTCAAATTAGAAATCTGAATCTCAAAATTACCAAATATAAATGGTTAACAGCAGTCTGCACATCGTTAACACTGATAACCTAGAAGCTTGTCCTGACTATTTCTAGAGAAGCTGCTACCACGGAATGCACCTGTAACGTTTCTATAATTGTGTAAACCAGGGGCGGATCTTGGAATTTGATCAGGGGGGGCGCATATGTCAGGGGTATTCCATACCCCCCAGACAAACGGGGGTCCGGGGGGCTCCCCCGGGAAAATTTTAAAATTTAGACTTAAATGATATGGGTTTTTACTTGTGCCAAAAAAAGTAGTAATAGACTACCTTTTTCATGTCAAGTTTTAAAGTTTAATAAAAACTTATGATTTTTTTCATTTTTTAACAGAAAAAAATTTTAATATGATTGATACTTTTATTGTTTACAGCTAAAGGACTCTTCAATGCAAAATTTCAACAACGAAACGAATTTTTTGTTATTTGAAACGAAAGCACTGTCAGATTACACGGTTTTAAACGCCGAACCTAGACAATATGGCGGCCTAGACTTAATTTGCTGTAGTACAAGTAAGATAGACATGCCCCGTCTACTTGTGGTCGCTGGCCATGACCCACTAGTATTATCATGAATTAGTGTGTGCAAAGGAATTCTGGACTTGTAGCCCAGTTTTTTTTTTAAGAAAGAAAAATGGGTTTTTTCATAAGTAAAGGGTTTTTTGTTGAATGTATATTTGTTCCTTATATACCAATAAATAAATGTTTTATCATTCGAAATATCCTATTAAAGGGAACATTTTGATTGAGACAGAAGTAAATTTCCTAAATTTGATTGAAAATTTACTGTATCATCTCGCTTTATAGGGTTGCAGCTCTAACACAACTAAACATTATTGCGATTGAATTAAATTTCTCGTTATTTTGCTTGTTTACAACCAATAAAATTCACAATTTTTGAAATATTTATTTTTAAAACCTAAAATCTCTCCAATTGAAGTAATACTAGGTAAAACTTAAAACTATAGTTGAATTAGAGGATGAAATTTTGATCATTGGAGTACCTTACGTAGGATACCTAAATACCTAGATCTAAGTTATTTTAGGTACCTTAGATATTGTGTCATAAATCCAATCATGAATCTTGTTCCCAAAGTCATTTTAAAATTTCGTAAAATTATGTAAGACAAACATGCAGACAAAATGACTGAAAACTAAGAGTTTCTGGATATCACGTTCCTATTAACTGTTATATTTATTTTTACGTGAAGGGGACAATGACATCCTTAGGATTTAGAGGGTTTCCCAACAACTTTAAGACGATTGAAAAATATCATGAATAATAAGTTTTTATTGTATTAATGCTTGTTATTGTCTGTTGTTAGGATTATAAAATGATAAACAAAAATAAGATCCAACCTTATCTCTTAATACTTATACAAAAAACTGTATGAGCCCATTACTAATCGTGGTTTATGTTTGAAATATGAAAACTTACTATATATATATATTTGATAATTACTTTCACAGGTTAGGGCTACTATTATGTATTGTAATATTAAAATAAGAACAAAGCACCCTTTAACTTTCCTTATTAATCGACTGACTAGTTTCAGCACTAAGGCCATTTTAAAAGTCTAGTATCTTACATAACCTTGTTTTATAAATTATTTTAATCTAAGTAAACAATAGTGATCTGTTTTAGTTAAGATGTTCCATATAGTTTTTGTAATATTTGTGGTTTAGCTATTTTTCTAAAATTATTCTTTCATTTTCTGTATTTTTTTAATAGGATTTTTATTTTTATTTGACCATTAAGTATTTTATTTGGATCTTTCAAGTTGTGGGATCCAAATTATGGAATTAAAATTGTGGGACTATAAAACAAGGTTATCTAAGGTACTAGACTTTAAAAATGGCGTAAGTGCTTAAACTAGTCATTCGATTAATAAAGAAAGTTAAAGGGTACTTAGTTCTTATTTTCACAATATATATATATGGTTTTTGCGTCAATCATATTGATATGATAATTTTGAATAATAATTGAATCTCTAAACTGCGGAAACCCTTAACTGCCGTCACGAAACTTTCGCGAAATTGAGGAAAACTGTCCTACTCGTCTAATACCTTTTTATTGCAAGGAATAAATCATACAACCGTTAGAGGGTTTAACTAACCTCTTTTGTAGTCATTTTAACACTGTGCAAGGTTACAATTCAAATATAAAAGGTCTCTGCAGTAATCCATATTATATAGTCTACGACTTCTGCAAAAACAACCTAAATCAAACCCTAAAAAAGTTTAGAATTAATCATTTTTTGTGATTTATAAGACATTTTGGTACATTTGGTCACAATAAAATAACATTATTCCAACAAAACAACATAAACGACCCAAGTACTGTCAATCCATCTTTATTTGCAACATAAGATACCAAACGGTTCATTGCATAAACCCCTCACCTGCTTGCTGATAAGGTGTCTCTACAATACAAGAATATATCTAGGCTTATGCTTTGATATAGAGGAATGGTAGATAAGAAATTTCTTTACTAAAAATGAGCTACTCTTCACATGTCAATTTTCCGTAATGAAATTAATTTCGCTAAATTCATCAGTTAGGTTATTATTGCAATAAGTTTATAACTATTACAGAAAGGATTGAAATATATTGAAATAAATATATATGGTAAGATAGTGTTAAGTACGGTACACAAAAAACTCAGCGTTAATAGCTTGTTTATAATTTATATTAGCTCCACATACATGTGAATTTCAGTAAATAAATGTATACGCGACAAAATGTAACTTAACTTCGAATTGAAGCAGATGTATTTGCTGCAAAATGGAGTGAAAAGGTCACAGACCATTGTTCCTAGCTGAAATGACTAATTGAGTTCCCGTTACATTGTGTAACAGTCTTGTCTAACGATGGTCATGCCTGAAACATTACATATAATGAGAAACCCTACACCTTTACCACATCTCGATCCCATAATTCAGGAAATACCTAAATCCAGCATTCCTTTTTCTTTTCTTAAATCTTGGCACCTATAGACACCTGTTAGAGAGAGAGATGGCCCAAGGTATTTACCTTAGTATTTATACTGATTCTTCACTTGGAGTGAAAACTAATAAAAAACTAATAATTTCGGAATGGATATATCATAGAACCACCTTTGGAAAATGTAGTGTTGACAGATGTATAAGATTTTCTTTACTGGCTCTTAGAGTAATTTAGCCTACAACTTTTGTAAAGAGTGTTCTACTTTATTATTTAATAGAGAAAAGGTAATGAGTTAACCTTGTAAAATTAAATTAGTTACTGTAATTTAAGCTTTTAATTTAAATAATAATCAGTTATCTTTACATGCACTCTCATCTCTAACTGTTTAGCATACATTTCCATGTATATATATGTATATATAATAAGCTATAGTATTCTTTTATCATTCAAACGCGTGCACCAAAGGAAAAGATTGCATGTACTGAAGCATTGATGAGAAGCGCTTGGCAGTTTTTGTATTTCCGAAGATTGAACTCTCTATAATTCAAAGCCTCATGAGATTTAAAATAATTTTTCTCTCTAAACTATAATTATAGCCTATTACTCAAAAGTCAAACATATGAAGAAACAAAGCATCATCCGACTTATTAATTTCTTTCTAGCTATACTTTGTATTAACGTAAAATAAATATAAAACAGAATAAACGGTATCAGGAAACTGACACATACTTTCTCCCTTCAAGGCATTTAAGACCAGAAAACATATATAGTGAAATAAAACAAATTAACTATTAATTATCACACAAATATATACCAAATGTTATCAAAATCGGTTGGTAAATAACGGAGATATCGGTTTTTAAATATTTGCCATAAGAATAACATTGGACAACGTACTGCGTTTACCGCTGAACTAAAATATCAATTATCTTCGCAACCAGTTGACATAAACTAATGATTCAAAATACTAGATTATTTAGTTTTTCAAGCCAAATTTAATAGTTGCAAGTATATTTTCTTTAAAAGTTACAGATTTTGTGAAATTTGAAAAATAAGAATTTTTTACACTTAAACCCCAATAACTCCTGAACCTGCATTTTTACAGGCATACGGATTGTGTCATTTTGTTTGTCATCTTAAGAACTAACAACCCTGAAATGTTTATCAAAATCGTTCGAGCCGTTTTTTAGAAATTAGGATTTCTGTCATTTTTTATGGGTTTTTATGGGGTGAGCTCCGAGAACTATACCAAGATCCAGACATTGTAGCCACAGTGAAGAGTAGACGACTGAGATGGGCAGGACACATAGAAATGAGGGAAGAAGAGAGTGTGCTGAAGAAAATCAAGAATGGAAGGCCACGTGGTACTCGCCCGCTGGGAAGACCAAAGCTGCGGTGGAGGGACCAGGTCCAGAAAGATCTTCAGAGAATAGGAGCATCTCTTGCGCAAGCAGCAGACCGGCAGCAGTGGAGGCAACTTGTTGGCGAGGCCAAAAACCTACTTAGGTTTGAGTGGCCAAGGAGGTAAGGTAAGGTAAATACCCTTAAAAATCAAAAATTCAAAAAAATTAAAAATACGCCTGGAGATACGCCGGCTTTATACCTACTTGCCAAATTTCATGAAAATCGGACCACTGGTGTCGTCTCTAGCTTTGTTTACATACACACACATACAAACACACACACAGACAGACAGACACCATGTCGAAAACCACTTTTTTTGATTCAGGGAGCACTAAAACAAAAATATCCACTAACAACTCAAATTCGAAAATTTTGACGAACACAATACTATCTCCATATACCATGTATGGGGGGGGAGAGAAAGTAAATACCCTCGTTGCAGCAGACCTGCATACTCAGCGAATAAATGCAAAACAACATATTTCAATCACCCCATAGTGAGATTTCACATGTTTTGGTAAGCTTCATAAGAATAACATGGGGAATGAGTATGTAGGTTTGCTTCTGCGGGTATATTAAAACTGGGTGGTTTTAATTCAATATTCAATAGATCTGAACTAGAAGAAGCTATTTACCAAGTTTTATCAAGATATGTTGAGAAATATC
Source organism: Flexamia atlantica (assembly GCA_035578135.1). Taxonomy (NCBI): domain Eukaryota; kingdom Metazoa; phylum Arthropoda; class Insecta; order Hemiptera; family Cicadellidae; genus Flexamia; species Flexamia atlantica. The sequence goes on along the minus strand of JAQJVK010000009.1, from coordinate 24,887,684 downwards.
CGAGATGTAGAATTTTACTTATTTCCCATAAGGTTAACATTGGGACAACGTACTGTGTTTACCACTTTCAATATCTCGGTAACCAATGGACATAGAGCAGTGATTCAAAATACTAAATTGTTTGTTTTTTGAGCTGAATTCAATGGTGCCAACAAAAATTTGATAAATTTTATTTTCCTATGTAAAATACTCAAAAAAACCATTTTGGGGGGTTTATCCCCCTTTACCCCCCTTCCGGTGGTCCGATCGGGCTAGTTTACGAACTCGTCCAAGGGATTACCACTTTAAATGTCCGTATATATATATATATACTGTTATATACTGTCATTACTGTTTTATATATATATATATATATATAAATTCGAACGAATGGCTTTTTCTGTTTCTGGTGGCCCCAAAACGAAAAGTTATCATGGTCTCGGGCTTAGGTCTTACCATGAGACCTACGGTAATAGCTTCTTCCCTATAGGGGAAATTCGCAAAAACATATAAAGCGTAGCAAAAATTACGTGCAGGAATAATATTTATCTTAAAAATGTAAATTAATGGATTTATTTTTTAAGTTGTATCTAACATTTATTGGCTACTTAACAAACTGTTCCAGTTAAATTATCGAAAGCCAAATCTATGTCAAATCCAAATGATATGCCTTATGAATGAAACTAAAGGAAATGTCTTATTTATATTTGTAACAAGGTATACATACAATTTATATACAATTTCTTTTATATAAAGTGGAATAAAGTATGTATAAGCTACATCATGTATCTTATAATAACTTTCTTAATAGTACAAACCAGTACTGTAATACGTTTGGATATAGTTGGATTTTCAGATTTTTTAATCACTTGGTTTACATACAGTTTTGTGTTATGGGGAATAAGCTATTACTGAAAGTCACATGGTATGACCTAAGCTCGAGACGAAGCTTTTCATTTTGGGACCCCAGAAACGAAAACATCATTATTTAGATTTTATGTAAACGTATATTATTTGGCCTTACAATTGTAAAACCGGATGCAATTCTTTGTCCACAGGGTATATATATATATATATATATATATATATATATATATATATATATATATATATATATATATATTATACTCAAAATTGATAATCGCTCGGATGAGTTCAAAAGTCAGTCTGATTGGTCCTACGGATGGAAGGATAAGTGTGGGAGGAATCTTTTGAAATTTTTTTAAAACTGGAAAATAAAGAGTATTCAATTGGTGGTTGCGCCATTAATTTTTGATTTTATTAAAATAATTCAGTATATTGTAGTGAAATTCTATATTTCACTCGTTTCTCAATATATCTTAATAAAAATTGGTTTGTAGCTTCATTTCGTTGAGGTTTTTTGTTTATTAGCTTAACAACACAGATTTTTACATTTCCGTTGTAGCAAATCTACATATTCATTCCCCATTTTATCCTTGGGAAAAACTAACTTCTTTGTTTTCATTATATATTGAAATAACTTGATACAAATTGGTAAGTGTTCTGGTATATTCTGGTTGAGTTCTACTGGACATTTATTTGAAACGATCTAATTTTTTCATACTTGCAGCAGCGGACCTGCATACTCATCCCCCATGTTATTGTTATAGATTAAAGGAAAAAAAATTCCTTTAACGCTTAAGAAGGGTTGTCATATGGTTCTAGGATTTAGAATCCGCTGAGTTTGTAAGTCTGCTGCAAAGGTGGTGTTTATTTTGAAAAATATTCTTGGAAAGAACAAGTTATATTACTTATTTGGAATGATAAACGCTATGATATTTCAAAGAAAAGTGAAATTATTTTATTAGCTGGTCGTATTCCAATAAAATGGAAATATAAAATTGTATACATTGTGTTATTATTTTAACGGCAACATTTATTTGTCATTACTGATTAAAACACTTGATTCCTAATCAGTGATATCAAGTATTTTAAGTGTTACAAAAAATCTAGATATTAACATTATCTCACTATAATCAGCAATTATGTTTGAACCATAGTAAAGTCTATTCTACTTTCTATAAATATTTATAAAGATTCTGGATTATACTACTTCGAATTTCTTTGATTTAGAAACACGATTGTCGCCATGTATTTTGCTGAATTGGGGATCGCTTACTGGTTGAATCTCAACCATTAACTAATTAATTGAGTCGGTGGCACTGTTGGTAGTGCACTCGTCCTCGAAACTATTTAGCGGATGTCGCAAGTTCGAGTCTAAATGTAGTCGCGCCTTCCTAGCAGTAGTACTATTCACGCATTTACTGTTATAGCATACTCCTTGCTTTGTTTTACAACTTCCACGCACAGGCCTGAGACCCGAATTGGGGGGGGGGGGGGTAAATGCAAGGTAAAAGGAGGCTTCCACATTCTTTTTTCAATAAAGTTATTTCTTTCTGTATTTTCTGCAACCAAAAATTTTACAGTTTTTTTAAGTTTTGTTGTTTTTTCGAAACAAAATTTAAAGCCGATCAGGGCATGTTATTTTCTCTCTTTAAAACTTATTTTTCTACGTTCTCTTATTGTGCAGATCTACTGAAACATATTTTATCTACGACCATTGCAATAAGCACCAATTATGGTATTACAATAAACATTATAATGGTATACATTAAAACACCAAAAACCAAGCAGTACTCTAATGACGACTTTAGAGTACTGGAGTTACTTTAGAGTACTGGTTCTAGACCAATGAGAGCTCGGGATTTGACGGAAGTAGTGTCATAATAACAATTACGCAATTCGCACATCAGCTGATTGTTGCATTACGATTCATGTTTGAGTTTACTTATCCCGTCAGCTGATTGTTCCACAACGATTCATGGTTCAGTCTGCTTATTTGCCTAACCTCAAATTTTAGTTGACCTATTCCATCGTTAGTAAAAGTCATGAGTTTTGTTTAACTTCGAGGGAAATTTTGTCGTATATTGTTGGTCGTAGATAAAATAGTGTATGCAACGATTGTATTATGCCTTTAAGCCACTCGTGAGATATTTAGAACACTCGCTTCGCTCGTGTTCTAACTTACATCTCACTCGTGGCTTAAAGACATTCATTATACAATCGTTGCATAAACTACTATTTCATCACTCTGTATACGAAAATTGCCCGTTACCGCACAGCTGAGATCTACGAAAACTCTCGATTTCCTTACGTCAAAACAAGTAATGATCAGCTGCTTTTTCAGTACCCAAAAATTTCTTTCCCGTACCCAAACAAACCATTTCCGTACCAAAACAAAATTTTGCCGTACCCAAACAAACGAATTCCTTAATTTGACAGTTCAACCAGCTGGCTTTATAAACTAAATTAGACAGTTCAGCCGTATTGTGTTTACTTATAATAAAATGACTAAATAATGAAATGTTAGATCATTTTTTATAAGTTTGTTCACTTATTTGCATCGTGATGAAAAGTACTGTTCACAACTCGTCACAAAAGTACCATTTCGTGGGCTCGATAGTGTTTTATTTGCTCGGCTTACGCCTCGCAAGTAAAACACTATCTTGCCCCGAAATGGGCTACTTTCGTGACTAGTAGTGAAATATACTAATTATTCAGGTTATGTTAGATTTTTTTCAAACGCCCACAATCCCAGAAAAAATATTACAAGAATCATGCTTGCCTATTCAAGAAAAGAAAAAAGGTATTGGTTCCGAAATTTCACTTTGAAAAGAAACAAACTGTATTCACATTCGCATTATACGGCTAAACTTAATACACAATTAGGTAAGTATGTAATTTACATAATATTCTTACATCAATGTTGTTTATAAAATGTTTTGTGTGCACAGTAATCTAAAATGGTAACAATTAATGTGTTTTAACGTAACAACTTGTATTAGAAATCATCTGGAAATGAAAAACAAGAGCAAAGCCTTAATTACAGAGAGAATGAAACTTAATTACTACCTTTAACCTCTAGGGGAACCCTAATAATATAATGCTTTGTATTTATTCCACTCTTTAATAAATGGATAATAATTTATAATTAACCTACCTTTAAATTAGGTTCTTTGTAGCCAGTTGATTCTTATTAGGCTATGTTAATTTGAAAAACATTACAATCAAAACCATTCAATAAAAATCTTTATTCATTTTCAAATGAAAAACAGCCAAAAAACTTGTATTAGAATCAAATAAATTATTCTGTACCACCATTTCAATATTTTGGTTTGTCTTACCAACATATTAAACTATATTAAACTCAGTGTGCGTAAACGCATTCCACCTCCTACCAAAAATAGTATTAATTTATAGTTTTACTATAAATTTGTAACTTGTAACGGTGACCATTAATCACACTCCTACACCTAGACGGCTCTCTGACTGGTCTATACCAGGACAGAGGTCACTAATGGGTACATAAATTAATTAGAAGCTGTCATTGCACTGGTAAGTCTGTTAGCTGTCCGGATTGACAAGTTTCCTGGTCACCTTGGTACCTCCTTGTCTTTCTGGGAACTCTGATTCCAGGCTAAGCTTGGATACTCAGTCATGTCTGAGCACTGGAGGGAATTGTAGGTTGTTCTGGCTTGTCCATCTAGGAGGGGATATGGGACCCTTACCAGACAATTCTCTGTGCTTGTGCTGGTCTAGAGGATGAACAGACCTAGGCGAGACTCTTCACAACAAGGAGAGCTCCCAGGTGGAGGTAATTGCCTGAGAATGCTCGGGAGGTAACGGGTCAGAACATGAAGCGTGATGCGGGAGGTATTGGGTCGAAGCAGCTTGGAGGGTGGATTGAAAATTCAAAAATGTATCTCTCCTCCTTTAGGCACTAGACTGAATGACCATGCTTTCACATCCTGACAATCCCTTACTTCCGTGAGCTGCACAATATCCCTAGGGAGACGTGCCTAGTTATGCTTTCATTCCTCCAACGTCGGTTGACACTTTCGGAGCCTAAGTTTTTGGGTACAACATCTTGATCTCACCCCAAGATTGATACGACTAGTGCGTGGTGTTCGAAACTTGAAACTACTCTTTAGTTGTTTAAGGCATGTCAGGAAATCGGCAGTCCAGAGAATACATTGCTCATTACTGACATTTGCTTGTATAAGGTGATTTCACTAAGAGTTCTTAATTACTTGTGACCGTGATGAATTTGTTTTCTATCATAGATACATGCATATATTTTTTAGCTGTCAAGGATACTATTTCGTCCTGCAATGTGATTCTAACTAGACAAAGGTAGAGCAAAGCACTTGTCTTATAATTTATCATACCTAAAGTAGAACATTAGAGGTCGCATAAAATTTATTATAGCTAAAGATCCTTCATTTTTACATTTCCGTGGCAAAAACTCCGCGTAATTAGACATTATTTTTAAAACACGTAGAATGAGATACTTCACATGAAGCTCCATGATAATTGGTTTGTTATAATGTGTGCTATTGTTTAGTTAAATTGTGTTCTAAGCATTTGCCAGGTACATTCTCAAATCTGTTCAACATACTAAAAAATAATATTGATAAATTTGAATTCTATTTTTTCTTTTACTTTCTCCCCCCTATGCATAGTATATAGAGAAAGTATTGTTTTCGTAAAAATTTTAGAATTTGAGTCGTTAGTGGATATATTTGTTTTAGTGCTCCCTGAATCCAAAAAAGTGGTTTTCGGCGTGGTGTCTGGTATGGTGTCTGTCTGCGTGCGTGCGTGCGTGCGCGCGCGTGTGTGTGTGTGTGTGCGTGCGCGTTTTGTTTGTATGTGGGTACGTAACGTGAGTGCTCAATACAGTTTCTCTGATCATTTTATAACTTGTATAAACATTTTACAGCACCAGAAACATGCGACTGAATTAAGAAGGTAACCCTTGAACAGTATTTTTGCTTATTTATTTGGAATCTTTTAATCTTATTCTTCAAAATTCCATTTTGGTATCGGAGTAAATTTATTTTAAACTAAGGGTAGATAGTTCAGATGATACGATATTCATGAGATGATGGTTATGATATGCTGCTCTCTGAAGGGACTCTTTTGAACGATTTCAGAAAAAAACATTGTGAGAATATTTCGTCTGAGGTTTTCAGGTTTTAGTTTTGTCTTCGCTACTAGTAATAATTTTAAAACCATTCGGTTTTAAGAGGTGTTTTAGTACAATAATAGTTCCCAAATCTTTGTATTTTAATATTAGGGCAATGGAGTGGATTTATTATTGTATATGAGTTCATCCAGTTACGCGATAAAACAGCGTGCCCCTAGTATGTACATGCAAAACATTGGGAAGTATAGTTTCATTACCTTATTATAACAAAGATAATTATTATCAGACGCCAGAGAATATCATCCACGATAATCTTCATTTTGGTGTTCATTTACTGTTGTAATAAAGGCGCTGTAAACGCATGCTGCTTCGTACATTAATTAATGGCTAGACACGATTAAAAATTATGTCAATGCATATATTAGGTATTATTTTATCATAATCAAAAGTTAACTTGTATGAAAAAATATGTAAAGAACAAACCATTATACATGTCGATTAGGTATTGTCATAAGACAAGTATTTGTAATTCGATTATTTTTATGTGCTTTCAACTTACTTTCGGTCATGTAATAGTATATTACATTCCTAGACCGGTGAGTACTGTTTTATAGGACGAACATGATGTGCATGAGGCGAGTGCTGGATTTTTCATGCGTGAACGGAAAAATCTTTTTTTAATAATAATGTATTCCTTGTATAAACAACTACGTTTCTCTGTTCTTCAATACTCACCTATAATAAACAAACAAGCATTATGCTTAATAATTTAGCAAACATGTTCCTATTGAATAAAAATTTCATTAAATTATCTTAGTAAAACTTTGTTTATATAACTGTAAACTGTTAATCACACATGTCAGGTATTACTATGTATTAGCAGCAGGAGTGTTTTGAAACTCCAAGGGTTAAATTGAAATGTTTCCGGATCAAAAGTTGCTTTCAACTAAACCTCAACCTAAACCAGACACATCTCACGTTAATTGAACCATTTTAATTTAGTCATCTACTTTTATGGCATACTTCAATTTAGTAACATTAATACACAATGAGACACTGATTACACTTACAAAGATCAATCGATGGGTACCTTAAGTGTTGATGTATATAAATGACATGGTGAAATGAAAGACATCAAATAGATTTTTATCAGTAAAAATATTTTTAGCTAAGGTTTAGTTTTGGACTATTGCATAGAAATGAACATTTTGAACTCTCTTTTTACCAAAACAAGCTATTATAATACGATTATTATGATAAATAGTTATTTATAATAATAACAAAACTCTTTATATTGATTAATAAAACAAAACTTGATTAACTGCACACTTCTGGTATTCCTAATTTCAACAAAAAAATCCATATGGAGATTTTTTAAGCTTCCTGGTGACCAATATAAATGTTCCTAGTTAAAATTATATTTAAAAATTAATTTACTTGTATAATTAAATATATTTTTCAGTCAACTTAAAATAATGAGTACGATTTACTATACGTCGTAGGAACTAACATGCGATCGTCTAAAGATTTTAAAATCTCTTTATGACTTGCACTATTTAATCATATATGACAGGAAGATACGGTACAGTAGAGAAAACTCTCTAAATAATTATATGAATATTCATGGGAGAAAAAAGATTTCTAGAAACTTGAGTCAAAAGAAAAATAACATAGAAACATAGCAAAATAATATTCAAGTCCTACAACTCACTATTGAAATTAAAGGGAATAACTTTAATAAACAGAATAAGATCCATGCAAATAAAATCCAATACCAATCTGCAATCCTTTTCAAGCAAAACAAATGGATTCAATATTGTCCTGGCTTTGATTTATCAGTAACGCTTGGAAAGTCAAAAGTATTTACTTTGATCACAGTATAATGCTGTGTTAAATGTTTGACATTTTCAATGGTTCACTTTTTACATAATACCAGAATATTGCAATGGTTGTATTAAAACATTTACTGTAATTCGGTAGGCCAAAGTGCATCATGAAAGTTTGCCACTGCATCATTTAAATGACCCTGACAACAAGACAAAATAAGTGTTTAAAATAATTTTAAATTATGTACCGTTTATTGATCTTTAATAATTTTACAGATTTATAAAAATGTCCGTAATTTTTACAACGTTCGATGATTTTTTTAGTTTGATCAGCTTTTGGAATGACAGTTTGCTTGTTGTGCAATGACAAATAGTCTTATGTGGAACGTTGCTTATATTCAATTCATAAAATGTACTTTTGATTAAGATATTTATGTTTGAAATTTGTAAACGAGCCACGACACTAGAATATTATATAAACGTATTCAAGTTGTGGACAACTTTCTCTGGGTTTCTAGCAATAAAGATATATTTATTGCTACACGAATGGGTGTATTCTACACGAATTCAAGGTTGGTTCTTCGGACAAAAATACTTCTACTGGTATCTTCTATTCACATACCAAGTGCCTAAGCTGTACCATAGAGTGCAAGACTTTGGCGAAAATTTACGTTAACCACACGTACTACTAGGTACAAGGATTCAGCACCGCAATGCCATCATCAGTCCCATTTGTTTCACAAATATGTTTGTTGGAGGTGGAAAGCAAGTCATGATCATGAATAACTTGAATGTTTTATATGTGTCTTTTATGTTTTAAATGTTTACGTGAAAAAATATATTTTAATAATAATGACGAAATCTTACACCGAGAAGATGAAGAGTAGTAGCATACCATAAATGGGACTGATGATGGGATTGTGGTGCTGAAACCTAGGTCTCCCTAATATACATATTATATCGGATCGTAAGGTAAGATTAAATATTAAATAATGTTGTTCAACGATCCAGAGGCTTATATTAATGATGCAAGGTAAACTTACCGCGTACTAGAAAACGGAAATAATGGAAGTAAACAATCAACTGATTGCAGCTACCCTACGTTTAATGCATGTTCATAGGTTTATATAGAGAATTGTCGTGGCATCATTGGTATCATGCTTGCTTGTTTATTATAGGTGAGTATTGAAGAACAGAGAAACGTAGTTGTTTATACAAGGAATACATTATTATTAAAAAAAGATTTTTCCGTACACGCATGAAAAATCCAGCACTCGCCTCATGCATATCATGCTCGTCCTATAAAACAGTACTCACCGGTCTAGGAATGTAATATACTATTACATGACCGTAAGTAAGTTGAAATCACATAAAAATAATCGAATTACAAATACTTGTCTTATGACAATACCTAATCGACATGTATAATGGAAGTACACTTGGGCCTTTGTTATTCCTTATCTACATCAATAATCTGGGCAAAATTAAATTAGAAAATGGGGAAATGTATTTATATGCCGATGATACTGCCCTCCTCTTTGACGGCGCCACCTGGGACGAGGTGTACGGCCATGCGGAGCGGGGACTGCTCACTGTGAAAAGGTGGTTTGATCAGAACAGACTTATTGTAATTGTGTCCAAGACCAAGTACATGGCTGTCTCCCTTAGGGCTTCTGTGGACCCTATTGACAAAACCTTAACATTGCATTCATGCAATAGACACGTGCAGTTGTGAGCCTCTTGAAAGGGTTAACAAATACAATTATTTAGTCTATTATGCCTATGTATAGTCGATTCTTCAATATGGGATTCTTGTGTGGGGAGGATCATATAACTATGTGATCAATCCTTTAGAGATTACGCAAAAACTCGTAATTAAATCTGCTCTGGAAAAGCCCCGTCGGTTCCCTAGTGACACTCTATTTGATTCGTTTAAGGTACTTGACGTAAGGCAATTGTTTATAAAATTATTGCTTCTTTACAGTTTCAAAAGGGAAAATGCGTTCTTAGGTGAAATTTCTCATCCATATTCTACTCGGCTACGAACAAATTTTGGTATACAAACTCCAAAATTCGAAAAGTCCATTAACTATACATGTTGTCTTTATCTTGCTCACAATATCCATTTAAATTTGCCTGTAAAATTAAGAAATATTGGCCCCTGCTCCATTACAGTCTATAAGAAGAAAATAATTGATTGGCTGACAGCGATGGGGAGGGAGGCTGCCATGGACTTGGTCACTTCAGCATATGTCGATTGATAGTTTTAATTTATTTTTATTTTATTTTATATGTTTTATTTTCTATAATTGATTAATTATTTACACTGCATTAAAATCCTGTAGCATAATATTGCATTATAATTATCGTAATTTATAGGCGTAACATGAATATATTATGTGCTTATGGAATTTGGCATGTTAAGAAAAGTGCTTAGGTTAAATGTTTAGTGTGGAATTTAGTATTCAAGGCTGCCTATGAAAAAGTCTGGCATAGTAATTATGAGTTATTGTGTGAAGTATTGATAAGGAATACTCTTATATGGGATAGTGTATGTGTGTGTGTGTGTGTGTGTGTGTGTGTGTGTGTGTGTGTGTGTGTGTGTGTGTGTGTGTGTGTGTGTGTGTGTTTGCTTGTGGTATGGGATACATGCATGTGTCAGTAGGTGATAGTATGTGCGTATGTGAGCTTACTTGTGGTAAGGGGTGCATGCATGTGTGAGTATGTGATAGAGTTTCCGTATGTGAGTTTGCTTGTGGTATGTGACACATGCATGTTCGAGTATGTGATGGGGTGTCCGTGCGTGAGCTTGCTTGTGGTATGGGGTGCATGCATGCATGTGTATGTGATAGGGTGTCCATATGTGAGCTTGCTTGTGGTATGGGGTACATGCATGTGTGAGTATGTGATAGGATGTGCGTGTTTTAAGTTTGTTTGTGGTTTGGGGTACATGAATGGGTGAGTTGTGATAAGGTGTCCGTGTGTGAGCTTGCTCAATCATGAATGTGTGAGTGACTGTATAGCAAGGTAACAGTTTTCCTAAATTGAAAATTCGCATATATTCATAAATTATATTTCATCCCTTTTTCCACATAATTAAATTATTTTTGTAGCTTGAATGTAATGTAAATAGTTTTTGTTATAATTTCAATTGATTTTATTTAATTTTGTGCAAATAATTATAAACTTCGCCATTATTCCTCCACATATTAAGTGAGCTAGTTTGAGAGACTCATAAGGTTTCGGCCCCCACGCACAGGCTTTGCCTATGTGGGGACCTTCTCTGTCTGAATTATGTTATTATGTTATGTAAGCATTTAAACTTCATCATCAGTAATTCTACTATGTTTAAATAAAACTAGAGTATTGTGGAATGTATTTGGATAATATAAATAAATAATAAACATAAACTTTATAAATAAATATGATATAATATCAAATTATAAATCAATATATATTACATAAAAATAATAATACATTCATAAACAGATAAATCAATTCTAGAATACAATAACCAACTGAATCTGGTAAATGCACTTTAGGATCACTAATGATTTAATAATTCAACATAATTAAAGTACTGCCTGATCTACTTATAGATTAAACATAATAAAAAATGTTTTAATTTACTAAGATTTAAATAGATGGATTTAAAACTATTTGTTCAAATTTTAGTCGTACTTTACGTCTGTGAGTTTTTAATGACAAGATTTATACTTTTTGCATTTTAAATATAAAAGTATACTAATATGACAGTAATTAAGGTAGTAAATGAGCAGCGGTAATAAAATATAAGACGATGCAATTAGCTAGCTTTAATAAACTAAATCCAACCAGCTCGCAGCGTCCCACCGCTTCTGGTATGTATATCGCGATAGATGTAACCGAACGACCTCTCCTAATAAGATGTTATTATAAATCATTAAAACATTACAATCATAAGCAACGAATTTGCCCTAACAGCATAATACTGGTAATTGTTTTTAAGGAAGAGAGAAACGCTAAAAACGTTTAAGATCGGTTGCAGTAGTTTTCTTACCCTGAGCCGCTTGAGGATATGTTCAATTTACGAGACTTAAACTGTTACAACGAGATTTTCCTTTCGGTCTAAACTTTTATATATTCCTTTTGGGAAGAATTAAAAGTACATGAATTCGAAATAAGGACACAAATTTCAGTAAATTCTCTAGGTGTTTAGTATGAATTATGTTTGTCATAAAATGTTTCATAAATATTGGAACTGGCATAGGGGGAATCAAATGACATGGCCAAGTTCACCTAAAAAACTAATATTAATCTTCGCACTAGCGTACGGACGACTTGGGCCACATCACTCGACTCGACCTTGTATGCAGGATGTGTTTAATGTTAGAAGGTTTGGAGTAATCAAAGGCTCATTAGTTGCTTCCCTAAGCATAAAAACTAGGTCAAAAAACTTTAATTGTGAGTTAAAAACAGTTAGGGATCCAACCTTCACGCATCTGAAAGTGTAAATTTACCTGCTGGCATACACAATCCACTAGGGCTGCAAGGATCAGGACTAGGCATGTCATGTCAATGATGTTCATTTTAAATATACTGTAAAAAAATGTAATTTATTTAACTTTTTTAAGATTCTCATATATTCAACTTTATATTGTTTTCACAATGTGTTTACTGCATACTTTTTAAAAGTATGCCAATATAAAATATATTTTTGAAAATGTTTTAGGTTAACTTTTTTGTGTACGCTAGACCCTTCAAAGGTTAACTGCCCTCAATATGAAATCGAAAAAGAAATAACGTTTAAAAGGTATTAAAAGGTATCCGCCAAACATATTTTTTTCTTAAACAATGATAGCATTGGATCATAAAAGCTATAACAAACAAACCAGTATTATTACATTCCAATATTATCGACGTCAAATCTATTTTAATTTAATATTACATGAAGCATAACAAAAGTGAGTAGGGTTCATATAAGTTTAATGACATTCTCGAGTCTACGAGTGATTAGGTTTATTCAGGTAAATTATTACAAGAATCATTTTACACTATTATTATTCCATATTGTATTTCCTACTACATTGTTTTATTTTTCATAGATTGCCTGCATTTTGATTTTCATGGAGCAAAATGAGGTTAAATACGATTTCGAAATATTTTATTATACTCGTAATTTAATATCATCCGAACACATAACACCCACTATTCGTTCGACTCAATTGTATCAGTAACACTACATTTTTCATTCAAACAAGCACCAAGACCAATCAAAGTCATAAGAGATGAGTGTTATAAAGGAAACTGTAAGGCTGTCTAAGTTACTTCTTAAGTCTAAAACTTTTGTCATACTCCAAGTTTTGCTCTTTCCCAACTATTCCTTTTACAAACGCAAAGACAATATTGTTTCTGTACAAGTATTTTTATTACTAAAACTTCAAATTTATGTTTAAAGTTCCACCAAAATATATTTAATAACTTATATGAGATACAGGAGATAAAGCAAGTAATATATATGTTGGAAAACCGTAAACACCGTATTCAAAGAATTATTCCGTCCTCAGGATCTTCCAACCTCAGCAATATTGGTCAAATTCCGTTATCTGCCCACAACTGAATGTTTCCAAAGCCGATTAATTAAACAAATCAATAGGATGTGTAGAGGTAAGAAAAGATGTAAAAGACAAATTATAGAAGCACATTTTATCCATACGACCTGATTTCACATCCTACTGATATGAGCCGTTACCTAGTGTTGCAGCTTCCTGACTTAGCGGCTACACGAGAGGCTACCTAAGGTTAGGTTAGGTTAGTTTACGTTAGATTAGGATAAAATTTAATGTAATTTTCAATACTACATTTTATTTTATAGAGTAAATTAACCTAAAGTAACCTAACTTAACCCCACCTGCGGCCGGCACGGCGGTGCGTTGTTGGCGTTATCTTTATCTGAAAGTCCGACACACATAAGGTATAACCGCGGCAACAATACCAACGGAATTGTCCAAAAATGATTACTATATGCTTAGTCAGACTACTTTATGGCTATTCAGTAACAAAAAAAACATGGGCATAGCATTTATAAAGCCTATATATACAAGTTTTTTAGTTGTGGACATATAACGGAATTTGACCGCAATATTTTTCGATCTATCTAGGCCAGACTATGGTTTGCGAAATAGGTCTCGTCGAGTGTTAATAGTTAGTCTGTAACCGCATTATGTTATGAGATCTCTGTTACCATCCTTTTAGTACGTAACGCATTTTTAAGGAAACATATTTGACAGATATGAGACAAATAAAACAAAATGTTACCGGATAAACCCGATTTCAGGACAAACTAGTTTGAGGATGAACTAGTTTTTCCTGACCGCCCTTGGATAAACTAGTTTGGCCTGATTGATTACAGGCTAAAATGGTTTGGCCGGGTGGCGTTAGGATGAACTAGTTTAGCCTGCTTTAGACCTGGTCAAACTAGTCTGTTCAAACTGACTCCCACCAATGGCAGTTAGGTTAGGTAATGTTAGGTTAAATTAGGTTAGGTTAGGTTAAGTTAAGTTCATCCGTACGCTATACGCCGTCAATCTAGTTCATCCGTACGCTACCAGACCAATAGTTTGGTCTAACAATTTAACCAGGCTAAACTAGTTTATCCTAACGCTATTACGCCTAACTAGTACAGCCTGTAATCAATCAGGCCAAACTAGTTTTTTCTAGGATGGTTAGGAAAAACTCGTTCATCCTAGTCCAAACTAGTTTGTCCTAAAAATCGGGTTTATCCTGTAACACTTGTTGTACAAAGAATTAATTCCTTAGGTTGTTTGTGAATTTATTCATCAACTGTTATTTTCCGTACTGCCTAAAAATAAAAATAATGAATAAATAAAGCAAGTTAATGACATGGATCGATTCTATAGATATAGCTTAGTCATCTAATACGCTCTTCCTCGTAGCAATAGAAGGAGGTAAAATATGATCATGATAATAGGTCATAAGAGCTAAGTTAACCTGAATTGTATGTTCCAAGCTATTATACAGTAGCTATTATAAGTATAGAACTTTTTAAAAGCAAAGAAGTCAAGACAAGTACTTTAAACAAAACTTTCTTATCTCTAACAGTACCATTGGGAAATGAAGTCTTGTGATTGCTACAAAATTTACAGGTGAGGTTATAAGAAATATAACTTTGCCGTAGATTTTGGATTAACTGAAAGAAGTAGACATGTATTGAGAACATTTATATTGCATACAAGCCAGTATTTAAATCGAAATTATTCTGTAGATTATTAGAGTAAAATATTTTATTGTTTTAGGAGCTGAAGCCGATGACTGATTTTAATAAAATGTACGCATTTATTCAAATTTGAAATAGGTTTTTATTTAGAAACAATCCAACAAACATAATACAAATTATATAGTTTTAAACTTAACATGTCTTCAGTCTTGTACTTAACATGTTGCGCTCTGAGTAACATAGATAAGAAAGTTAAGGCATCACATCAATGTGGAAGAGCACTCAAAAATAAATTTGTGGAGTGCTAAGAGTTAGTGTTTACTTTTTAACGCACTGTTATTCCATTCCGATCATGAGGTTTAGAAAGTTAGTTTAATCGTTATCATCGGATGATATCGGGAAGAGAGTCGTGCAATAATTTTTGCAATATAACTAAGAAACAGCAGTTATTTTTTTACATGTGTTGCGGGGTTAAAGAATAAATTTTCTCCGTGGGGAGTATAAGAATCAGCTGAAGTTGATGACTTCAGCTGTTTGCTATTTACTGAAGTAAAACCAAGGTCTCTAGAGATTAAGATATTAATAATATGAGGTTACCTAACTTTTATAAGGCTTGTTGAACCAAAGCTTGTGACGTCAGTATTCGAAGTCAATGATCATTTTGTAAAAACATAATCTCAATGAAGGTATCAGTAATATGTTCCCTCTGATTGTTTCTGATGAAAATTGAATGTAATTGATGAAATTGTGGAGTGCAAACACAGATGTCAGTGCGCTCGCGTCGCCGTCACCTCCCGTGAGGACAACAACACGCCCGCGCACCCGCGCCCGCGGCCGCGAATCGCCCCGTATGTGAACTTGTAAATTATTCAAAATGTATATAGTGTGTTCAGTGTTTAATATCGTCATGTGAATAGTGTACTTCCCCTGATGATACCACACATGTGGTGAAATGTACATCGGGAAATAAACTTCGTCAAGGACTACAAGGCAATAAAAGGTAATAAATATAACAATAAAATAAAGTCACCTTCAAATGTCCAGTAATGTATGCAATGATGTTCCCGTTTCCAATGATGCACACAAATAAACTCAAAGAAAGATTAGAATTTTTTTTAAACCATAGTAATAGTCATGTCATGTAATTGTTAAATTTTTCCCTAGTACAAAGAAGACTTTATTACAGCATAGTTTTTAAGGGAACACTTACGAGTCATATAAAAAACCTTTATTCATACAGCAAAATCATATATTACGGATTACAAATAGAAAAGGGTCAGAGCCATCAAAACCACTTTTATTTTCACAAAAAAAATACTTAATATTTTTTCACTTTCAACGTTCTTGAGCTATTTTAACTCA
This sequence comes from Flexamia atlantica, assembly GCA_035578135.1. NCBI lineage: Eukaryota > Metazoa > Arthropoda > Insecta > Hemiptera > Cicadellidae > Flexamia > Flexamia atlantica. The sequence continues at coordinate 24,871,294 of JAQJVK010000009.1, read as the reverse complement.
AACGTGGGAATAATCCGCAAAATGAAAATGAATGTAGAAAAAACTCAGACATGCTAACCAGTTTTTAGTTCCAAAGCCTTCAAACACATTCTTAAACTGAAAATTCCAATTTTATTGCAAAACAATTTTTTATAAACTACCAGAAAGTACAGAAAGTATGCTCGTAACATTATAAGTTTTTTTAAGTAAAGTAAAAAAATTGTTATTTCAGTTAGAAGAGATAGATACTTTGTTGTGAATTCAACATTAGGTCAATTTATTTAACTAATATGCTGAATGAGTAAAAAATAAGCCAAAACTTGTTTTAATGAAATTAAAAAAGAAAGCAGTTATTTTTGTGGCAAATATTTGGTACTTCATGTATGGGGGTTTTTCTAAAAGGTAACGCATAGACATCCCTCCGCAGGTATAGATAGACCTTTGCCGCTGAGCCAAGGTCGCATTACAACAAAATTCATTTATTTATTACAAGTAAGGTAACATTTTTGAAATTTAATTAGAACAAGTTTTGGCTTTTTTGTTTACTCAGCAAATTCAAATGAGTGGTTATACGATGTGAGATGAAATCGGAATTGGTTGGACAACCCCCCACCCCCCAAAACCATTTTTGAGGGTTGAGCCTTGATGATGACAACAAGAAATTATTATTTTTATATCTTTTAAGTAGGTAAAATGTGTTCTGGTGGTTCTTATTCGATTTAAATGTGAATTGCCGAACACAGAAAATACTCAATTTTAATTGACGGACAGCATTTTTTAATTTTTGAATGGATGCCACTTTGGACTGGAGCATGATATCGACCTCCGGTTTGCGGCATTGTGTTTCTTTTAACAATCCCTTTAAAATAAGCAGTCGCACGATGGGATTTTACATTTAAAATTTTGGGGCTACCCCCCCAAAATCTAACTTTGGGGGCAGGGGTAGAAATGACACATACATCAAAAAGTAGTTTTTTGATGTACTAAAAGGTATGCAAAATATTGTTTTCATATCTGGCTTACTTTAAAAGATATTAAACCGTTCCGGGACTTTTGGGACACACAGTATATTATACACATATTGATTCGTTAAACAAACATTACGACAGCTATTGTTATATTGTTTACTTTTGTATCCATGCGGGTGGGGGAAGATTCTGTGTGTATTTCAGGAATAAAGTAAATTGTCTACCTCAACACAGAATCAACAATTTCCCTCGCCTGATGAAACAAAAAGTCATTAAAATAATATATTGTCTTTCAATAGGAGTAAAGTAATTAAAATAATCAAACATTACAATCCATCAAACTAAAATGAAACTTAAAAATTAATTAATCTTGAACTAAATTTTTAAATCAACTTTGGAATCAATAATTCAAAAATCGAGTGCCTTTAAATTTACATGCAGGCATGCAAATATGTTGCAGCTATGCAGGTTACAGGTAATAATGGCAAAAAAATAGATAAATATATTTTGAAACAATATATGGAAAAGAAAACTATAAGACCGGGAGCTGGGAGGTCGAAAATTACGTCATAAGGTGCACATGTAAAGGCTATGCCGTTTTGAAGTGGTATCCTGGGGGGTTTCAAAAATGGGGTTGTTAGCCCTCAATCTGGGGGCTTTCTCCAAGGTGGACAAACTCAAAAATTCGAAAAAAAGTCAAAATTTACGTCATAAGGTGCACGAATTTGACACATACCATGACGTGGGAAAAGTTGAGGTCCCCCCAGCGGTTTTAGGTCCCTGAATACCTGAGGAATGAAATGCCGCATATTATATTTGTGCACCTTATGACGTAAAATTTGGCATTTTTTTTATTTTCAAGTTTGTCCACCTGGGTCAAAGCCCCCAAAATTTTTGTCCACCTAGGTGTTTTTGTGATCCCCTCAACTTTTCCCACGTCATGGTATGTGTCAAATTCGTGCACCTTATGACGTAAGTTTTGACATTTTTCGAATTTTTGAGTTTGTCCACCTTGGAGAAAGCCCCCAGCTTGAGGGCTAACAACCCCATTTTTGAAACCCCCCAGGATGCCTCTTCAAAACGGCATAGCCTTTACACGTGCACCTTATGACGTAATTTTCGACCTCCCAGCTCCCGGTCTGTATAATGTTAATAGATTTAGTATTAATTTTTGATTGTTTGTTTTTCAGGAAGTACATTGTCTCCTCCTAGAACAATTTCCCCAGATTAGGTTGTAATTTACTCCCTTCATATCAAATAACTATTATTAAGTTACTAAAACCAGTCTTTAGTTTTTTTTGTTGTATTACTTCTCTATTAGCTTTGACAAATATTCACCGAGGTTATAGGTCAGAGGAAAAGCATTGGTCCAGTACATCGATCGTCACTGATTCGATCTCAGGAGCGAACGATGCTGTTCTATCATGAGCGTTTCTTCCTTGCTGGCATATATGTTGCCGCTGCGGTACCTCGCTGTCTTTCGATCTCCGCAAAGGCCTATTGCCCCATGCCAACGGACAGTAGGGGTAGACAAAAATTATTACTGTTGTTCGAGTGGAGTTTCATTAATCTGTAATATAAATAATAAAATATACAATTACACGTATAGTTATTTTTTTTACCCAGCAGACCGGTGAAGTAAGAATATACATGCAATAAATATACTGAGATTTTAAATTCTAAATATCAAAGCTTACCGTCAGTGAAATAACTCATCAGTGTACCTGCAACAAGATAATTATGATTGTATTTGTAATGAGAGAGCAAATTACAACTACATTACAGGTTAGCTGTAAACAAAAAATAGTTTTCAACATCAATATGCTGTTAAAATAACCAGCAATAAAATTACTAAAAAGGTATTTACTTAGAGATCAGTCCCCATTTTGTGGTCTCTAAGAAATTAAAAATGATTCATTCCTGTTTGTTTTCTTCACAACATAGTTTTAATGTTTTACATAACCGATTTAATAGATACCATAGAGCTTAAAAATAATTATCGCGTTTCCTTGTAATTTTTTAAATCATAGTCAGATTTCATAATAATTCTTTCTAATCAACACCGTAAATTTGGTACAATAATATAAACCCAAATAAGCAAAAGACTAAAAGAAGTTATGAAAATAAAAAGTTTCAATCAATGCTAGAGTAAAATCCTACTTTGGTTAGACTCTTCGTTCTCTCCAATAACGACTCAATCACGTATACAGGTGATTCATCCCAGCAACATGACAATTCAAGATTTATAAGCACAGCACATCCTTCAGACTGGGCGCGCTTACAGAGACACGAGTGAAATTTAACTGTCATAGATATAAAGGAAAGGCAAAAAATAAGCGGGAAAGAAGATTTCAACGTTATAAGTATATATAGTTTAAAGGTTAACATTAACCGTTTGACATAGTGTAAATACTAAGTATAAATTATGTATTTCATTAAATTTAGGAAATTAGGACACAAACATTTATGTCGTTCTTTTAAAATCTGGTAAATTTGTACTGTGTAATGCTAGTTACTGTGATCATGACCTAACTGCAGAAACGCATGCCAGTGTGTAATATCCTAATTTGGAAACAAGATGACTACCCACAATCACTTGAAAGTGTGGCAGAGGTATTCCTAGGTATGGTATTTTTTGTAACTGTTTTATATTGTGGAATAAAGATAATTATTTCATTATTCCATATACAAATTCACATTATTAGGACCAGTTTTACTAATTATTATAAACGTTGTTATATAGCAGAATAGTTATGATAAACCATTTTAAACATTATTAAAATAAAGCCGTAGTAATAATTTGTGTCAGGAACCTTGGAATTAAAACCATGTGGCTTCTTGACCTTTAGCTACATTCGTTGGCCGCATACACTAATAACTTATAAATAATTAAAAAACAACATTGATAAAAACGAAGGCATAAGTTTTCTTGCTATAATAACAGTAACAAAAGCTATTGAAGAAAAATTGAATAAAAAGTCAAGTTGGACGGAATCTCAACCTGTTATAACACTTATCTGAATAAAGTTGTCTGATAGTAATTAATTTACCTACATTGAGCTATATGACAACGCATGAATTTCATTTCAAAAAGGATTTACACTAGTAAACTTTCTCTCTCTCTCTCTCTCACTCTTAATAATTTCAGCCTAAATTACATTTTATACGAAATGAGATCATATGATATAAAATTTGAAAAGAAAATATTTTATTTTATTAGTTACTATTATGGGCATATGCAATTTTATAAAATCGTATGTTAAAAGCGAGGAAATTTACCACGCTATTGTTTTATTCAGACCAATGCCAAAATTCCAGGTGGAGAGTTTTATCTCTTCCAGTGCATTTCACATGAGTGACTCTTATTCTTGGCTATATGATTTTATGAGCAAACTTTGTTTACAGTATAAAATAATATTGCTCGTTTCATGGATAGTAAATTATTTCTTCTCTCAAATAACTATAAATCACGGACCTTTAACGTTAACTCACTACTTACGTTAACACTACTTTTTTTATTGCAATTCTATTTGTTCACTACTAAAACTTCATTTACCGTTTGATTATGAAAGATACTTAGGAAACTTAGCTGGAACATTTTATCCAGTGGACAACTTTTTAAGGTAATAGTGACTTGTGTGTTGACTAAGTACACCGTTGTATCACGATTGAAACTGTTGGCTCCCATGCATACCAAGTGAGATAAAATAATATTTTGTTGAACCCGCTGTGTTTGGACGCTTTTTACTCCTTGTAATGGGTGAGTAAAATAATAATTTGTCTCCCAGCTGGAGGAGAGTGATTACTTTGTCTCCCGGCCGGAAACAAAGTAAACCTATAATAATAACATTGAAATCAATAATGTAAAAAATAGAGCTCCTTCAAATTTCCACGCTTACAGGCAAATATTTTGTAGCTCAACGAATACAGGCACTAACAGCTGATCTAGTGTCAGGAATAATCAAATAAGATTAATATTGACAACAATCAGATGAGAGAACGCTTAAGACTCTCAAACGTTGAAGACGTTTAACTTAGACGTTCTCACAGCTGATTGTTGTTATTGTTAATCTTATTTGATTATTACTGACACTAAATCAGCTGTCAGTGCCTGCAATCTGTTAAGCATAAGTTTATTTGAACGTCGGCGCTGACGTGGGAATTTGAAGCCGTACGATTTTTTGTTATTGTTTTTAATGTTACAGTGATGGGGTTACTCCCATTGGGTGTCAAAGTATTATTCTCCTCAAACATTTCAAAGAATGAAAAGCTTCTAGACATAGTAGCTGGGGGAAAAACATTATAGTCCATCAGTAAGCAATGGCACCTCCTTAAAGTGTGTCGTTTGGGCAATCAAAAGTTTTAAACAGAGTTATATCATTAATTTGGAGTGGCAATTAATGTCATCAACCAATAAGACTCACCGTAAATGTCTGAACGTATAAATATATTACTGGAACTATAAGTCTGAAAATGAAATAGGATTAAATTTAAATTTAAAATGAAACATATTTTGTGAAAAATACATTGTACATGTAAATTAAACTAATGCCAGTTAGTAAAACGGAATTGTGGACCCTAATGATACATAGCTACTTAATAATGATTGCATCCCTACATTGTAAGTGTAAATAATTTAAAAGGACCTACCACATGACTAGAACTCCTTTTTTGTTGATTGGAATTTGGAGAGTAAGATTAAGAGAATTAGGAAATACACCGCCATCAGTTAAACGATCAAGCGTATAAGTTAAGGGAAATAAAGTGCAGCACATGTCTTCAATAATTTTTATAATTCCCCGCCAAAACCAGCTCACTTGCTGCATTTCAGAGATTTGATAACATCGTCAGCAGTAATCAGGTCCATAAAAAGAAAGGCAAATGGAGCATGATGAAGTACTGCTAAACTAAAACCTACAGCCTGCGCATGATGATCCGATATTGTTGCTCCCATAGGAAAAGTATTGATCAAGGATTCGTCCTAATTTGTATTACGTAGTCTATAATGGACTTATCACTCTTGATCTCCCTAGCATACTCATGCAGATTTTAAAACCGAAGATCAATATACATTTCGGATTTTGCAGTTAATGTCATCTTTTAAAGCTAATAACAACAACTAACTTATAACCAACATTTACCAAATCCTGGAGACAATATTTCTTCCGATAAAAACTCATCAATCACTGAATAAGAGGACCTATAAAAAATTAAGACGACGATTGTGATTTACGGTAACTCAATCCTTGCAACATGAGCAACAATCCGTACACATATATAGCAAACATATTAATAGTAATACATTTTAGATTTTCTTAAAAAATCTATGCAACCATCAAACATGGCAGTTATATGGCCACAAAATTAAAAGGTAATGACGTGTCAGGTTGTCTTGATCAATGACAGAAGATTCTATGGAATTACAATCTGGTTCTTTGGGGTTAAAATTAGGACCCCTATTATGGTCTTCGAGTAACATTGTTTGCAGAAACGTAATTGCAGTTATGGCTAGACGACGAGTATTTAGCTGTAAGGACTGATGACTCCTGCCGACACCTAATTAAAATTGGTACCCAAATGTGTGCTTTTCTGTCCTTAGGGAAAAATGATTGCTCGGTTCAAAAAATGCAATATACGTTTTTGCTCCTCAAGTTGAAATGGAGTCTGTAGCGGTTGTAAAGTTGTGGGGTTTCCAAACGCTCTGATAGTAGAAATGCAAAATTTCGCATTCTGAAACTAATTGAACAAATTATCATTTGCTTTGGAAATTAATAATTAAAAGGAAAGAGCGTTATACCTAAAATATATTATCACCTAAAACAATTTTTTTCTGGGATTTCTGTATAAAATAACAGACTCTCTGAACAATGTCGAGAGAACACCATCCCTTAAAAACGTTATTCTGCCTGCTAACCTAATGAGGTAGTCTTTTTCATTCCTTTCTTTTGTTACACAGTCATGGCCCAATAAAGTATTACAATTTGGCTTTTTTGCTCCCATCACGTTAAAATTGCCTGCAGATATATACTTTTAATAAATGATAGCTGAAGTACAAAAGGTTCACGATTTTTCTACTATGATTACTACTAAATAATTTTATTCAAAATTTTACTGATGGAATATTTACTATAAAATTTGGCTCTGCAGATTTTCAATAATTCTGAACTTGCAACAATCAGTCAAAGGTTTTAAATTAATTGTTGACAATACCTTTGGTTTCATTTAGTTTTTTTACCCCTAGACTCTACAAAAAAAAGAAGTGTAATTTCTGTACATTGTACAGTTTACTACAGTGTAAAGCGGAGGTGTCGGGGATCAAAGGAAGGTAGGAAGGATTCAAAATACAAGCTTCATCAAGAACATGGAAACGAATAGGACTAGCAAAACTAACATTATTGAGGTGTCCCGTTGGTTTTAAATGATATTAATAATTGGATTTTAGCTGACTATTTTATAGCAAATGTTAGTAAAAATCCAATTACAAACTATGTATTTATTTTTAGCGGTTTTTTTCAATCTTCAATATAATCAAAACAAGAATACCTTAGAGAGATATTAAAAAAATAAACAAAAATATTAAAAGATTTTACCGTAAGTGTACTGCTTACTGTTTTTCCTCTAAATAAAGCAAGGAAATCCACAGAAGATGAAACTTCAAGCCCTTCATTAAAACACCGTTGTTGTTTTAAACCATCTTTCCCCTATTCACATCATGAATGGGCTCCTTTAATTATATCTCTAAATACGAAAAAACTTATTATAAAAATCCTTTTCACTTATCTTTCTGCTTCAAATGTTAAACACCACCATATTCTAGCTACCACCAGACCTGAAAATCTAGCTAACTAAATTACCTAAAAATATTAATATGAAGCTTTACATCAGGCAGAAACAGATATTGACCATGAACAAGTATTCTTTTTATTCAACATAAAAATATTTGTTTGTGTCGAGAAGTATGGCATTTTTTGTTGTATAAAACAAAACAACAGCAAGAGTATAATAGTCTCGATATAAAGACAATAGGATGAAAAAATCACTTGATGTAGTATTGTTTTATCTCCTTCCACTATGGTTTCTATGCAGACCTTGATGATACATATTTCATTCATATAAAATTTCGATTTTTAAAGGAAATAATCAGATTGGGTCTTGCCGATTCTAACAATCAAAGTGGCAAGGTATATAATTTTTATAAAATCTACAGTTAAATATAACAAAAAAAGTAAACTATTTTCAGAGCATCAAAACGTGATTAGTGATTGGTTTTTCCTGATTAAAAACTGTTGAACAATATTATTGCAGATTATCTCTTTTTATTGATTGTATATCTTGGTTGACAGCTGTATATCGTTTTTTTTATCACATTTACCTATCAGGTCTATTAGATACATGAAATACATTACTGGAAATGGCGACCTACCCAGGTAGGTATTTTAAGCCAAGTATGATTGAGAGTGAAGGATGATTGTGGCGTGATCTTGTAATCTTGTTACTGATCTACTTTTGGATATTTCGCTGTCCATTGGAGGAGGCTTTGTGGGAGGCCTCTGCTGAGCAAGGGTGTCGGGTTTTTAACCTAGTATCCCGGGTGGGACCCACTTCTAATCCCGCACCCGTAATGGGAAACCTATCGCGGAAGGCCGCAAGGCTGGGTGCATAGGCAAACGAAGTACCACGGGTGCTGGTTACCAGGCCCCGCTGGCTCTGGCTGGGGTTGACTCTCGGTCAGGGCTGGTGGACCAGCGTTTGGGATTGGTCTCGTGGTGGTATGTGGTTACGAAATGGGCAGGGTATGTCCCCCTGGGCTTATGGGGTCACCCCCATGAGTCTGGTGTACCCTGTTATGGCTCAAAATGGCGGATTGGCTCTGTCAGAGGTAAGGTAGGCCTCGTGTGAAGCTCACGTAGACCTCCACCCCACTGGTGTGGTAAGGGCTCTTGTCATCCGTGGCAAGTGAAATTCCTTTAAGCACTTCAGTGGCTGGGGCCGGGTAAGGCTAATGCTCAGGTACCGAACAAGGAACACACACGTGCAATGAAATGAAAATGAAAAATGATCTACTTTTGCTATCTACTTCTCTTAACTCTATGTAATGTATCACAATCAAAATTGGAATACTGATAGCGGAAGAAGAGAACAGCATATTCTATCAATCACTTTCTGAAATCCTTTTGTACGCCTATCGTGTAAGCGTTGGATCGAAGTCCATCAATCTTACCGAAGCTCAGGGTCCCACGAAACCGAAATTAAAAAAAAGGTCTCACGTTGAAAATTATTGAGTTATCAATTACATTTCAGACAAAGTTCAAAGGAAAACGCAAAGTTGATTCTTAAACTGTTCAATTTTTATCAATAAAAACAGGAAACAAATCTGTATAAGGAACATGAATAAAATGTTTGGTGCTTATTTAGTGTTTCTCTTATCAACACCATCTTTGTCATAAAAAATATTTCTTAAGAAAATTATAGAAAACCGTTGAAATTTATGCTCTTTATTACATCAAACATTGTTTATGGTCCTAGGTAAAACAATATTAAATTGTTTTGACGGGATTGAACTACGATTATTTTCATCGCAACAACATATAAATATACTTTTACAAAACCTATTTGTAATCTAAATACAGTTTTTATACAAGAATTAATTTTAAATTGATGAATTTAATTTTAATCCATCTTTTACTTTTTCACTGTACCGTTTAACAGTGAAAAAATGTTTTGCACTAAATGAAATCATCGTAAATTTTATCTGAGAAACCTCTTGAAAGCAAACTTTAAGTTTGCAAAAATTCACTTTCGAAGTAAAATTCACTTTTCTACAATCTACACTACAAATTCCAATTAGTAAACTTCCTATTACCTACATATATTATATTCCTATTACCTATTTATAATAACGTTAAAAACCCGTCTATTGTCAAAACAATTGCGAAATGCATATTTATATTGTTTCATCCTATTTAAATTCTTAACTCTGTTCAAAGTAAAAAATATGTTAAGGCGAACGCCCAATAGACAAAGACAAAAAAACTCTTTATACCAGCACTTACGTTATTGTAAGCAATGTATATATAATTCATTTACAACAGTCTTTTCACGAAGCCATAAGTGGTTCTAAGTATTGCCGATGGTACTATACCCCATACAATATGGTAAGGCCTAGATTATACCTAGATTCTCGTCTAGGAGGTACAGGACATCGTTAGGTTAAAGAAACCTTGGAGCTCTAGAAAATTGAGAGTAGGTCGGGATACGCATCTTTTCCCTCAGGGCTTAGGTTGCTTGACCGTATCATCCTTTTCTTGAAATTTCCTTCTTCTGTAAGCTGCATAGTACTCCAAGGGATGATATTGCTATGGCTGGCGATTCTGAACTAACAATTGTTCAAAATAAATATGTAAAACATAATAGTGTACAAGGTAAAGTTTTCTGCTTAATGGTTTTGCTAGTAAATATTACTTAACCAAATTAAATTACTGAAGAATAAAAATCACTTAATTTTGTCTTGTCAAAATGTTCAACTTCATTGTTGGTTGTGCAATTTCTAAATTAGATATGTTGAAATAAAACGTTGTTTTCATTCATCACTTCGAACAATTTTTAAGTGAAATTAAATTCCTGTACCTATTAAAAAAATTTTTCCATATCATTTTCTTTTCTTGAGAATATCAAATAAACTTATTAAACTTAAATTTAAAATACCGAAGTTAAAGAAAATGTAACTAGTAGCATCAGCAAAGTATATCATAGATAAAAATGTGGTTTTCAAAATGTGTGTGTACGAAACCCACAAATGGACCAGAATTTAGTTAAAGAAAAATGATATTTAAAATTTTTTGAGGTAAACTCAATTATCAAGTTCATTAATTCCTCATTTGAGGTTTAACTTAAAAGCAAATAAATATTTCATCGGCTACGTTAGTTGATTAAAAAGTACTTCCTATAAAACCTAACATACCATATTCATTATCATAAGAAAACGTTAAATTTACTAGCCTCTAAAAACTCCGTATACATATCAATTTTACGAAGGTAGTGAGGCCTCATATGTGGTCGTTAAACTTGTACCGTTGCAATAATTTGAGTAGGTGATAAAAAGTGGAATATTCCATATCCTTTGTGCGTTATTTCCATTCCATTACCACATACTAACCTCATTTACAGAAAATAAATAAATTACATCGTACTTAAAGGTCGTCTTTATTCGCATTAAATATGTTTTAAAAATTTTACAATTTTAATATCTAAAAACTATTAACTCAACTAGGTAATTAAAAAAACCTTGGTAATGTGCTTAAATCCCGAAACACGTCGGCTGGAAATGAAATCTAACAAAGAGTACACAGTTCTTATTGTTTATTGCATATTAAATATAGGAGCCCTTAAAACTTAATAGAATAATCATCTATATTATTTACATAAATTATTTCTTAATATTTAAGTTGCACCATTCATTTTGAGAATAATGTGTTACACCAAAACATATTAAACAGGAAAAAATTATACCTGCTTCACAAGACTTATGAACAACAACAACGGATCTAAAAGAATGTTAATACAGCAGTTTAATATAGTTTATAATCTTATAGATGATTTATTTTTGTATACATAAGGTTCAGTTGATTAAGGCTGCTCACTTAATTTTGATTTATAATAAATTTCATAAAGCTTTCAGTGGACTAGAGCCACCAGTTAAGTGACAGTGCTCTTCATCCAAGAAGCCTCTACCTTTTTTTACTTACCGTGCGAGTGGACCAACGTCTTAATGTGACTCCCGGGCCCTGGGAACTCCATCTACTTGGGCTCAAGTCGCCGCCTGGTGGCCCAGTTGTATATACTGAACTATGGCACTGCGACCTTTGATTCTAGAGACATTTCTTCATATATTTATACATTTCATACATCCTGGAAGCTTAATATCTATCCTGTATTATTGATTTAATCTATGATTGTTTACAACAATATTCAACACCAAATTATTTTCAACCATAGATTTGAAATGATGTAACTTAAATATTAGATTACAATAAATTAGTGAATTGGTTTGACGTGCACTTTATGCAATGATATCCACAACAGTTCAGTAGAAAATAAATAACGATGCCCACATTCATACATCACTGTCAGTTGCAAAGTAGTAGATTACTCTAAAATTAACATAATATGTCACGGCATGATTTGCAGCCTCATACATAAGCATAGTGATCATTAAAAGGTTAATTGACCCCTAGATAGGCAATGACGGATTATAATTAATTAAATATTCATCAAATATTTGTATTGCTATTGTTGTCACATATAAGCTAAACATAAACAAAAAACAAATAAAAAAACTCAAGAAAAAAATAAAAGTTCAATATTACTATTGAACTTAAAGCTTTTAGAGCTAAACCTAATATACTAATAACGTTGTGATCAAAAGGAAAAAGAACGGGCATTGTAAGACAGCCTTAACGTATTTAATTAAACTGTAGTTAATAAAATTTTGTGCTGTCATAGTAAAAATACTGCAAAATAAAACAACTTTTTTGGTTCGCCTGTACGAAGAGTTACATTTCAAGAGGAACCATTCAACTTCCAATTAAATTATTTCTTCCTTTGAGTATAATTTGAAGTGAGTCACAGTGCTTCTCTAATCAAACTTTTATGAAAAACCTTAACCTTATAAAATATAAAATAGCATTTATACTGTCTCTTTATCGCTAAACAGAAAACTTTATACCCTAAAAAAACAATGGTACCAATGAAAACCAAGTACCATTTTCAGTTGATACCAGAAATGGTTTTCTGGAGATCCCTGTCCCTTTTTTTTCAAAAAATGTTTCTCTCGAGCTAAGCAATTATGTGTTGTTATATTGGTTTTGGGCACTGGCGGCTGTTTGGTTAAATAGCCCGCCCACTATTATCTACTAAAATTGCATTATGGTTTTAGGGTATTACACATACCTTCGAATGCTATAGACTATTTCATGGTCTGTATTATTACCAATATTTACTGAATTTAATATTAAAATTATTACAATAATTATAACCGTCTATTTTTTATTACTGGTTCATTGAAAGTAAACTAGACACATTAATCACACTGAAAACGGCACGTAAACATAAACTCAATCTTTTGTTTGACAGCTCAGTTCATTTCGGTCTACTGAACTTTGGCGCTTTGGGTGGCGAAAGCTGTAACTATTTGTCTGCAATAGGCAAGGAACGTAGTATTCGTACAGCGTACGAGCCTTAGGGAGTTCTATGATTGGCTGATTTGCGTCACATGTTAGGAGATTTTACAGTAAAATATGTTTTGTAAAGGGTGGGGTAATGGAATAATACAATTTATAAATAACACAGAATTTTTTGTATACTTTTAAAACTATACTTATAAATAGTAAATTGTAACAAAGGTTATTCAATGCCATTTTACCCTAACTAATCCGTTTTTAATTTCATGAAAAGAACATTCTTTAGGTGGCGTCCTAAATAAGAATGAAAGTGTTGAATTCTTCTAGTCGCTTGAAAAAACTGTCGAATTCGCGATCCAGCATTTCTTGGGAAATCGCATGAACTTACTCGGTGATTCTCTGCTTTAGTTCGACCAAATCCCTGAGGCGACTTTGGAAAACCTTAAACTTTAAATATAAGAAAAAAAGATAAGAAGAAATCGCACACCGACACATCTGGTGATCGAGCTGGCCAGGGTGTCACCAAACCTTGAGATTAATTGACCTTCAAAAGTTTGTCTCAGCACGGCATTGAGTTTACTGCTGTGTGAGTAGTGGCTCCATCCTGCTGGAAGTAGAGCTGCTCTGTGTTAGTGTTTTACTCCTCCAAAAGCGGAAAAAAGCTACGCAACATGTACGGACGGACCAAGCTAAATTTACGGTCACTGTGTTTCATTTATCCATTATCTTCGAAAAAGTAATGTCCAAAAATTCTCTCAGTTGGAACTGCACACCACACTGTTTCTTTAGGGCTATGCAAGGGCTTAGGGTGAAGCTCTCTAGGGGTTTCTGCACTCCAATACCACATATTTGTTGAGATGGCCTGAAAGGTAAAAGTGTGCTTCGTCGGACATGATTATAAGGTTTTAAAAATTTGGGACTTCATTTTTCATTGTCAGTATCCCACCACAAAATTTGTCTTTTGTTGTAGTCTGGTTCTTTAAGTTCTTGCACGACTTGAATCTTGTAGGGATGGAAACGAAGATCTTTATGCATAATTCTTCCTAGAGATCTCCTGGAACTCTGAAGTGCCAATTATTGCTTCCTGGCGGACCTCTTTTGACTCCGAGTCACCGCGGCTCGCACTCTTTCCACATTGGTTGGTGTACGGACTGTTTTACAGCTTCCACCAATTATTTTATGGGTTGACGCCGTACTTCTAAATATTTTTACCCAGTTTCCTATCCTTAACCGACTGGGAACAGCCCTGTGTCGACCAACGTTGAAATGTGTCCTAACAATCTCTGTGTCTTTATAAAATAATTAACACTTTAAAAAAATGTCTCCATAGCAAAATCACGGTGCTCATGTCTCCAAAGCACCTGTTTACTAAAATGGCATGGCTTAAGTTTTAGTCCAGGCAACAAAAAGGTGTAGAGGGAATTTTTTGGAACACAATTTTTGACTTGGCAGCTTTGTTTGGACTAGTGAACATATCAAAAGTCCCCGTCCGTAGCACTTGAGCCGGGGGAGGGAGGGGGGTCTGAATGTACCATTGTTTGGTTTTTCCTAAATATCTTGAAAACTATCGACTTTTAGTAATCCCTATTAAATTTTAAAATTAAAGAAAATTAACTTTCCTGCAATAAAAGTATATAATATGTCTACTTTCGTCCAACAAGGTAAACACTAATTTTATTCATATAAAAAAATATATCCCTTCCATAAGAAATACATGTAAATTTGTGGGTAACTTTGATGCCCAATTGGGCAACGCTTTTTTCACTTAAAGGAAAATGAACAGCATTCAGGAAATATTGACAAAATGTCCAGTAATTTGACACCTCAATCATAAAAATTGGTCTAAAATTAAGGCATTGGCGAGCTCACAAAAAACGTTATTTTTCAAGGAATTTTTACAATTTGCTATAATTCCTTGAAAAATAACGTATTTTCTGAGCTCGTCAGCACCTTTATTTTAGACAAATTTTTATGATTAAGGTGTCAAATTACTGAAAATTTTGTCAATATTTTCTGAATGCTGTTTATTTTCCGTTAGATAAAAATAGCGTTGCCCCATTACCGGCGGGCATGTATATTACCCACAAATTTACATGTATTTTTCATGGAAGGGATATTTCTTTTATATTAATAAAATTAGTGCTTTTTTGGTAAATGGCTGAACCAAAGTAGATATATTATGTACTTTTCTTACAGGAAATTTAATTTTTCTTTAATTTTCAAATTTAATAGGGATTACCTTAAGTTGATAGTTTTCAAGAAAATTAGGAAAAACCAAGAAATTGTACCTTCAGACCCCCTCCCTCCCCCGGCTCAAGGGCTATGGACTGGGACTTTTGATATACTTTTGTTCACCTCCTAACTAGTACAAACAAATCTGCAAAGTCGAAAATTGTGTTCCATGCAATGGCCTCTATACCTTTTTTGAGCATTCATCGCCTGGACTATTTGTTTACATTGTTCATACATTGTATACATTGTTTAAATTGTTAATTTATTGTTTCAATATTTATCATGAGGTGGCCAAAACAAATTGTATAGTTCTCATTGGCCCACCCAGTACATCTTTCCCTTCATAGGGTTTGTTTTACATGTATACTATCGTACAACACAGTAAGAATACATTATTTATAAATGTTTTTGTACCCAGAATAACGTGTATCCATGAGGAATGATTAGAGTAGAGTCCAATAGAACTGGTGGGTCAAGGTCAAGTTTTGAAACAGGCCATCGGATCCTGGGCTCAATTTACATAATGCTTAAAAATCAGCTGGTCTGTTTAAAAGCTAGGTCTTCGCCCACCCGTTTTATGGACTTTACTTTAGTCTAGTTTATTACTTTTAACTGAAAGCTTACATAACTTCATAGTTATTTGTTTGTTGAGCGAGTAAGGTACGTGCTTGCTGAGGGCGACAACTTTCACGAGGGAGACAATGTGCTTTACTCTCTAAATACATACAAAATTTTCCCTCCACCAACATTAATAAATACCGAATTTATAAACATATATCCCATTTACTTAGTAATTAACAACAATATTCATTTTGTTTCGACCTACAATTAGTGCCTTCATTTCAGAAATTGCAACCATTCATACACCTGTAATCAGTAGATTATTACAACACTCTAACACGCCTAATTCTTAGACGTTCGTACAGCTTATTGTTGTACATTGTATTCTTATGTGATTATTCATGCCACTAAATCAGCTGTTGACGCCTGCAATTTATTGAGCTGTATTTGCATGTCTGCGTAAAAATTTAAAGGCGTTAGATTTTTGAATTATTGTTTCATATGTATGACTTTACTTTGTCTCCAGGCGGTTTACATTTCACTCATTCATTAAAAGGAGTAAAAAGCGTCTAAACAAAGTAGGTGGGAGAAATAAATTGCACATAAAAAGGCTTCGACTAAATTAACTAATTAATTGGCTGTCTTTAACTTGTTCTCATTACGCTACTTGTAATTTGGATACAGCATATGTCTTTTTGGTTCATGACAATACTGTAAGTGTACACGTCGTAAGTTGGCCTTAAAAAAGCGTAGCTACCTTTACAGAAAGTTATAAAGCAGTTGTCAAAGTGGTCGCAGCAGTTTGCCCTAGAGCACTAATTAGCTGCGTTCTGTCATGCCCCACCCTCCCCATTCAAGAGACGTCCACATTTCAAATTTAATTCAATGTAGCTATGTCTTAGAGGTTTTCAAGTTCTAACGAGAATTCACATTAATATTACCAGCTGAATAAACAAAATACCCCCGTTGCAGCAGACCTGCATACTCAGCGAATTTCAAAAGCAAAACAACATTTTTCAATCCAACATAGCGAGATTGCACATGTTTTTGAAAGGTCCATAAGAATAACATGGGGAATGAGTATGCAGGTTTGCTGCTACAGGTATATTGAAACTGGGTGGTTTTAATTCAGTATTTAGTAGATCTGAACTAGGAGAAGCCATTTACCAAGTTTTATCAAGATATGTTGAGAAATAAGCGAGATATAGAATTTTACTTATTCCCCATAAGGTTAACATTGGGACAACGTACTGTGTTTACCACTTTCAATATCTCGGTAACCGATGGACATAGAGCAGTGATTCAATATACTAAATTGTTTGTTTTTTTTAGCTGAATTCAATGGTGCTAACGAAAATTGGGTTATTTTAATTTTTCTATGTAAAAAACTCAAAAAACCCATTTTTGGGGGGTTTACCCCCTTTTACCCCCCCTTCCGGTAGTCCGATCACTGGTTTTCGAACTCGTCCGAATGATTACTACTTTACATGGCTGTACCAAATTTCATTCAGATTGGGCCATTTTTACGGCCGCTATCGTGCTTAAAGACACATAGATATATACTGTAAATATATATATATATATATATATATATATGTGTGTGTGTGTGTGTGTGTGTGTATGAAAATGAACGAATAGAGTTTTTGCTTCTGGGGGCCCCAAAACGAAAAGTTATCATGGTCTCGGGCTTAGGTCTTACCATAAGTACTACGGTAACAGCTTCTTCCCTATAGGGGAAATTCGCTAAAAACATTACACAAATTAAATAATGCTGCATAAAATGAAAATAAATAGTTTTCTAAGCACGTATGCTATTATGACAAAGCTTTTTGAAAAACCCCTAAACTCAAGGATAAAATTAGTCTGTTAGTGGAAAAAATGGATGAGGCATTTCCTCCTTTTACTCTTTTCATCTGAAAAGTTTCATTATATTAAGCCACTACAATGTTCTGCTTTACAACATAATGGTTTTAACAACCAAACCTATCAAAACTCCCGTACTGGTCTAATAACTAGTACACTATTATAAAGTAATAGTTATTTGTGCATCTAGGGACTAAAGTGCAACTTTCTCTCCCAGAGGGAAAGTATTAGCACCTGATGGTGTAGCCGAGGGTAACAGTTTCCCCGAGAGAGAAGATTCTTTAGTCCCTTGAAGTATACAAAATGTTTCCTCTACCTACACCTACACCATTAACAATAACTATGAAAATGTAACTTTACCTTCAAGTGATCCTTTGCTTCATTAAACTGAATTAGAATCACCCATATTTAAATAAAGTAGGTTATTTAGGCAACATATATACAACGATTTTATTAACTCTTTCATACTATTTTTTCAATCATGTTTATACAATTTTCGGTATATCGGAAATAACAAACTCTAAAATATGTGATTATATTCAGTGTTACCAAGTTAGAAAGTAGCTTCTAATTGACAAAAATGTCACTTTTTCTATCACAAACCTTTTTGTTCCTTTGGTTTAACTTTCAAATTACAACCTCAAACAAAAAATCATTATTTGTAATAGGGTCTCATATCAAAATATCAAACCTCGATCTAAAGACCTTTTAAGTTCAAATGCTTGTCAAGTATAGCAAATTAATTGTTGCACACCCCTTATAATTTTTAAATCGAGAATTACAGCCCTTTCGAAATATATTATTTTGTAAATATGTAATGCTCAACATGATTATAGCTAAGCAGGCATAGAATTGGCCTTAGATACCTACCATTGTTGGTGCGGCAACTAGCCTTTCAATCGTCACATTATTTACCGTCATACTTATGATAATGGAACATTCAATTAAAATCTTTACTTTAAAGTTTAAGTAGTAATAAGAGATTTACTGAAGAGTATCGTTGCGCCAGTAGTGTTTTTTTTAAGAATCGATTTTATCAGTTATTATTGTGTAGTATTAAGGCATTTAGATAAGGATGACCATAAACGAGAGTTTATGGCAATCATAAATGTTCAACGTCTGTAACTTTAGTTAGGGACATGATAATGACCTTAGGTTTATGTCATTTCATTTCCCTTGTTACCACATTAATTTCAGCAGTCAATCGACAGGTTTCAATTCAAAAACTCGGGTCAACCACCCGAAAATTATCTTTTGAGGTCCAAGGCATATACTATAATTTGTTCAGAAAAAATCGTTGTTATTTGTTGCTTGAATGTAATAGTATAGTTCCCTACTAGTCATGAAAGTAGCCCATTTCGGGGCAAGATAGGGTTTTACTTGCAAGGCGTAAGCCGAGCATGTAAAAGACTATTGAGCCCCGGAATGGGGCTTTTGTGACGAGTTATGAACAATACTTTTCATTACGAAGCAAATAGCTCACATTTAGCCAAATAGCCAAGTAGCCAACGCTTCATAATTTCGTCATTTTTCTATAAGCAAATACAATACGGCTGAACCGTCTACTTTAGTTTAAAGTCCGCTGGTTGAACTGTCCACATAGGAACTTCGTTTGTTTGGGTACTAGTACGTGTGGTTAGCGTAAATCTTCACCAAAACCTTGCACTCTTTGTTACAGCTTAGACACTTGCTATGTGTATAGAAGATACCTGTAGAAGTATTTTTGTCCGAAGATCCAACCTTTAATTCGTGTAGAACACCCCCTTATCAGCCATTAAAGTTGGCCGCCATTACATTCATAAATCGCTCTATAACTCCGGTAATAGTATTCCGATCTTGATAAACCTTTATTTGTTTGAAAGATATTTTTAAAATAAAACCTTTTTGTATTTAACATTCTTTTCTAAGGTAAATAGTTTTTATTGTATATTTGAAAAACGAAATTTTCCAATTAATTCCTTGGGAAAGTCTAATTTGTCAATAAAATGCGTTTTGAGGGGCTCAAAAAGGCTATGGCCAAATTTATAATATTGTCTATGTTGAAAACTTATACGCACAGAAATTTTATTCCAATAGGTCAACTATTATCAGAATAATGGCCTCAAAAAGATATACGTATAGGCCATTTTCCGAGTTAGCCTAGTTTTTTCGGTATTTTATGGAGTAAAAAACTATTATTGAGGTGAAACCTGAAAAAAATGAAGAAAAATAACTAAACGACCGAGAAAAATCGATCATAATAGTATAATTCTAGTTTTTCATCTATTTTTAAGGTCCAAAAGAAGTTTTTGGTCGACCCATTTTAAGGACAGGCTCAGACTTTTATCGTAATAAATACTTCATCCGTCGGTAGAAATGAATATAAATTCATGAACATATTTAACATAAACATTTGAACGATATAGCCTAAAAAAATCCTAGATAAATAATCGCTAAACAGAATTTATACGTGTTTTAAAATGAATTTTAGTGGTAAAATTTAGCCTCGCTGCTAGCGCCTCCTGTGGCATTCGGCGCAAGCATGGCTGGTGCTAACCATACGTATTTGAGAGAGCTGCGCCGAATCACTTCAATTAAAAAGCATAATAATTATGAAAATAATTGTTTAAAGTCTTGAAAATGTTTAACTTAAATATCGTAAAGATATAAAACAAAAATATCAAAAATTATAATTATTTTTAGCAGTTTAATTGGAGAGATTTGACAAAGTGCTCGCGAACACGCGTAGTCGGCACTAGGCTCGCTTGCGCCAAATTCCAAAAGAGGGCACCAGCAGCAAGGCTGAATTTCACTACTATATACTGTGTTGCGATTATTTTCCCACAGGGGACGCTAGCAGCAGAGCATAATTTTGCCACTAAAAATCATTTTAAAATACGTATAAATTCTGTTTAGCGATTTTTTATCTAAGATTTTTTTAGGCTATATCGTTCACATGTTTATGTAAAAAATGTTCATGAATTTTTATTCATTTCTACCGACGGATAAAGTATTTATTACGATAAAAGTCTGATCCTGTCCTTTTTCCCTATGCTTAACATGGGGCGACCAAAAAATTCTTTTGGACCTTCAAATGGATGAAAAACTAGAATTATACTATTATGGTCGATTTTTCTCAGTCGTTTAGTTATTTTTCTTCATTTTTATTCAGGTTTCATCTCAATAATAGTTTTTTTACTCCATAAAATACCGAAAATACTAAGCTAACTCGGAAAATGGCCTATACGTATATCTTTTTGAGGCCATTATTCTGATAATAGTTGACCTATTGGAATAAAATTTCTGTGCGTATAAGTTTTCAACCTAGAGAATATTTTAAATAATTTAGCCATAGCCTTTTTGAGCCCCTCAAAACGCATTTTATTGAGGAATTAGACTTTCCCATGGAATTAATTGGAAAATTTCGTTTTTCAAATATACAATGAAAACTATTAACTTTAGAAAAAATGTTAAACGCAAAAAAGTTTTATTTTAAAAATATCTTTCAAACAAATAAAGGTTTATCAAGATCGGAATACTATTACCGGAGTTATAGAGCGATTTATGAATGTAATGGCGGCCATCTTTAATGGCTGATATGGGGGTGTTCTACACGAATTAAAGGTTGGATCTCTTCGGACAAAAATACTTCTACAGGTATCTTCTATACACATACCAAGTGGCTAAGCTGTATCAAAAAGTGCAAGGTTTTTACGCTAACCACACGTACTATACGGCAAAATTGTGTTTGGGTACCGAAAAAGTTGAATACGGAAATGCAATGTTAGGTTACCGAAATATCAACTGATAATTATTTGTTTTGATGCAAGGAAATCGAGGGTTTTCGTGGATCGCAGCTGTACGGTAACGGCGGGTAATTTTCGTATAAAGAGTGATGAAAATGATTTAATCCTACC
Source organism: Flexamia atlantica (assembly GCA_035578135.1). Taxonomy (NCBI): domain Eukaryota; kingdom Metazoa; phylum Arthropoda; class Insecta; order Hemiptera; family Cicadellidae; genus Flexamia; species Flexamia atlantica. Next base: position 24,849,616 of record JAQJVK010000009.1, on the reverse strand, counting down.
TATTTGGTTAAAAATTTTTAAACAAGACCCAGGAATTTTGGGGCATTATGTTTTTCGTTGCCAATTAATGTTAAAAGTTTATGCATGAAAGCACGACTAATGTAATGCAATGTCTTTTTCTATGCTGGCTACGTAAATGGTTTGTATATTTGTGTATGCTTATGGAAATAAATATATTTATTTTCATAAGAATAGAATAAGAATAGATCTTATTCTATTCTTATTTTTACATGTAAAGATTTAAGATGCAATATGATTATTATTATTATTATCGATTAAAAACTCACTATCTAATGCAAGAGTATGCATTTTCAATTTAATGTAATGTTTTACATTATGAAAAAAAGAGGTGGACATGATGTTAAACCTAGTCTGACCATGATATTTGTGGAGACCATGAATGGACAGTTAATATTTGTAAATACATAAAAATCCTGTAACAAACTTTTTGTATCGTTTACTCTTTGCGTGTTTTAAAGATGAAAATATATTATTTATTTTTTTAAATTAATCTTGATATTTGTTTTATATTTTGTCCAGTAAACAGATCGACTCAGTCTACAAGTATTCAGTTCAGACAAATGTGAACAAAAACTGTTTGGATAAAAAAAACTATTTGCAGAAATCATCAAGCGACAGGAACGAGACAGTTCAATCTTCAAGCGCAAAAAACCTCCAATCCTCTCACCTTTTCATCAAGGATGTGGTATATGGCAATCTCTTTTTCTGCTCAAGTTTGAATGGAAAGACATTCCGAGAGTAGTTTATAGAATCATGCCTCAAGTAAAGGCTATGGGGTTAGCAGTTTGAAGTTAAAATCATAATTGGTAGATTTCTTTAATCACATATTTGAAAAACTAGATAGATTTTTCGTCCTTAAAACTAATACACGGTTTATGTAGGGTAAAATTAAATATTATTTAATTCCTTTAAAAATGAAATAGTTGAAAAACTAGTCAAATAAAAGCATCGCTAAGGTTTAATATTTTACCAATTAATTCTCCACCAATAAATTGGACCATTGGAATTGGATCATTCTCTGGACCATTGGAATGTGATTGTCCAGTCTTAATCCCTTAGCACATCATGTAATACATTGATTGGTAGAGATACAACTTAATGTACTTTTTCATCTCTTTTTACCTTCAACTTTTTATCTACTCATTTTATTTAAGCGAGCAAACTTAATTTTCTCCCCATCTTTATTACGCTCAAACCCCGAATTCGGACAATGTCTGGAATTTTTACCCATTCCACGACATGGACACTCTAAAATACTCACAACGTGGAGCATGTCAATGCCCATACCCGCAGAGTAGGTAAACTCATATTTGCTCAATCGCCGAAGTCATAGCGCTCTTCGGGGTTTGAGTAAAATCTTAAAACCCACATCGCGTCGTGCGCAAAACAGATTGCCCACATCGCGACGACGACGTGAGTATTTCCTATTTGCGCAAACTCCGAAGTATGCCGTGTGTTTCAAAACGCCCACCCCAATCATATTAACATTATCGGAGTTAACAAGTATAAGCTTTTTAGAATGATTATGTGACCAGAGGAGAATTTTCTTATGTAAAAAAACCTCACCCATAAAGTAGGCTAGTTAAAAAAATATTTCCTGAAACTTAATTGGTTTCATTATTTAATAGAAAATGTGCGACGTAAACATTTCAAGAAACACCATTTACACTATCATACGTTAGGTGTTACACTTACTCTATGATATTTAGGCAAAATAACTACTCATTTTCCTTTTAAATTGGATTATTTTAATAAAAGCGAATAAAATCCAGTAAAATTCATGGTTTAGTGTAAAAAAATCATATTAAAAAAGTTTGGTAAAAGTCTTAGTATTAAATAGCGCCTAAAGTAGAATACAGACTGGCCTTCCTTATGCACAATGCACATTGGTCCTTGAAGCCACTTCTCATTACATTACATTTTCCCACCCCCTCGTTCCCACCTGTCAGACCGCCGAGCGTAACCAATTCGAAATTCAATTCGCAGCGTTTCGATAACACCGTTTGAATAAATACAGTTAAGAAAAAATTCTAAAACTTTTTAGAAATGAACCAAACAATATAACCTTTCCAACCATTTCTAACTTGAGTGAAAAAATCAATTATAATAGATACAAAATTTAAAAGCAAGCATGTGAAATTCTTGCCTTTTAATTTAAAATAAAAAAAGTTTACCTGAAAGGAAATATTTTGTTATTTAGTCAGGCGATTTTCGTCTATGAGAATTTTTTCGGTCAGGAAATAAAATATTTTTTCATATGAAAGCTTCTCATTAAACGCATTGTTTAGCCTACAGGCAGCCTAAAAAGCGTTTGGTTAGATTTTTTAATTCCTGCCACAGAATGAGCCGAAGCGAAATTATTTACGTTAATGCTCAACTACTTTATAAAAGATAATGATTGCTTTATTTTATTATTTCGTTCTGTCTTATTGTTGTTTACTCAAGTCTTTGCAGTGTACTATAACAAGAAATTAACTATTGCAAATAATGCCGCTTTAGCAACATGTTTGAAGCAGACGAAAATGTCGTACATTTTGTTTCCGCCGTTCCTGTCCCAATTAAGTAATATTTTTTTTAGCTATCATTAAAACTATCTACTTTGTAACCAACCTTAGATAATACCATTAATTAAATTAATCAAACTATATTGCGAAACATGTATTTACATTTCGTTTTACATAAATCAATTTAAAAAAAGATTTCAAATGATTTGCCAACAAATTACCATTCTCTCCTTAAATTCTTGATTGCTATTGATTATTTTTCAAACGAGAAATTCCATATCGATAATTGTGATTGTTACTGACAGTGAAATGTTCAGAACGGCCAGCGGACCTCAACCGTCGCTACTACTGAAATCCATTAACACAACACACAAACAGAATCCCTAACCACAACAAACGAACACTAATCAGTCAAGGTAGTGCTCAGCACGAGCCACAGATAACAAGCAAAATTCAACTAAGTTTCAGGTCAGCGCGCTGACAGGAATTACTGGTATTGGTGCATAGGTTGGTAGGCCTGGGGTTGACGCCCGACGCTCTTCGACGTTTGGGCAAATAGGAAATACCCACGTCTCGACCTAGGTATTATATTTACTCAAACTCCGAAGAGCAATATGACCTCGGCGATTGAGCAAGTGAGCTTACCCACTCCGCGGTTGTAAGTATTTTAGAGTGGGTAAAATTTCAGAAGTTGTCTGAATGCGGGGTTTGAACCTAACACATACTGTATTAATATACAAGAATGATTTTTGCAATCCCTTTTCCGCAGCCTGTGTGCAATTTAGGAAAAATCTAGGCACACCGACACCGACAGAATTGTACTTTCCTGTAGATGTGCACAATACCATTAAAATTTATATTAGTGATATAGACATGCTGGAAATGTAATTTAAAATGATAAAAAAATAACACCGTCTTTATCAGTTTCTATGTTGGCGATAGAATATCAAAACAAAACTGTAAATTTGTCACCATACGTAGCTGTTATCACATTCTACTTTTCGTAGAGTAATGATTATAATGTAGAAAGATACTGAGTGAGAGCATAACATAAAGTGGGTGTAAATATAGTTTTTTTGTTGTATAATGTGACAAAACCAATACAAATATTTATCAAGCAATAAGCGAGTGTAAGGAATGCATTAATGACACGAGTTAGTATTTGTCCACTAAAAAGTCTAGAGTTAAGAACAAATAATAATTTTTTTTATGATTTCAATCCACATGTTTAAAGGGGCATGGAATGAATAATTAGTATGCAATGCCTGCTACAAGAAATTCATGCCTAAAATACTACAAATAGCATGCGCATGTAGCTTTCACTTCTTTGGAAATTGTAATTTTGTTCTTAGCTCAGTTAGATTTTTCACTGAACAAATACTAACACGTAGTTGTAATAAAAGACATTAAATGTTCCTACAGAGTCCTCCAGTTAATGGTTTAAGTATAGCGGAATTATAGCCCCACAGATAACCCCCAGGGTATGCATAGTCTAATATAAGATTTAGTGATTGGGTATTTATGGCTATAAATCTTTTAAATGCATGAAAGAAAATAAACGATATCAGGAACTGACATATACTTTCTCCCTTAAAGTAATTTTAAACCAAAAAATTATATAATAAAGTAAAACAAATAACAATTAATTATACTTCTCAAATACATGCCAAATTTTATCAAAATCGGTTAGCAATGAACGGAGATATCAGCTTTTGAATATTTACCATAAGAATAACATTAGACAACGTACTACGTTTACCGCGAAACGAAAATGTCAATTATCTCCCCAACTAGTTGAAGTAGACTTATAGTTCAAGTTCCTGCATTATTTAATTTTCCAAGCCAAATTTAATGGTTGCAAGTATGTTTTCTTTGGTCGTTACAGATTTTGTGAAATTTGAAAAAATATGCAGTTTTTAATACTTAAACTCCCATAACTTGTGAACCTAAATTTTTACAGACATCCAGGTGGTGTCATTTTGTGTGATTCTAAGGACTAAAAACAATGAAATCTTTATTAAAGTCGTTAGAGCCGTTTTTTAGAGCCAGTTCAGTCCTGGATGCCGTCGGGTGCGGTCGGTTGCCCTCTGACCTCCGCTATCTAACCTAGTTTCGCCTGCTGTGCCGGCCGTGTTGTCTCAACGTGTTTTAGTGCGGATAGTTTGCGTTTAATTAACTATTATTCACATTTCGATGTGCAAACTATTATGTCGATTTGTGGAAGATGTTCGACGGCAGTGCCGGATAGGACAGTGGTGATCGCTTGTGTAAAGTGCAATCTTTTGTTCCACCCCTCGTGTTCACGTATTGGTTCAGAATCGAATCTTAAAAAACTCTCTTCTCAACAGAAAGGTTCTTGGATGTGCGATACGTGCGACAATAATTCTACAATTCAGCAAGGTAACACCAAGGACTATTCCGCTTTGATTAAAACAATAAGTAACCTCGAAGCTAACCTAACCGGCCAGATCGGACATGTCAACGTTACTTTGACGGGCGTTAAGGGGCAATTGGAAGGAGTAAACAATACTATTTCAACAATGCAAAAGACTCTAGCTGACTTAGTCGCTGAAAATGAAGCTAGGAAAAATGATATGTCTAACATAACCCAAGAAAATGCTAACCTTAAGCGTGAAGTCGAAACTGTAAAAACACAACTACGCAACATAGAACAGTACACGAGAAGGGATAATTTGGAAATCGTGGGTGTACCATACACTACTGGAGAAAATGTATACACAATTCTAGGGAAAATTGCAACCTTGATTCAAATAAAATACAACAGCTATGATATTTCCATCGCCCACAGACTCCCGGTGACGTCTGATTACCCCAACCCCGCTATCATCGTCAAATTTATATCGCGGGAATGCAGAGCTGCGTGGTCCAGGGCGGCGTTCGTCCACAGGAAGAAACTGACCGGAGCGGCGATCAACGACTCGTGGCCATCCCACAGCATATATGTCAACGACCATCTCACCCCATACAACAAGGCCATCCTCAGCAAGGCCCGCAAAGCTGTCCGTGAGCACAAGATAGCCTCCGTGTGGAGCAGGGACTGCAAGCTGTTCGCCAAGAAGAGAGCCGACCCCGGAGCCCGCCCCGTTCTCCTCAGGACCTTGGAGGATTTGGACAAACTATTGGTCTAGTCACTAGTACACTGAACTGGTCATCAGTATTCACTTTAGTATTCTTTTTATGTTCTATTATTGGGGAACTAACAAACATTTATTTAGTAAGTTACACGTATTATATCAATTTCAAATGCCAGTACTAACATTTTATGTATGTTTTTACTAACAATAAAAAAGTCATAGGCCTAAGCTTTAACTAAACTGCTATCAGTTGGAATAATATTTGGTATTTTCAAGATGAATCAATTTATTTTCATTACATCTATTACTGTTTAGCAACTAAAAAGTTTTATGTTTGCAGCAAATTTAAAATCGTAAACTAAAAAATTAAATGTATTTCTCATATGGAAATATGTTTTTTTTTATATAACGGTTAATTCTTTATCACTACTGAATCGATTGCAATGTGTTATCAATCGTGGATTCTTTCTTCCTTAAAGAAGGTTAATTTCTGTTCATTCGACTTTTTTTTGTAAAAATTACAGAGAATAAACCTGGTTTTGTGTTCAGCATTTTGGTGTCAAAAGTACCTCATTTATACTCCTTACTTATTTGGTATTTGCATGCACAATACTTACTCTCTCCAGTTAAAACAATTACTTTTAACCAAATGTTTTTTTTAATATTTTTTTCTAAACAATATTTAGGTATCATATGAACATATCAGAAGGTGGTAGGATTTACTGTTTAGAAATGTTTGATTTTCACTGGTTCCCTTATCTCTCTCGTATCTTAGTCGTATTTAGCGAATTCTCGGTTTTATGTGATATTTCAAAGTGTATGTTTAAAAGATTGCAAGCCAATGGTCATATTTAACATAGAAATATGGAGAATTTAATCCTTTTATGTTAGAGGCTTTATTTATTATTTATTTTTTACTTATTTACCATTCCACATATAAATATTTAACGCAATACAAACTAATATAATTTTACTTTCAATTATTCAATGCATGCCACGGAAACGCTTGACTGCACATAATAGTTATATTATATAATCAATTTTAAACTAGTCAAACACTTAATCACTTAGCTCTTATAGCATAAGCCTTACATTTGTAATTTAAATTCCTGGTTATAGGTAGCAATTCCTATGTAGATATGTCGCTTTTTATTAATACTTTTTTTTTAATGGATTGGAGCATATTTTTTGTATGTTGTGTCTAAAGACAATATTGCGCATAGATTTTTTAGTCTCTATATTAAAGCGGCTATAGTTCTAAATACCTAACAGATAACTTTTTTTTACATCTTCTGTAAAAGATTAATTTTTTATCACATGGCTGCTGCAAGTGCAACTTTAAATGTTTTTCTTTTGTATACGCACAATAACATCCTCCGATTATTTTGATGCATGAATATAACTATGAGATTTTTTTATCGGTAGGCACGGCAGGAATTGAAATGCAGGTATGGAGATTATAAATAAGGATTCTGAACTTGAAAACTTTAAGAATATACATTGCGGAGTTCTTGAAAACCACATTGAAGTAACCAGTTTCCTGGGTGTTAATTAAGAAAAATCTATTTCAATGATCCATTTGAATATTCGGAGTTATTTTAAAAATTTTGATGCTGCTATGGTCATGTTACAGAGTTTGAAAATAAATTTTGATATAATTGCATTTACCGAGGCATGGGTTGATGATGACAAAACAGTTTATGAATTAGACGGATACAATGTTTTTACTACGACAAACAACTGGAATCGAAATGACGGAGTAATTGTGTACTTGAACAGCGACTTTAGTGGAAATATGCAACAGATAACACTGGGCGAGGCGACTGGACTCCAACTGGACTTTGACCTGAATAAGCGGCATTTTTCCGTTCTGATTGTTTACCGCAGCCCTTCTATGGACTGCAATTTATTTTTAAATGATCTTGAAATTTTTTATTCTACTTTAAATCGTAATTCTACAAATATTTTCATGGGAGATATCAACATTGATATCCTGCTTGATAGTAACGTATCTATTTTTAAGGATGATTATTTAAATATTTTATATTCAAAAGGTTTTTTTAGAGTTAATTAATGTACCGACGAGGGAAGTAGGTAACTCCAAAACCTGCCTTGATCATATTTTTACTGATCACCCCAACTACCATTCTATAGCATCTTGTGTACTAAAAACTGAAATTACGGATTACTATCCTGTGACAGCAAAAAGTGAACTGGACTCCCGCACTACTGACCTTGACACTAACTGCTACTACTTAGACTCGGATGTTCTCAGTGGCCTGATGGCGGCTCAGACGTGGGATCATGTTCTGGTTCACGGAAATGTCGATGATTGTTGTGACGCAATGCTTAATACTTTTTTGGAGCTAAAAAATAGATCTATGAGACTTAAAAAACAAACTTCGCGATTCAAAAAATTAAAACCCTGGATCACTACTGAAATTATTTTTGCTATCAGAAAACGTGACAAATTTAGTAAACTGGTAAAAAAACGTCCAAATGATTATCAACTAAAAGTACAGTTCAACATTTTCAGAAATAATCTCTCCAAAAAAATTAAAAATATAAAGCATTTATTTTACAGAAATAAAATCAAGTCGGAGACAAATAATCCAAAAATGTTTTGGAAGACTATCAATGAATTCAATGGCGCTAAGACTAACAAATGTAAATTTCCAATTTCACATTTTTTGCAGGACTCGGACGCTGGCGCTGGGGGCATTCGACAGATCGCTGACTCGTTCAATATTTTTTTTTTCAAATGTAGGTAGCAATCTGGCGAACGAGCTGCCTCTGTCTGTGGGCCCCCCGCTGGTCGACGATGCCGCTCATAGAGTAGAGCATGAGTTCCGCCTGAGGCCGGTCACCGACAGCCAGGTCGTGGAGTGTGTGAAACAAATGCGTGGCGGTTCTGCTCCTGGGTGTGACGAATTTTCCCCTAAAGTTCTTAAGGATCACTTGACACAAATATTGCCGCCTTTGAAACATCTTATCAATCTTAGCATAACTTCCGGCATTTTCCCTAATAAATTTAAAGTCGCTAAAGTGATTCCTATCTATAAATCGGGTCCTAAAAACGATACAAAGAACTACAGACCGATATCTTTGTTGAGTGTTCTAGGTAAAGTCCTAGAGAAGTGTATCAAAATCCAACTTCAATCGTACTTAGAGGAAAATCGCATATTGTCAGATAGTCAGTTTGGGTTTAGAGTGGGAACAAGTACATCAGACGCTCTTTTTCTTCTTCACAAACATTTAATTGATTCAGTTAACAACAATGATAAAATTTTATTAACGTTTATTGATCTTGCAAAAGCGTTTGATTCGATTGACAGAAATATTCTCTTCTCTAAACTTGAGTGCGCTGGGGTTCGTGGGGTTGAATTGAACTGGTTCAAAAGTTATTTAAGTTCTAGGAGTGAAGTTGTCTCAATTAATAATGTTTTAAGTGAAGAAATGGGTGTTAACTACGGAGTTATTCAGGGCAGCACCCTTGGGCCTCTGTTATTTTTGATTTATATAAATAATATTGATAAACTTCCAATCTCTGGTAAATTATTTCTTTTTGCAGATGATACAGCCGTAATTTTCACAGGTTCAAATTGGGAAGAAGTTTTTAACACCGCATCGATGGAATTAAAGATTTTGAAAAATTGGTTTTCTGAAAATATTTTAACAATGAATGTGAGTAAAACAAAATGTATGCCGATCGCGTTACGCCCAGCGAGTGAGCCGCCCGCAGAGCTCAGAGTGGTTCTGCACTCGTGCAGTGGTGTAGACACGGCAAACTGTTGTTGCCAAGTTATTGAAAGAGTCGATCATTATAAGTATCTTGGGGTGATTGTTGATTCAAAATTGAGATGGGAAAATCATGTAAATTTGATTAAATCTAAGCTCAGAAAAATGATTTTTGTTTTTTATCAGCTGAGACAAATCTTGGACGAAAAAGAACTCAAAGTTATTTATTACGCTTATGTTCAGTCCTATTTGCAATATGGTTTAATTGCTTGGGGAGGTAGTTTTCAATCAGTTCTTGAGCCATTTAATGTTATCCAAAGATCTATTATTAAAGCAGCATTCAAAAAGACGACGCGTTTCCCGACTATACAGCTTTTTAAAGAGTCTGGGCTTTTGTCAGTCAGACAGTTATTCATAAAGAACTTATTAACGTTTTGTTACAATAATCCAAACCTGATAGTGGCTCCTGTGACTCACACTTACCGTACCCGTAGCGCGGTGGGCGTGGGCCTGCAGGTTCCTCGAGTAGTTAAATCTATTAACCTGACTAATTCTTTTTACATAGCAAATTTTTTGTTACGGAAAATACCTTTAGAAATACGGAGCCTGCAGGTTCCGCTTAGTACCTACAAAAGGGTCGTGGCGGCCTGGCTGGCGGAGATAGGCCCGGTTATCGCTGAGTCGCTTATCGGCCCAGAATATCCTACGTGACCTTGACGTAATTCCACTTTCACAAACAAAACAACCCATGCCTCACGCAGTTTCATAAAATTAAATTAATATTTATTTTCTCCATTACATGTATCCTATTTAATCTATGTTACACGTTATCAGCAGCTGTTTAAGAAATTAATCTTAATTAGGCCTACCTACTAAATTCTTATAACTACCATTGATTTTACTTCTTGTGGTTTTGAATATACAATTATTGTTTAGTTTCTTTGCATAATATTAACGCAGCTATGGACTTGAACTCGCCACACGCACAGGTCTTTGACCCATGTGAGGTTTTTTTTAATTTTGTTATTATAACGCTGCTTTGTTATTATTTCTTGAAATAAAGAATTATTTGATTTGATTTGATTTTAGAAATTCAGATTTTTGTCGTTTTTATGGGGTTTTATGGGGTAACTACCCTTATAAATCAAACATTCAAAAATTCAAAAAAATACATAAAAACTCCTAAAAATATCATAGTTTTGTACATATATGCCAAATTTCATGAAAATCGGGCTACTCGTGTCGTCTCTAGCTTTGTTTACATACACACGGACGGACAGACACCACTCCGGAAACCACTTTTATGGATTTATGGAACACTAAAACGAATATATCCACTAAAACATACACACGTACACACACACGGACGGACAGACACTACTCCGAAAACTACTTTTTTGCATTCAGGGAACACTAAAACTCAAATTCGAAAATTTTGACGAAAACAATACTTTCTCCCTATACTATGTATAGGAGGAGGAAGAAAGTAAAGTCATGAAATAGGTGTTTTATACTACTTAGACGTTGAATTTAGTGGTTTCAGAAAAAAAGAGAAGCGTGTATCTGAAATTAATTTGAAGATCTTTTAGAAAAAATATATCCTAAGTTTTGACATTGTTTTGGTGGTAATCAAACAATTTCAACACATATTATCAAAACCTGTTAATAAATCGTGAATTGTGAACAGGTTACAAGAGGGCCGGTCTGACATGGGAAAGGCGGAGTTGACGTATCTGATGGCAGGCAGGGGAATCGAAATTGCGAGTAAAACGCAACCCAAATAAAAATCGTTTCGTGTTTTAAAACTAATAAAATTAACTAAATAAACACTTCATTTAAATTTTATTTGATTAAAGCATTGAATTCAATCTTAATAATAGTTTTTCCTGGCACGGACATCAGATACAGTTGTTAATTATAATGATAAACGATAAACTGTGTACTTAAATACAGGTAGATTCCCTCATTTTATAAAGAGTCACAGGGAAAAGTAAACTGTAGAATTATACCCTATTTGCTTTTTAAGGTTCGATGTATATAATTTGCAAAATAATATTGGAAATAAAAATACATTTTATTTGCAATTGTTACCTCCTAAACTAAAAAATCTTGTTTTTTATAGAACATATCTACCTATTTCAATTATTACACTTCTCGTTTCCTCATAAAATTGATATTAATACTTTTCATATAAATGTCTTAAAATCTATACTCTACAAAAAGAACACTAAAGAATCAATCATAAAAATATTTTATCTGCAGTTTCAATATCTAAGAAAACCAAACAGTTAATGTTGAAACATACCTGTATAACAATAAAGCTCTTATGTTTTAATGTTGCGCAAAATACATTTATAAACAAAAGAAGTGGAATTTAATAACACAGGCATATTCCTTACGGCTACAAACTACAACGAGGTGAATTCACAAGCGCTTCCAGTGGATTTTAAAGCGTGTAATCATTAAAATTAATTACAATAATTCAATCTTGTCGCTACAACGTCAGGACAGCAACCGTTACATTAAACTAAAAAAAATTTTCGTCTAAAAGGATTTGTCGTCATTATAACAGTCTGTTTCAATATGATATCTATAAAATAACAAACTATGGTCAGTGCATCGCTTAACAACGTTAAAATATGGATTGCCTTACCACATAGGATATTCATAGCTCTTGCAAAAGGCGAAGTGTAAAAAACAAATTATGTAGTTTATTGTTTCCAGTACTTTGCAAATGATTGTTATTTAACATAAAACCAAAATGTTCCAATGAAACAACATAATGTCAAAAAATACTAAATTGTGATATTTTGTCAGAAACATTACAAAATGTGGTGCAAACTTTTATTGTCCAAAACAAACCGAAAATAAATGATAACAAAAACACCTACTGGTTACATACATGACATTAAAATAATACCTTGTATGCTTCACTTTCCTCCACCAATAATGACAACTATTATTAAACTGCGTTAAAAATCTGACTGCGCAGCAAAAAAAAACAAAAGTTACTAATATAAGTGAGTGTCGATTAAAAACTGTACAATTCAATTGATATAATATTAGCTTGAAATACAATGAGGATAGCCCGGTATTTTCCACTTAATTTCGGACATTTTAGAAACCCAGGCAACGAAAGGTCATAGAGGGAATTGCATGGATCACAATTTTTGTCTTTTAGCGAATTTCCCCTATAGGGAAGAAGCTATTACCGTAGGTCTCATGGTAAGACCTAAGCCCGGGACCACTATAACTTTTCGTTTTGGTGCCCCTAGAAGTAAAAAACACTATTCGTTCAAATTTCTTTATATTCTTTATATATTTCTTTATATTCTTTATATTCTTTATACATATATATGTGTGTGTGTGTGTGTGTGTGTGTGTGTGTGTGTCTGTAAGCACGATAGCGCTCGCAATTATGGTCCGATTGTAATGAAATTTGGCACAGACGTGTAAAGTAGTTATTATTCGGACGAGTTCGAAAACCAGCGTGATCGGATCATCGGAAGGGAGGTTAGGGGGGGATAAACCCCCAAAAAATGGGTTTTTTGAGTTTTTTACATAGAAAAATAGAAATAATCCGATTTTTATTAGCACCATTGAATTCAGCTCAAAAAAATAAACAATTTAGTAATTTGAATCACTGCTCTATGTCTATTGGTTACCGAGATATTGAAAGTGGTAAACACAGTACGTTGTCCCAATGTTAATCTTATGGGAAATAAGTAAAATTCTATATCTCGGTTATTTTTCAACAAATCTTGATAAAACTTGGTAAAAAGCTTCTTCTAGTTCAGATGTACTAAGTAATGAATTAAAACCACCCAGTTTCAATATACCTGTAGCAGCAAACCTGCATACTCATTTCCCATGTTATTCTTATGGAGCTTACCAAAACATGTCAAATCTCGCTATGTTGGATTGAAATATGTTGTTTTGCTTTTGAGGTTCGCTGAGTTTGCAGGTCTGCTGCAACGGGGGTATTTAACTTTGTTTGGACTAGTTAGGAGTAAAACATATCAAAAGTCCCCGCCCTCAGCTCTTGAGCCGGCTGGTCTGGAAGGGCCTAAAGGTACAATTTTTTGGTTTTTCCTAAATATCTTGAAAACTATCAACTTGTAGTACTCCCTATTAAATTTTCATATTAAAGGAAATTAAATTTCTTGTAAGAAAAATACATAATATGTCTACTTTGGTCCAACTGTTTACAAGGTAAGCACTAATTTTATTAATATTAAAAATTAAAAATATATACCTTCCATAAGATATACATGTAACTTTTTGGTAACTTAGATGCCCAATTGGGCAACGCTTTTTATACCTAAAGAAAAATGAACAGCATTCAGGAAATATTGACAAAATCTCCAGTAATTTGACACCTCAATCATAAAAATTGGTCTAAAATTAGGACGTTGGCAAGCTCACAAAATACGTTATTTTTCAAGGAATTACAACAATTTGTAATAATTCCTTGAAAAATAACGTATTTTGTGAGCTCGCCAACGCCTTAATTTTAGACCAATTTTTATGATTGAGGTGTCAAACTACTGGAAGTTTTGTCAATATTTCCTGAATGCTATTCATTTTCCTTTAGGTGACAGAAAAAAAACGTTGCCCATTTGGGCATCTATGTTAACCACAAATTTACATGTATTTCTTATGGAAGGAATATTTTTTTGAAATATAACAAAATTAGTGCTTACCTTGTAAACGGTTGGACCAAAGTAGACATATTATGTATTTTTCTTACAGGAAATTTAATTTTCTTTAATTTTAAAATTTAATAGGGAGTACTAAAAGTTGATAGTTTTCAAGATATTTAGGAAAACCCAAAAAATTGTACCTTTAGGCCCTTTCAGCCCAGCCGGCTCAAGGGCTAAGGGCGGGGACATGTTTTACTCTTAACTAGTCCAAACAAAGTTACAAAGTCAAAAATTGTGATCCATACAATTTCCTCTATACCTCTTTTTGAGCATTCATTGCCTGGACTAAACTGGGCTTTTCACTGATGATGACTTTTCACATTTAGTGTTATCCTTAAAATAAATAATTCATATTTTACCTAAAACTGTTTCCTTACTGTCGCAACTTTGTAATCATTCAAAACGTTTCCTCAGGGAAAATGTTAAAAATGATAAGTACTAAAAAGCGACTAAAGAGTAAAACACTTATGGATAACCTAGATGGAACTGAGTACAATAATTATTGTCAGAACATGGGGCCTTCGGAACCTTTAACAGGCCAGAAAATCCTTTCTTTGAAGACTGGGGAGACGAAGATCACCCAGTACACGCTGTGCTAGAATTCTTATCACATTATAGAACAATGTGAGAAGCTCGAGCGTAAAATACGTTTACCTGATTGCAAAGACATACACTTTTGCCACTCTTCATCAGAATATAAAACTATATATTTAAATTATGACTTGGTTGGAAGAAAACCCACCAAAGAATAATATTATAATATAATACACAATTTAGGAATACAGAATATATTGCTATTTAAGAACCTAGCATCGTTAACACAATCGCGTACATCTTCAAGTAAGACCAAGAGGGATATACTTGGATAACCAAACTATAAAAAACTCCTATTTGCAACTTTTTTTATGTGAAAACAATAAGTTTCTGTAGTACACAATAAATATTAAGGATCACGTCCCCTAAAGAGCCAATAATTGGCAAAGTTCTCTTACTTAACTCAACAAATAAAAATACAAACTAATATCCTTGGGTGTTAAAAGATATATTAAGGAAATGGTTCATGAGCTAGCTTTATCAGCTCTTAAAAAATATCGGTGATGATTTAATTCTTTATCAAACGTTAAAACGATTTTTACAACGAATCGTTTATAACTTTTGAATGTCGTAAAAATCACATCTATGAAAAAATCCAAATAACTTTAGTCCAACCTTATTTTAATATTTCTATAAAATATAGTTGAATACTTATTTAAGTACATATTATTATGTCAAGGAATACTGAAATTTATGTGTTTTATCTAATTTGGCAAAGTTAGACGGATGGAACAAAATATGCGCATATTGCCTATGTATTTAAGTTAACTTGAAAATTAAAATCGTCTGGGCACTGATTAAACTGCTCTCTCCAACGAAACTAAAAACATGCATAATAACTAAAAACTTGCGCATTTGGATGATGCGTATTTCTCATTGAAGATTTACATAATAAGATATTATTAGAGGCTTAAATGATTATTAACAATATATCTAAATACACAGGTATTTTTGTGTTAAGATAAAATTCAAACGATTTACTCAGTCGCAGTTAAAATACTTTACATACATAAAAAATAAAACTTTAGTGTGTCTAAGTATATGCATTTGAGTTACCTGTCCTAAAAAAAGAAATATCGCATTTAAAGGGCATCATTCGTGTTTAAGCATGGTAAATCGCCATCACCATGTACACGTGCGTCAGCTCGTTCAACAGACCGTAAACGTTTCAGAAACGGTGGATTAATTTACTACTGGTTTGTTCACTAAGTTAGTTACTGCAAAAGTTTTTAAGAAAAAGTAAACTTAAAAAATGGAGTTATTGGTTTGTATTTGATTAGCTTTAATTGTACAGTGGTTAAGACATATTTTATTTCACAGGTATAAAAACTTTGCCTTTACTTTTGGCCTAAGAATATTTATATTTTTAGCCACAGCCTTTTAAACTCTACCTTTGTGGTCTGTGACAATTAACTGGAATCGTCTTAAGTTTCAATCCATCGAGAAAACTTTGTTACCAATCGTTTGATGTTGTCCAATCAAAAATATCTTTGACAACTTCAAATCAAGAAAATTTTTTTTAGGATTTCTTCTATTTTTTATTTTCAATTTTCTGAAATGACATTACACCTAAGTAAATAGGATTTCAAATTTCAGTAGCTTTCGACACCTTTTTTTTTTTTTTTTTTTTTTTTTTTTTTTTTTTAATTAATTGTCCTCCCTTCACATCCCAGGACGCTAGACCTAGCCCGGAACCGTTTTACACATTACTTCAGGCTAGGCCTAGTGGGTCACGGCATTATCACATAGCGAAAATGCCATTGGTGATTGGCGGGATTTGAACCCGGGCCTCCGAGATCGAAAGCCCGCGCTCTAACCACTATGCCAGGCCGCTCCCAGCTTTCGACACCTTAAACTTAAAATACTTTCTTTTTTTGCTAAATACATTTCTAATGTTAAACTCATGGTTTATCACAAATTATCTTATTGTGCATAATAACGGTTTCAATATTAACTTTTTTATAAAATCATTTCATTTTGTTGTTTTTGGCTCAGAATCACAATTATGAACTATTAAAAAAGGTTTGATTGCCTTAATGTCCTTTCTATTGGTCAACTTTATTGCCGTGTCGTATATTATATTCGATTTGAATGAGGTTTGCTCGTTCAATACATCGTGACTTTCTGATTTTGACGTCATATACATCCCAAATTCTTCCAAACAATCCAAATAAAGGTCTCTTTTACTGTATTAATGTAATACTTCCAAATTTTAATTAAAGCATGCAACAAATTTGACCTATAGAAAGGAGTGAGGAGTAAACAATAGACAAAGACAAGCCAGTGATAACGGGTAGAACCAAGGTCACCGGGGGAAGCCTCAGACGGAATTGCAATCTCGCCCGCACCAGTAAGACGTACTAGTACTGAATTTATGTAAATTAAATTTGGCCAAAAATGATTTTCGTGCGTAAATATGTTTTGTGTTTTCAAAGTTTAAATCTTCATTTTAATGTTTAGCGACCTCAGTAAGAGTAATTTTAGGTTCTGTACCTTCCTGAAGATGGTGCCATGAGCACCGAAACCACGTGGTAGCCTATGTTACTATTCCAATCACAAGACAGAATTAAGGTAAATTAATTTTTCTTATAAAATCATTATAATGTTGTAGCTTGTTTTACTTTTTTAGATTAGATCTTTTTAACATTTCCAAAGTTAATAATGACTGACGTAAGTTTAAACCATGTAAGTATAAACTAACTTAGTTCAGGAATAAAATATCCAGATTTTATATATAAAATGCATAAGGAATAGAACTGAAACACTACTAGGACTTTAAAAACTACAACATCAGAGTACCGTTTGATAAGAGGTTAGTGACATACAGTACATAATATGGTGCTCCTGGCCCTTTTACAACGAACATTAACCAAGTTTTTACTACTGTATTTTGTTTTGAATTGTATTATTTTGGTAAACTACAAGATTGCAAAATTCATCAGAACATCAATCAATGAATTCGGTAAGTGATCTAAACGAAAAAGTATTATAGTACACCATATACGGAATCAGATCAACAAAAATGTTTATCAGATGATGAAAATAATACCCCCGTTGCAGCAGACCTGCATACTCAGCGAATTTCAAATGCAAAACAACATATTTCAATCCAACATAGCGAGATTTGACATGTTTTGGTAAGCTCCATAATAATAACATGAGGAATGAGTATGCAGGTTTTCTGCTACAGTTATATTAAAACTGGGTGGTCTTAATTCAATATTCAATAGATCTGAACTAGAAGAAGCTTTTTACCAAGTTTTATCAAGATATGTTGAGAAATAACCGAGATATCGAATTTTACTTATTTCCCTTAAGGTTAACATTGGGACAACGTACTGTGTTTACCACTTTCAATATCTCGGTAACCAATGCACATAGAGCAGTGATTCGAAATACTAAATTGTTGGGTTTTTTGAGCTGAATTTAATGGTGCCAACAAAAACTCGATAAATTTTATTTTCCTATGTAAAAAACTCAAAAACCCCATTTTTGGGGGGGTTTATCCCCCTTTACCTCCCCTACCCGTGCTCCGATCAGGCTGGTTTACGAACTCGTTCGAGGGATTACCACTTTTCATATCTGTACCAAATTTTATTGAGATCGGACCATTTTTACGGCCGCTATACTGCTGACAGACACATATATAAATATATATATACAGTGTGTAAAAAAATTCCGTCCCCCCCTCCTTATTTTTTTTGTTTGTTACAACAAACAATTAACCTTTAGGGAATGATACTTTCTCAACCCAAATTATTTTTTGACGTTACCAAAAATTTTGAGTGTCCCCCAAACATTGGGGATTTTGGAGGCAACTCAAAATTTTCAAGTGCAAACACCTTTAGAGTGACCCCTCATTTTAAAGAGCTTTCAAAAAGTAGATGAATGGTGAAAATTGGAGGTCTCTAACGTGTTTCTATTGAAATTGACAGCTTGTCAAAGTTTTGAATACAACTCATCCTTGAAACCTGGCGTCTGGGGCATTTGGAGTTTTAATTCACCTTTGGTGACGTGAAAATGAAACGACCCTAGGAAAAATTTTACTACAAGAAAAAGTAGTATCTTTTGGTGATATTTAAAATTTTGAGTGTCCCCCAAAAATGGAGGATTGCGGGGGCAACTCAAAATTTTCAAATGCAAACCCCTTTCGAGTGACCCCTCATTTTACAGAGCTTTCAAAAAGTTGATGAATGGTGAAAATTTGAGGTCTCTAATGTGTTTCTATCCAAATTGAAAGCTTGTCAAAGTTTTTACGTGTCGTATTCAAAACTTTGACAAGCTGCCAATTTTTATAGAAACACGTTATAGACCTCTAACCTCCACCAATCGCCAATTTTTTTAAAGCTCTTTAAAATGAGGGGTCACTCGAAAGGGGTTTGTTTTGAAAATTTTGAACTGCCCCCAAAATTCTCCATTTTTGGCGGACACTCAAAATTTTAAATATCACCAAAAGATACTACTTTTTCATTTAATAACATTTTTCCCAGGCTCGTTTCATTTTTACGTCACCAAAGGTGAATTAAAACTCCAAACTTCCTGGACGCCAGGTTTCAAGGATGAGTTGTATTCAAAACTTTGACAAGCTGTCAATTTGGATAGAAACACGTTAGAGACCTCCAATTTTCACCATTCATCTACTTTTTGAAAGCTCTTTAAAATGAGGGGTCACTCTAAAGGGGTTTGCATTTGAAAATTTTGAGTTGCCCCCAAAATCCCTCATTTTTGGGGGACACTAAAAAATTTTGGTAACGTCAAAAAATAATTAGGGTTGAGTTAGTATCTTTCCCCAAAGGTTAATCGTTTGTCTTAACAAACAAAAAAATTAAGGAGGGGGGGGACGGACTTTTTTTATAAAATGTATATATATATAAATTCGAACGAATGGTGTTTTCTGCTTCTGGTGGCCCCAAAACGAAAAATTATCATGGTCTCGGGCTTAGGTCTTACCATGAGACCTATGGTAATAGCTTCTTCCCTATAGGGGAAATTCGCTAAAATTATGATTAATTATGAATTATGCATGATTAGACTTGTTTTTACTTTTATTAAATATTTACAATTATTACTTTTTTAATAAAAGAAGGAATATACTTAAATGGGTAGAAAAGTGTTTTATTCACAGATGATTATAAATAAATAAGAACTTAAATGTTGATTGCTCGTTTACTTATCATCTTGGGGGAGAACATGTAGGCTCTACAGCACGTTTCGGTGATTGGTCACGCCATCCAGTGGACACATTATAAAGCAGATTCTGAAGAATAAAATCATCTTAGAGGATCTTTTTCTTATCAATTTTACATTAAGGTAACGACGTTATGAATCAAAACCTCATTTGGTATTCTAACATTATTTTTAGTATGTCATGTGTTAAGCAACATAATTTATTTAGGTTTCTGATTTCTTCATTTTCAAATTTTCTTATCATAAATCAGTTTTAATGCTGTTTCTAACGTATTTTTTACCCGCGATTTGGACGTAAAATCAACTATTGAACTGTTTTACTAGACTTTTAATTAATTATTATTAAAAACCATGAAAATGCATAACAAGTAGATTCATCTATATAAATGTTGATTGGGAATACTTAGGAAATTATTGTTGGTCATTTGATACATATTAAAATTCAGCGTTGTGAATATGATAATTATAAATTATAATTAATAGGTATAATTATAGGCTAATTGAAGGTATTATTACGTATAACTTTAACTTATCGAATCGGGTCATTTGGGCTTCTGCGTGTTACCTAAGGTTAGACAGTAATAAGATTATAAAACGTTCAAGGATTGCGAACTTTCAAACTACAATAAATACACCAGAATTGAATCCTTTTTAAAAGAGGGGCGCCACTATTCAAAATTCTATAGCTTGGTTATTTTTCACAAAGTGTTGATGTAACTTTGTATGGGGCCTCGTCTAGTTTAGATGTACTGGATTATAGCATGAAATTTCGCATATATGTAGCAGCAAACCTACATACTCATTCCCATGTTATTTTAACGGAGAATTTTTTGCACGCTTCTTCCTCTATTTAAATGTGGAAAATCGGTTAGTTTAGTTTAAGTAAGGTTAGGTAAGGTTAGGTTAAATTACGTTTGGTTAAGTTAGGTAGTGACAAATAATCTTTCTTACGGTAATCTTCATTACCCTTAGTACGCTTGTTAGAAAGGAAATGTGAGAAAGTTTTAATTATTGCAACAGTTTTATTGAAAAACGCATAACTAAAATAAAAAACGAGCAAAAAGGATTTAGTTTAATAAAACATTTATTTGTTGCTTACAAATTCAAAATACCACAATTCATGAAATAATGCAAAACACGATATGCAATTCAATTCAATTTATTTACATCAATTTGGTTCATACAGTTTGCTAAAATTCAGCGGTGAACATATGACATGTCAATACATAAAACAATCTTAGGAACTAACAACATGCAAGTAATAAATAATACATGGTAACAAGTAATAAATTATCTATAATTCTGAGGCTAAAAACTTTTCTATGCTATACGACATATTTGAATCAATTTACTAGATAGTTCTCTCTTAAAGGTGTTAATACTTACAGTTTCGTCTCTCAAAGATGGCTTCAATATACTAATAAGCTTAGGATATTATGCTTCAATATCGTAAAAAGAGATTAAGCGAAGATTTGCAGGTCATATGGTGGAGGCAAGCAATTAACGATGCATAGCTTTGGTTTTTGCCAGGATGTGTTGTTGCGTTTTGTTACTGCTCTATACTTTTTTCAGTTTATCAGGGCATTTCAAGATGTTTATTGTTATAATTATTGTTTTATATCATAAAGTTCCTTAAAAAATTGCATTAGATAAATTAAATAAATACAGGCTTCATCAAAACTACGAAATATCATTAGTTTAAAAAAATTCTAGCTCATGCAAAAATAAAATAAATTTATCTGTTAATATTTTCTTCTGAAACAAAACTTAAGGTTTTATTAAATCTAATTTGATTTATATTATTAGAGAATTTAAAAACACTAATTATATGTATTATATAAGATCATAACTTATTTAAGAATATGCGCAAAAATAAAATACAGTTATCCGTTCATTTATTCTTCTAATAAAAACTTAAACTTTTATTACGTCTACTTTATTTTTATATTATTAGGGAATGTTGAAACGCTAATTATAGGTTTTTTCTTTTAATTCAAAAAAAGCCCGCAGGCATACTTTTTATGTCTATGAAAATCATTAATTTCTTTCTAACAAAACTTTTAATGATCTGCTGACATTCCCTGTCCCATACATTTTTTCTGACCCTTGCTGATATCGCTTGTCCCCGTAAAAACTTTTCTGTCTCCAGCAAAACAAAAAAAAACAGAAAAAATGTAATCGTCTCATTAATGAAAAAACTATGAAAAATAAGACCTTTATTTTAAAAGGTTAGTGTAGCAATTTACAAGGTGATGAAGAGTACTGCATTCACTGTTAGTAAGTAAGGGTGATATTGGCGAAAGCGTGAAAGACACTGTACCCACAAAATGCATGCAACATTTTTCTAAAACTGCACTTGTTTTCGATAAATACAATCACAGTTCCTCACATCCATTGCAGTTTAATGTGCTGTTTTGAGGTTATAAATAAATCAAGCTCAATCGAATCAACACGTAACGGAAGCGCTGGATCGCGTAAAGTAACTATGAAATCAGCTAGCTTGTGTAGCAGTAAACAAGCGGTAAGCGTTAAAAATTCATACAAACTGATCAATATTAGTGATAAAACAATAATATTAATAGTTAAAATAAATGAGAACATAATAATTATTTAATAATAACAACAAAAGTTTGAAGGCAGGTTTATTACTGAGATCAGTGTACATCGAATTCAAATGAAAACAGGTACCCAAATACTGATGCCCTGCACGCCCTGCAGTATCGTAGTTGATGGAGATATTGGAATTACGAAAAGTTAATGTTTCTAAAGTGAATGCTTCTCACACAATATCTTCTTCTTGAATAAGTATGTTTTACTCAAGTCCTATGAATGCCTGGTATATTAAAAAGGTTACTGGGTAAAGAGTTGTTTATTTTCTGAGGTAGGCACGTGATATGGTGTAACTGTACTTCAAAATATTACTTAAAACCCCTTTACATTATGTATGAGCACGCTTGAATGAACTGAACATGCCTTTCTTAAAATAACTCCCATCATGTATACTACCGTATGCTTAGAAACTTATATTTATCATTTAATAATATTTTTACTGGAGACATAATATGATTATATCTGACAGTTATACCTGTTATACATTATGAATATAAATACTCCCGTTGCAGCAGACCTGCATACTCAGCGAATTTAAAATGCAAAACAACATATTTCAATCCAACATAGCGACATTTGACATGTTTTGGTAAGCTCCATAAGAATAACATGGGAAATGAGTATGCCGATGCTACAGGTATATCAAAACTGGTTGGTTTTAATCCATTATTTAGTAGATCTGAACTAGAAGAAGCTATTTGCCAAGTTTTATCAAGATATGTTGAGAAATAACCGAGATATAGAATTTTACTTATTTCCCATAAGGTTAACATTGGGACAATGTACTGTGTTTACCACTTTCAATGTCTCGGTAACCAATGGACATAAAGCCAGTGATTCAACCAGTGATTAAAAATAGTAAATTGTGTGTTATTTTAAGCTGAATTCATTGGTGCCAACAAAAATTCGGTAAATTTTTTTTTCTATGTAAAAAATTCAAAAACCCCATTTTTGGAGGGGTTTGTCCCCCTTTACCCCCCCCCCCTTCCAGTGGTCCGATCGGGCTGGTTTACGAACTCGTCCGAGTGATTACCACTTTACACGTCTGTACCAATTTTCATCAGGATTGGACCATTTTTACGGCCGCTATCGTGCTAACAAACACACACACAGACATTATATATATAAATTCGAACGAATTGTGTTTTTTGCTTCTGGTCGCCCCAAAACGAAAAGTTATTATGGTCTCGGGCTTAGGTCTTACCATGAGACCTACTTCCCTAAACCTAATAGCTTCTTCCCTAAAGGGGAAATTCGCTAAAAAACATTAATTTTGTATATAACAGGTAAACGAAAAATTTAAATCTTAATTGAGACGCAAATATAGTTAATATTTTTATTAAAGCTATTTTACAAAAGGACTTAGGATTAGAAATACATATTATAAAGCAATTTACTAAATTGTTTTTAAAGTCACTTTGTATAGTATTTTTCAACGTGCTTAGTTCGTAAACATGTAGATTTGTCAGAACGCGGTATTAATTGAACAAGCCGCGCGATGTGTACCCAGCAAATCCTCGAGAGTAAATCCATTCAACAACGTGTTTTATGCTTATGTAAACTCCAACGGTGTGTCATCCTAAACCATGAAAACTATTAATTAACAAGGAATGCTAATAATTTAATGTTTTAAAGACCCGATTAAACTATATTTCGTTTATTCAGTTTGGAATATCACTTTTATCCAGTAAGGAAAACTAAAAAAAAAAAAATTATTTTTGGAGACTTAATACTGTTGTTTTGAAAATTGTCTGTAAATTAAAAATATACTGAACCATTCACGAGCTTTAAACATGAGGAGAATAAACAAGTGGATCACATTGGTTTTCATTAAAGCTATACACATTGTTAGTATTTTGTATGGTTTTTTTTCTTGCTATAGTATAATTTTGTCCCCATACATATAATCATTGAACTGAAATCAGTCATAATAAGAACAAATAAATTAATCATATGAACAAATTTAAAACCAATTATATGGTTTGTATTATAATTAAAATTTCTATTTTTAGGGAAATCAAATTAATCATTTTGGGATTTAACCGACATAAGGGTCAATTGAGCTCCGTTCTTGAATATTTAATTGACAATGTATATATATATGCATATACATATTATTTAAATGTTCACTTCTAGGGCTACTATTGTGATTAAAGAGAGAAAGAAATTCCTTAAGTACCCTTTTTTTATCATTTTATTATACACAACGCGTTTCGCCGGAAATCATTCCATTTTCAAGTGTATATATCTCTTTAATATATATTTAATAATATATATTATATATTAATAATTTAATTAATATATATTATATATAAAACCTAGTATATGGCTTCTTCTAGTTCAGATCTACTTATTGAATGAAAACCACCCAGTTTTAACATACCTGTCGCAACAAACCTGCATACTTATTGCACATGTTATTCTTATGGAGCTTCAAAAACATGTCAAATCTCGCTATATTGGATCGAAATATGTACTTGCATTTGAAATTTGCTGAGTATGCAGGTCTGCTGCAACGGGGTATTTATGTTAACGTTTTTCCTTGGCTTGCGTGTTTTGTATATCATACATTTATGGCTTGGGAAAAACTTCTAATCTATACCTAGTTGGCCGTTCTTTGAATATTTTTATTGTTGATAGTATTTTAATTTGTTTAAATGTAATAGTTTTTTATATGCTTTTAAGTATATGCATATAAGCACACAAATTTTGGTTAGAATTTCCTTGGCTTGCATGTTTTTTAATGTCGCTCTTCTATGAGTTGTTGTAAAACTAGTTTTTTGCCTGTTGATTAACTATTTTTATTGTTAATAATATATTATAAATGCAATAGTATGTATAAGCTCTTAAATGTTCACACGTAATTTCATAAAGTTAACTAGACTTTTTTTCATTTACTCTTTTTGTAACTTTTGTTTTCCATCTATGTAAAATCTGTATGCAATGGTGTTTGTCGTAAATAAATAAATTTTTAAATAACAGAGGCAGCGATATGTTTTTTAATGGTATGTGTATTTAGAATATTTTTTTCAATTTAGTTTGAAACAATATATAGAAATTGAGGTACACGTTACTGTCACGAAATATATATCGGTCAAAGTTGACAGGTTATTTCCATCTTCTCTTTGTTTCTTTTATTAAATCTCATCAATCAATACAAACAATGGAGTTTCTCTGTTGTTTTATGATTTTCCATGTGAAAACAGTTAATAACCAACGCTGACGTATTTGGTTCCAGAGGGTACATGTAAAAACTGTTCCGCTGTACAGAGGCATTGTTTTGTACAGGCTGTTTTAAAACTTTTTGGACACATTTTGTGGATTTTCTCCTGCAATAAAAACACATTTTACTTTAATAACCATGGGTCCCTAATGCCTATTTTTAAGTAGTCTGCCTGAATGTGGTTCTACTTAAGTTTAAATAAAAGTTTACGTTAATAGAAGAACCTCGAATTTCGTACGATTGCATATACTAGTAAAAGATGTCGTTGTTCCAAATATCACCTCTCCTTCTTAATGAGAGTCTCTATCTTAAGCACCGAAATATCTTTTTTATAAATATCCCTGAAGATAAAAAAATTACAAAATTTTAATTCTATCTTTACTGCACAAAACACATTGATATGCTAAGCGCATATAAGAATATATTACTTTCCGCAAAAAAATTCACGATTACCAAAAGTAGCATTTTACTATTTTAATTATACGTACACATTATTGGATCCAGAAATTATACTCGTTAATTTTCCTTGTAATAATATGAAAATCTTAACTGCAACTATTTTGAAGATACAAGACGTTGCACGGTCGCCCTCCTGGCAGTAGGATTTCGAGCCCAAGAACAAAAGAGTGGCGGAGCCTTTACTAGCTGCTCTCCTCGGCCATTGTGTCGCAGTACACGATGCGACAGGCAAAGCGAGGAGTAGCCGGCGCAGCGTCCGTCGTTATCTTATCTTCCCTTATCTTCCCTTATCGAAACCTAACCTAACTACTAATTTTTCTCTAAATGGTTTCCTACAATCATATACACATTCCAAGTCAACTGACCGATACTGAAAATGTTAGGTAGTGAGAGGAGATATGAAACACTTTGTTCACATCAAAAGATATTATTTTACTCTTATGCAAATATTTTCCACTTAAGTGAAATGTCTGTGTAATGTGTTAAAAGTTTTTAAAGTTATGTGAATTTAAGTGTTAAAATCACATTTTGAAATTTACGCAAAATTATAATAATTAATTCAACTTTATGTGCAATAATTAAAATTTGCTTGAAAAAATAAACAATCCAGTATGTTGAATTGGTAACTGGTTGAGGAGATTGATATTTTCATTTGGTGGAAAACGCAATACGTTTTTTAGTGTTATTCTTCAGGTAAATATAAAAAAAACGATTTCTCCGTTTATAACTAACCGATTTTGATAAAACTTTGTATGTTTTTGTGAGATCTTAATTTGAAAAATAATTTTGCTTATGTATAAATTTGTTTACTTTTATTGGAACTTTCTTGCTTTGCCAAAATAGTTTCAAGGGAGAAAGTATGTCTCAGTTTGTTGATACCCATTCATTAGAATATTAAATGAAGTAATATTAAAAATTTTCAGGCAAATGGACAAATATTAACTTAATTACCTTTCATTTAACACCCCACATAGAAATCGATCAAATAGAACTCCAGATCTCACTCGCAATAGACTTGCATTACCCCATGTTAAATTAACATATGAGATATTAATTTCCGTTTTTGGAAAATTTACTAGGGCAATAACTGAAATCCAAGAAAAAAGGCAAATATAGATACACTTACCTTTTGGTTGGTCCCAACCGTGTGTAAGTGGTCCAATAATATGGTCAGGCTCGCTGTCATAAGTTTAATTTTCCCCCTAAATTAAATCCCCAAAAGTTTATTTTCCTTTTAATTGAATTAACATAAATGTTTTCAAATATAGTATTCATAGTAGGTCTCAAAATTACATTGACTATAAATGTAAACCATTGAATTCGATCTTTTACAATTTGCCATTGAAATAAACTCTTAGACCTTTAAGGTTATAGCAAACAGCTTTTTACATAATAAAGTGGTTATAATGCTAAACCATTTTAGTCAAATTCTACTATTCAAACCTATAAAACTCTATAAGTTTTATTTTAATTATTTTTTATTTTAGCTTTTACAAAAAAAACTGCACAGCATTTGGCCTTACTAAGTAGGCTTAAAAAACTACTCATCAATAAGGTCCAGTATTACTATATAATATTCCAAAATTACAAATTGCCTAGCTAAATAATGTAAAAGCATAAGTTAAATAATATAAAACTTTTTCCCCTTTCCAGATAAATTATAATACATAATAATGGCATATATTTTATGTACTGGTCAAGATAAACCAAGTGCTTCTTGAGCGTTTGCTCTTTTTTTTGTTATTCAAATTACACCTCATGTCCACACAATCAGCTGGTTGAATCACTGTAAAATAATTTCGTTGAAAAGGTTTGTAAACAAGGATTTATTTAATTTAAGAAAGCAAGATAACGTAAAAGTGAATAAAATCTGCAAATATAGAAATATTGAGCTTTTATTTGGTACAAACTGCATGAAAATAGGACCAGTGGAAGACTCAGAGCTGTCCAAAGGATTGGAAAGATAGATTTTTCCCTTTATGTTAAATTTCCATAAGAAAAGTTTTCCTTTTTTTGACCCAATTAACATTGAGATTTTAAAAATGGAAATAAAACCTGCACATAGGGCCAATAACCTTTGTTTTGGTACAACTCGCGTGTAAATCGGTCCATTAGTATGGCTAGGCTCGCTGTCATTAGTTTTACAACAGTTGTTTAATATATAAGATAGTAATACACTTAAATTGTTGAGTAATAAGTATCTTGACATAAATAAGGCCTAGGTAATGTTTTATTGATCGTTTCAGGAAAACATTGTAATTTATAGACAAAGCATATCACCACAGATAATACAGTGGGCACATTATTATTATGCTGTGCATTAATGTAGCCAACAAGTGAGCATAATATATCATAGACGTGTGTTGATATACGACTTGTTCCATCTCTGTTGTAACGCTAATGACTCCATTGTAATGTTGAAGCTTACTAACCTAACTAAATTTCAATATCATTACTTGAACAATAATTAAAAATTAAACTTTATTAGTTATTGATTAGACCGGAAAAATAAATTTCATACGTGGCAGGAAATGTCAGAAAAAAACATAATATTTTCGTAGAAAACTTTATTAGAAGATTCATATTTCGGTTTCTGGTACAACCCGTACAACTGTATAACTTTTTTATTTTTAATATATCTTAATGCAACTTTATATGTGGTTTTATGTAGTTGAAATATATTGGGCTATAGTCTGAAATCTTGTATTTTTTAATTTCCGCGTCAGCAAACCTGCACTCTCACTTCCCATGCTGTACTTCCGGAAATTATTTTCACATGCCTATTTTTAGACGTATGTTGATTTTATGAGGCTTCGTCTAAAACACGATTTAGGAATTTGGAACTCGGTGAGTGTGCGGGTCTAATGCAACGGGGATAGTATTCATCTTAGTTGATGTTTAGGATATAAAGCTTTATTGTATTACATAAATTATAAGCTGTTTCTTCCTTTTGTATAGTCTTAGAAGATAAGGTGCGTTATTACAAGTGTGATTTTTGGTTAGGAAGAAGACATATTAAAGACTTTTTTCATTGGAATATTATGTTTTAAATAATTCCTACAATTTTAATACTGACCGTAAGTTATATTTTTCAACAATAATTAAAACTGCATTTGTGTTAAAATAAAAAAATAAAATAATAAAATAAATACAAATACTCTTCCACAAACATCAATAGAGCAAATAATTACAATCACTTCAAAGAAAGGAACTGGATGTATGTGATATAATATTATTTTAAAAGAAGGATGTATTTCCTTATAAAACACTGTCCATACTGATCAATATGGATCAGTAGTATTACATCGATCGAGTTCAGACCCCAAAGCCGATCTCCATTAGCGTCGGCTGTGTACCTTAACTCCTTAACTTGTATCTGTTGCTTTTCTCGGAAAAGTATTTATTCATCTTAGATACTGAAAGTGAATTTCGTATATACTCACCTAAACCATTTGCATAAGTACCTGAAACAATGTTAAGTTCACGTTAACTCTTGTAATACAAAGGCCCGAAAGATTTAATAATTAATTAAACATGAATATAAAACGTGAATGTTAAAGATCAATTTGAATTGTATTCCGTTATTCTGATTACTTTGTTATCCCAGAGTCTAAGACATAAATAACAAAAGTTTAAACTTATTCATAATTGGTGAAAACAGTGATCCACCCAGCATTTAAATTAAGTCAAAATGTGTAAAATTTAATAAGTGCTATTTGTTTGTTCTCTTGGAATGCAAACTAGTTTTGAGAACATTCATTTTAGCTATATTTATAATATTAAAGTTTATTTTAAAACAGTTTTAAATATAAAATTTCGATTTAAAAATTAATATTAACAAATCTACCATTTTTAATAAAGGATACTTTAAAGTTTAGAAAAGAAGCGTTGGTGTAGAAACAGACATTTTAGATTGTTACATATTTTTGATTGTTGATAACTTGATTGTTCATTGTTGGTAATTTGTTTGTTGATTTATTAGAAAGGTGACAAATTATAGGTGACAAATCCTCAAACAAAATATAAACCAGAATATTTACTAAGAAACAACGTAAATGAGCTGTACCAAATAGGTTTAACCTCAGGAACCTTGGTCTGCAAGCCATTGGTAAGTATCATGTCATTGGGTATCATGGTAACTTCGGTAAGCTACAATAATGCTGCTGTGGGGAACTGCAAAACTCAACAGCATTAACCAGTGTTGAGAACTCTTAAGCTGTCACGGATTTAAAGATATTTAGCCGAGTATAAGGATTGCAAAACCAGAAAATTACTTTGATAAAAATAAGAACATTCCTTCCTTGATGTATCTGGAGAATTTATGAATTACTCTCCTTTAAGATTACTCTCCTTTGAAATTACCTATGCGAAAAACCCAAAAAAAACCTAAAAGAAAAGAGAATACAGTAAGTTCACTTATTATGCACACTTAATGGATCTCGTGAACTATAAGAGATACAAAGAAGGTTAAGTTTGAGATATAATGCGTATTCATTAGACAAAAAAGTGGTGCGGTTGTGAGCAATTAAAAATATTCTACCAAACCTGTTCGTTGCG